>CAWUFW010007883.1:582500-953225 GCA_963921515.1 Calotriton arnoldi
CAGCACACCATCTAGTGCCTGAGCAACGTACAGTTAACCATTCAGTGGCATAGCAAGGCAGTCAACCATCCACCATCCACGTAAAGAACAGCACACCTTTCACTTCCAAGGCAGGACAGTCAACCAACAATTCGATGTCAAACAAAGGCACAGCCAACCATCCAGTGTCCAAGGTACTCATCAATATGTCAAACATCAAACCAGTCAACATTCCAGTGTCAAAGAAAGTCAGTCCCTCAACATGCAGCCTCAAGCCATACAACAATTAAGAATTCAGTGTCTGAGCACAAGAGATTTCACTGTTCACTTTCAAAAGAGGGCACAGCCAACATACACTGTCAAACTACAAAACAGGCAGCGATCCAGTGTCAAGGGAAGCCACAGTTAACATTGGTTTTATTCAGTGGTTCCATGAATACTTTATTACTTTAAGTGCTCAAGCACAGTGGCTACAAAGTACTTTCTTGGCAAACTTAATTATTGCACAGCTAATTGGCTATAAAAGAAGGCAGCCATTGGAAAAGTCTCTTGCGGGTTGAAACCGTTCTGGCAGGGAGTGAAGGCACAGGAGTTGCTGATGGTCCCAAGGTGAAGGTCTCTAGACCTGAAGATCCGCCATGGCCCTTTCCAATGGGTCGACTGACCAGAAATCATCCTCCCAGCCAAGGAACCAGCCCGTGAAGGTAGGAGGCTCGAAGCCCTGCTTCACGATGGAGATGGGCGTCCGCTTATCTCGGTTGGCAGGGTCGCTTTCGATGTACTTGGAAGCTTTAGACACAAGAGATCAATAAAAAGTTAATCGATAACTACTGGAAAAAGGAAGTATATAGAGCCAAGAACAGCTTATAAACTGACATCAGTATTAAGCAAATGACATTGCTTAAAGTTAACCATTAACTGCCAATGACCAGTAGGCATCATTTGACGCATCACATGCTCTTGGAAAGCTCGTGGTTATCCTCTTTTTTTAAAGCCACACAACTGGGGCAGTATTATACAAAGTGCCCCGGGAGCCCAACAGCAATTTGGGCCTATGCTTTGCATCCCCAGGACATTACCGAAGGGGCTGCAGACAATTACATGAGATCCCGCTTCAGGCAGGTGCATTCACTCACTGGGGGATACCCACCCCCTTTAAACGTGCGATGGAGTTTGCCATCTGTTAAAAGTGGATCTGCAGTTTTAAAAGGGCTGGTCTGCTGTTCACCAGTGCAGGCACCGTAGGCACGCGCTCACACATGCACTAGCTCCTTAGGTGTAATAATATGCACTCTCCCAGTCTGCACTAGGCACACCCAGTTAAATGTGGGTCATGGAGCAGAGGGGGACAGTGTACCCCATTTGTAATACAGCCCCTTGTTTCCACAGCAAAGCAGAAGATGCTACGCAAAACAGTAATCACTCCATGAAAGTTAGGAGTACGTGCTCTTTTTTACCATTCCTCTAAAAAAGAAAGAAAAAAAAAAAGGAACGAAGCCTTAAGTTAGAGATATCAGTTCATATACTAGTTATGGTGCACAGGGGATTCTGAGGTGCAAAGGATGCCCTTAAAGTACAGAATTAACATTTTTTGCTCAAATGAGAGAGAAGTAAGTTCGATAACAATTCAGAGATACTTTGAAATCCTTTTGGCGGTCCAGAGGGGAGCTTCAGTGATGGTGGACTTCCACAAATGGAATCTGTAGGACTTGGCCTTTTTGGCTAAAGTTCCCTAAAACTTTTTGCTTTCCCCCTAGACCGTTTTCCTGACAGAGTGCCAATTTAGATGCTTTGGGTACTTTGCCACTGCTGATCAGCGTCAAAGTACAGTAGTTCCCTGTGTAAAGTGTAATGGTAATTGGTTGGCCATGATTGGTATGTTTGCCTTACTAGTAAAGTCCCTAGTGATGTGCACTGTGTGTGCCAGGGCTAGTAATGCAAGGGCGCGCAGAGAAGGGAACTCAGGCCTACAGTGTAGGGACTGCACACAGTTTGCCAAGTTAGCATGTTTCCTGACAAGTACAGCTACTTGTCAGGCCTTACTTTCCCTTTTACATGCACCGTGGGCACCCCTGTCGTAGGTCCCAGGTAACCCCTGGGCAGGGTGCCGTGCAAGTAAAAGGCAGGACATATATTGAGGTGTGTGTTATGTCCTGACGCACAAGTTACTTACTTGTGTAACAATATATCTGTAAGAGACATTAGTTAGTGATAGATTCCTTACCTTAGAATATCCCCAGGCGTCAGACTGGATCCGGAAAGTTTGTCAGCAGTACCCCTGCGCGTCAGTAGGCGTCGTCGTGCGGCTCCGCGTACGTCGCTGGCGTCGTAGCCGCCGAGATGACGTCATCGGAGCTTAGACGCGCCCAGGCGCAACGTCAGTTCTGTACATGACTTTTCCGCGCCAGGAACGCAGAGCCATGCCAGAGACCGACTACTGGTGCAATAGAACTAGGGCCCTGAAAGGGATGACCTGTACCCTAGAGAACAGTTCGCAGAACGGGGAGGATGGGCGGGTAAGGAATCTATCACTAACTAATGTCTCTTACAGATATATCGTTACACAAGTAAGTAACTTGTGCATCTGAAAGAGACACGTTTGTGATAGATTCCTTACCTTAGAATACATACCCAAGCAATACCATCCCCTGTGGTGGGTCTGCGAAGTGAAATCACACCAGAAAGTCACGGAGAACCGACCGGCCAAAGAAGCAGTCTCTCCGGACGGGACTGTCAAGGCAATAGTGCTTAGTGAAAGTATGCAGCGAGGCCCACGTAGCTGCCTGACATAGCTTGCAGGGGGACACTGCGTCCCAATGCTGTAGTAGCAGCTATCGCCCTGGTAGAATGGGCGCACAGCCCTACCGGAGGTTCCTTTTTAGCCAGAGAGTAACAGGCTTTAATACACAAGACAACCCATCGGGAGATAGTCCGCTTGTGCACAGCACGGCCTTTGTTGGCACCCACGTAGCCAACAAAGAGCTGGTCATCCACCTGGAACTGTTGTGTGCGGTTGAGATAGAATAAAAGCGCACGTTTTGGGTCCAGACGGTGGAGCCCCTTACTCCCTGGAAGGGTGCGGAGGCGGAAAGAAAGTAGGCAGAGTGACAGTTTGCCCGAGATGAAAGGCAGAGACTACTTTTGGCAGAAAGGAGGGACGTGGCCGAAGCACAACCTTGTCCGGATGAATCGCCATGAAAGGAGGTTTACACGAAAGAGCCTGGAGCTCACTGACACGCCTAGCGGAGGTGATGGCCACCAGGAAGACCGTTTTCAAAGTTAATAACTGCAAAGGACAGTTATGAAGAGGCTCAAAGGGAGCGCACATTAAGTATGTGAGAACTAGGTTCAAGTCCCACTGAGGCATCACAAAAGGAATAGGAGGGAAAAGGCGAGTAATGCCTTTGAGCAATCTATTAACAGGGGACTTGAAAAGAGGGCTGATCAGGCAGCCTAAGAAAGGCTGAAAGAGCAGAAAGGTAGCCCTTGATAGTGCCCAGAGCAGAGCCCTGCTGGGCCAAAAAGAGAAGGAACAAGAGGACCTCAGAAAGAGGGGCAGAAAGGGGATCTACAGCTTTCGCTGTGCACCATGCCACAAATTTGTTCCACAGGCAGGCGTATACAGTTTTAGTTGAGGGACTCCTGGCTGCCAGAAGATTACAGACTTCAGGAGGCAAGTCAAATGGAATCAGCTGTAACCACTCAATCTCCCCGCAAGGAGGTGGAGGCTGGACAGGTTTGGGTGGTCCCCTGTTGCTGCGACAGAAGATCCTCCCGAAGAGGCAGCCGGATCGGGGGATCCACGCTCATACCGAGTAGCTCAGGATACCAAACTCTTGGAGCCCAGTCCGGTGCCACAAGAATAACTTGGTCCCGGTCGCGCCTGATCTTCAGCACTCTGGGCAGAAGTGGCATAGGCGGAAAGGCGTACAACAGACCGGAACTCCACTCGCAACGAAAAGCGTCGCCGAGCGAGTGCCGCCTTGGAAACGCCAACGCGCAGAACTGCTGACATTGCGCGTTCTCTTCGGTGGCGAATAGATCTAACCAAGGTTCTCCCCACTGTTGAAAGAGACCTTGTGCCACCTCCAAGTGAAGACGCCATTCGTGATCCAACATGCACCTGCGGCCGAGTTCGTCCGCCCTGGCGTTCAGGGAACCTGCCAGGTGTTGAACCACCAAGGAAATGCCTTGACGTTCCAACACCTGGCGTTCAGGGAACCTGCCAGGTGTTGAACCACCAAGGAAATGCCTTGACGTTCCAGCCACGTCCAGAGACGCAGAGCCTCCTGACATAGGGTCCACGACCCCACCCCACCTTGCTTGTTGCAGTACCACATGGCGGTGGTGTGGTCTGTGATCACCTGCACTACTCTCCCCTTGACCGAGGGAAGGAATGCTTTCAGTGAAAGTAGGATCACTGTGAGCTCCAAAAGGTTGATATGGAGCTTGGACTCCGCCGGAGACCAGAGGCCTCTGATCTCCGCTTCTCCCATGTGGCCGCCCCATCCCAGGAGGGACGCATCCTTCACTACTGTGTGCTCCGGTTGGGGGAAGGGAGAGGGATCTGCCGCTGACCTAACGTTGGTCTGTGAGCCACCACTGCAAGTCCTGTGCAGTGCCCTCCGAGATCTGATCGTAGTCGGACAGGTTTCCCTGATGCTGCGTCCACTGGAACTTCAGGTCCCATTGCAGAGCCCGCATATGCCATCTGGCATGATTGATCAGCAGGATGCAGGAGGCCATGAGGCCCAGAAGCCTCAGGATCTTCCTGACCGAAACCCAGGACCAGGGCTGAAAGATCGGAATCATAGCCCGAATGTCCCGGACTCGCTGTTCGGGAGGATGAACCCGAAAGTGTGCCGTGTCCAGAACCGCTCCGATGAAGAGGAGCTTGTGAGAGGGAATCAGAGGAGACTTTGGCACGTTGATGGAAAACCCCAGCGAATGCAGGAGGTCGGCTGTAGTCTGGGGGTGGGAGACGACTGCCTGGGGCGAGCCCGCCTTCAACAGCCAGTCGTCAAGATAGGGGAAGACTGAAACCCCTGATCTGCACAGATGAGCTGCGACCACCGCCATCACTTTTGTGAACACCCGAGGGGCGCTGGTTAGGCCGAAAGGGAGCACGGTGAGCTGAAAGTGCTGGTGGCCTACTGTGAACCGTAGGTAACGCCGGTGGGCAGGATGGGGATATGAAAATAAGCATCCTGCAAGTCCAACTCTACCATCCAGTGTTGCGGGTCTAGGGCAGACGAGACCTGAGCAAGCTTGAGCATCTTGAACTTCTCCTTCCGGAGGAAGAGATTGACGTTCCGGAGGTGTAAGATAGGACGCAGACCCTTGTCCTTCTTTAGAACCAGGAAGTAGTGGGAGTAACAGCCACGACCTACTTCTGGACGTGCTCGATGGCCCCTTTGGCCAAGAGGGCCGCAACTTCCTGCCGGAGAAGTGCCAAGTGATCCCGACAGGCGGTGGTACTGAGGCGGCATGGCTGGAGGGGTAGTCTGGAAGGGGAGGGAGTAGCCCCTTCGGATTATCTGCAGAACCCACCTGTCCAAAGTGATGGTGCGCCAGTGGGGGAGGTGATGGCGAATCCTGCCGCCTACTGGCATTCGGTGGGCCTGAAACACCAGACTAGGAAGGTTTTAAGGCAGTGGTGGCAGGGGCGGTGGTGGACCGACCCGCCCGCTGGCCCCGTGACCCAGTTCGGCGGGCCCCCCGACCGCGGCTGCGCTGAGACTGTTGCTGCGCAGGCTGGCGGCTCTGAAAAGAACACGTTTGTGCGCCTGGACCTTGAAAGGCGAAAGGCAGACCCCAAGGGAGTGCGCGTGGTGGCAAGACCCAAGGACTGGGCCATAGCCCGGGAGTGTTTAAAGCATTCCATCACCAAAGAGGTGTGTGCGATCAAAAGGCATGTCCAACAAAGTGTTCTGGACATCCCCTGAGAGCCAGTTGTTTTGCATTCTTTGTGCAGAGGTGCGGAAGGGAATGCGCTCGGAGAGGCAGAGGCCTGGACAACCAGACTCTCAGGCGTAGAGTGTTGCGCGAGAAACTGGGGTCGCATGGGGCCGGGCGATGGCGTGTAGGTGCCTAACAGAATGTCTGTAAGCGCGTTATTAAAGGGCAGTAGTGGCTCCGCCGAGGAGGCCGCCGGTTGCAGCACTTCAGTCAGGAGATTGGTCATGATAGGCACAGATGGGAGCTGGAGGTTAAGAGCCTCAGCTGCCCTACGCAACACCACAGAAAAGGACCCAACCTTCTCCGGAGCTGCGGAAGAAGGGGACAGTGTTCCAGGGTGCGGAGAGAAATGCAGATTGCCTGGACCCTCCACATCGCCCTCCCATTCCAGCTCATCCTCACACTGAGCTGCGAGGGGGTCCTGGGGCCCCTTCCAGTACTCCCCTTCGTCCACTGTCTCTTTAAGAGGCTGGTAAGGACGAGGAGGCTCGACGTGTGTCCGGCGTCAGCCCCGGTGCCGGAGGCCGGGGCCGGTCTCGACGCCGGAGGGTATCTTGCCGGTATCGGCGCCGGGCCTTGTGTCGGAGGCGGTGCCGAGGCCGGAGCCAATGGCGCCGCAGGGTCTCTTGCCCACGTAGCCGGGGCCAAAGGCGGCGGCACGGGGGCAGAACCACCCAACGGATCCATGGGGCCCGAAGGCAGCCCGGAGGGACCCAATGGGGCAAATAAACGGCCCATGGCCAACAGGAATACCTGTATTTCTTCCGGAGTCGCGTACGGCCCCGGGAAAGGCGGGTAGGCCGCAGGCAACGGAGGCTCCACCGGAGCCGCGGGGGAGTGACCGCCCGCCCCCTACACCGCGACCGGTGAGGGGTAGACGAAGAGCGACGTCGCTACTTCGTAGTATTATGGCGCTTTGACTTACCTGACCGACGAACGATGGAGGCGGCTCCTCGCCCTGTCCCTCGATCTCCCACAGGAGCGGGACCTTGAGTGGCACGGAACCGATTGCCGGGCCTCCAACAACTTTCGGGAACGCTCCCGGAAAGCCTTGGGCGCCATGGCCCGACAATGGGGGCACGTCTTGCCCCAAGCAGAAGAGACACGTCATGCGGGTCCGCCACCGACATGGTTCCCTACTGCACCAGAAGTCGAGTACTCGACAAAACAAGAGAAACAAGTCTCAGAAACCAAGTTAAAATATTAACTAGGAGTACCGCTCTCTCTGATTAGCGCTGGCTGGCGCGGAAGAAAGAAAGAACTGACGTCAGCGCGCCTGGGCGGGTCCAAGTAGCTCCGACGACATCATCTTGGTGGCGACGCCAGCGGAGCCGCACGACGACACCCACCGACGCGCAGGGGTACTGCTGACGAAAACTTTCCGGATCCAGTCTGACGCCTGGGGATATACTAAGGTAAGGAATCTATCACTAACGTGTCTTTCAGATAGTGAAAAACACGCCATTTCGTTTTTCACTGGTGAAAGGCCATTCTGCCCATAGGACAGAATGGGGGAAGCTGGGTATTGTGTTTGTTAGCCTAGTTTCCCCATACGTTTAGAATGGAGAAGTGAAGTTTGGTATGTATGAACTCACAGCGTCATAACCCATCTTTCTATGAAAGTGGTTTTGTCACTGTGTTCAAAAGCCGCTCTTTTAGAAAGTGGCTGAGTTGTGTGCTTTAAGCTTTGTGTGTCTCTGTTGAATGTGGATTGACTGTCTGGATCGGGGAGGGGGTGAGATGGCACCAGGCTGACCTGCAGCTGGAGAGTATGCGAGAAGCCCCGGGAGGTGAAGAGGCCTGGGTTGCGGCTATAAAACAATTGACCCATCTCCTGCTGAGTGATTAAGGATCCAGACCCCCAGTATCAAAGGGCGAAAGGTGACACGGGGAGGGAGACACCCAGAACTGATTTAGGCAGGGGTCAGGGACCCCTGAGCACAACGAACTTCAAAGACATTTAGGGGTATATCTATGAGAGCTGAAACCCCTGAACGTGGGAATGAAACAGATGGATTGAGAGTGAAAAGGCTTGGACCCATTCTGTGGTCAAGAGGAACCTCTGCTAAAGAAGGAGCAACTGAAGAGACTGCTGGGGGAGACCAATCCTTGCTTCGTGATCTGGGGCTGGTCTGCAGTTTGCTGTTCTAACTAAGGGAGAGGCTGTTGGGACTGTGCTTGGAGGCGCTGGGTCCCCCTGCTTGAATAAGACTGCTTTGTGCTGTGTCTTGTAACCCCAAGGGCCAGAGGTGAGCTGGCTCCCTGTTTGGAAACACAGGAACATAAGTTTCCGGAGACGTTTCAAGCAATGCGGTGGGCGCATATTGTGGTTGCATGAGACCCTCAGGTGTGCCCGGTGATCTTGGACACACGGAGGAGTGAGACTCGGACGCGCTGGGTGTGTGTCGTGGTGCACAGGAGGCATCGGTGAAGAGTGCCTGATGAAGTGTGCATCGAAGGTGAAGCGAGACTGACGCGCAGGGTGCGTGTCGGGGGTGCACCGCAGGCGCTGGTGAAGAGGGCCTGGTGAGCGGGTGCATCGGAGGTGAAGAGAGTCTCGGACGCGCTGGGTGCGTGTCGTGGTGCACTGGAGGCGTTGGCGAGGAGCGCCTGGTCAACGCGTGCATCAGAAGTGGAGTGAGTCTCGGACGCGCAGGGTGCGTGTCGGGGTGCACAGCTGTACTGTATTTCATCGTGAATACATGTGGGGCAACTGTTATCGAAGAGGCTGACTGTTGTAACACACATTGCCAATATTGCTGCTAACGAACTGCCGGACTGTCTTAGGACGCCTGACATTAATTCCGCCTAACGAAGTACACGATTGTAGCGCTACGCATTGCATTATTTCTCCCTTGCAAAGTACAGGATTGTAGCGGCCCGCATTGCATTATTTCTCCCTTGCAAAGTACAGGATTGTAGCGGCCCGCATTGCATTATTTCGCCATTGCAACGTACATGATTGTAGCTACGCATTGCATTATTCCTTAATTGCAAAGTACATGATTGTGGCGGCATGCATTGCATTGTTTCTTCATTGCAAAGTACGTGATTGGGGGTGTGACGCATTGCATTATTCCTTCATTGCGCAGTACTTGATTGTAGCGGTACGCATTGTATAATTTCTCCCATTGCAGGTACCGGAGTGTATCGTTACGCATTGTATTATTTCTCCGGTGCCCAGCACAGGATTGTATCGTTAAGCAGAGCACTATTGTTTGTCCATTGCAACGTGTGTGATTCTAGCATTACGACCAGCAGAACGTTTGGAAAGCGGTGGTTGGGATTTGAACCTACCCGCCAGCCGGAACAAATATTACCCATTATTATATGTTGGCTTTTGTAACGTGTGGTCTGATCGTATATCTTTCTATATAAAGTTTATACTCATTTTTATCAAACTCGTGTGGAGTCCATTTGTGGCGTCACCAGGGGGTTGCTGTGGGGGTGGTTGCACACACTGTACACTCGTGCCTTGGAAATAGGCCTGGCTGCTCGTGCCAAGCTACTAAAGGGGTGAGCAGGGCTATCTCAAACGGTGTCCTTACTTGGCCTAACGTTGAGCGGGGAGTCCCGGGTCGCGCATTTGTGACAGTGACGCGTGACGGGGACTCCGGCTTACAACAGAATCCCTGCAGTACAGGGCTGATCTGGGTCTAGTAGACAAGTTAATTGCCTTCGGTAACGAGATTTAAGATGGATACTTTAACTGCAGATTTCCTCACCTCTTGATTCTCCTCCAGGTGTTAGACTGCATGCAGAAAGTTGAGATAGCTCTCCTGCACTGATGGGTTGTACCTCAGCTCTGAGATCCAACCCAGATAGGACATCACTTCGCCATGTAAGGTGCCAGTCTGGTGCACTAATAGTTTCCCTACTTTTTTCCTCAACCTCAGAGGAGTTAACAAGGCTAATTAAATTTTCCAGATCGAGAGAGCAAAACTAACTTGGGACCTGATTTACAGTTGCATGGCCACTCAGGGAATAGGGAGACGGGTGGGATTGGTTCAAAATCTGCAGGTAGAAGATACACCAGAAAGAACGTTGCCACAGGTAAGTAACTTGTCTCTGATAAATACTTCCAGCTGCAGATTCCTCAACTCTTAAATGTGTACCTTCCAGGAACAGAGGGTCAATTGCCAAACCAAAAATTCTGCAACACAGATCTGGTAAAATGGCGATCTCTGCAAGCTTCAGATTAGGGACACGTGGCAATATAGGCTGAAGCCACATTGCAGCACAGCAAATATCCAAGACAGGCCCACCCTGGCACAGTCTAAAGCCATCAGTTTACTCCACCTTGGCAAGGGCATAGTATATGTTGATGCAGAAGACAATCCAGCAGGAAATTGTCCATTTATCAGTCACTTAGTCTTTCTTTGTGCCAGCATCACTGAGGAAAAGTTGGTTATCGACTTGAAACTCATGGGTTCAATCAATATTAAAAGCAGAGCCCTACAAGGGGGTCAGAGGGCACAACTTTTCCTCCCCCCTTGAAGGAATGCAGAGGTGGTAAAGTCAGCAAGGTCTTTGATTACCCCACATTAAATGACATGCTCCTTTGGGAAGAAAAGAAGCCCTAGTCCATAGGACTAATTTGGTCTGGAAACCATGATGCGAAAGGAGGCTGAACAGAATGGAAACAGGTTGATAACATATCAAGCCAATGTAAAAAGCTATCAGAACACCAAACTTTAAAATCAGGTCGCAATAGTCAACCGTACCTGGGTTCAATTTGTGAACACATGAGGAAAGTGAACACAAGATTAAGTTTCCACTGTGACGCAACAAATGGTGAAAGAGGAAACAAGGTGTCATACCCTTCAAAAACTCCATAACAGTAGGAGACTTAAAGGTTACTTGTTTGCCATTTCAACTTTTCTTTGCTGGATAAGCGGTCGCTGTTTAAGTACCCACCGTAAATCCTTATCACACTAGAGACTGTGCAAATTCCAACACATTCTGACAAATGCACTTCCTCAGCACACAAAGCAACGAAATGGGACCAACATCTGTGACTTTATAGTGGGGTGATGGGGAAGACCAGATCAGGTTGATCACCTCTGCAGGTAGGTCAAGAGAGCTCAGGTTGCCCTGCTCAAACTCCAAGCATGAAGGCAGAGGCTGTGGAGGTTCCCATACAGATTCTGCACCTACATTACGAGAGTAGATTCGCCCTGAGCAGAAGTGGACATAAGTAGGTGAAGCAGTTTGGAATACCACACCCTTCTTGGCCCATCAGGTGTGATCAAATTCATATGCACACATCCTGGTGGAACTACAAAATAACCTGAGGAATCAGAGGGATAGGACACATGGTGGAGAGGGTAGGACCACCTCAGCTCAAATGTGTTCCCCAGGGCTCCGTGATGTGGAAACTACAGAGCTGCAAGTAGTTTGTTGTTGGAAGTGACAAAGGAGTCACCCAGAGGTGAGGGGACCTTTCCCAGTGTGCAAAAGTGGATTGAACCAGCTATGGGTGAGGACGTCACTAATTCAGCAACATGGCATTCACTGAGTTAATCAACTAGCACATTGAGGGAGTGGTTCACAACCAGCCTGACATGAGCCCAAAACCACAGTCCTAGCGCTTCCAGACAGAGGGCAAAAGCCCACATTACCCAGTTAGTTTTCACACCTAATTGCAGTTGTGTTGTCCTTCAGGACCTGAACTGAGACCATGTATGGAAGGCGGGAATGCCTTGAGTCAGGTCGATCACCCGGAGCTCAAGTAGATTGATGTGGAGTTTGTTCGGTTGGAGGCCACAAACCTCTGATTTTCAATGCACAAAGATGACCACCCAACCAAGGTAAGGAGGTATCACTCACCACGGTGGTCACTGCAGGTGGAGGATAGAATGGCTTCCCGCAAATAAGGTGGTCCATAGTCTACCATGGCTACAGGTCTTGAGCACTTCTGGAGAAATCTAAAAGCAGCTTATCAGGACTCCCTAGTGCCGGGCACACTAAAAGCATGGTCCCCACTTAAGTGCATATATGTGCTACGGAGCAGGGGTAACCAGCAAGATGCATAAAGCAAGCAGACTCAAAAGGCATAGGACTAATTGAGGAAGAGTAGCTCCCTCCTGAAACATCAAGATTTTAGCTTGAATGTCCCAGTCCAAATGAGAGGAGAGAGTTCAGAAACCCTCTGATAAAGAGGAAGGGAGGGCTAGAGGTAGGAGTTGGGGAGGATGATAGAGAATCACAGGTCAAAGATCAAGGAGATTCTGAACGGCAGATGGCACACCAGCCGTGGCAAGCCTGCCTTCAGGAGCCAGCCATCAAGGTATGAGAATACAGATACCCCGCCTTGCAAAGGTGCGCCGCAGCCACCCATTTCACCTTTATGAAACTCAAGGGACTTAACTCAAATAGAAGGACCACAAATCAGTGGGGGGGTGGAGCCCACTACAGAATGCAGGTACCTCCAGCGCAATAGCAGGACTGGCATATAAAACTATGCATCTTGCTGTGGATACCAAACATACTTTCAGTTCCAGAGCGAAGAGGACATGTGGAAGGGAAATCATCTCGAGTTCCATGTAGAGGAAGGCGTTCACAGTATCCCGTCCTCGAAAATCGGTATCATCCTTGCCCAGTCTCATTCTCTGGAACCAACTCTATTGGCTTTTTCTCAGAGAAAGAATCTCCTGCTGCAGAACACAAGCATGGTCAGACAACAGAAGGTACAGAGTGGCTGGGAGGAGATAAGTCATGGAAGGGAAGGGCGTAGCCTGGCTCGACATCAGAAGGACACAGTAGTCTGTTGTGAAGGAATGTCAGCATATCAAGAGAAAGGACACCCACCCCCATACAGAACCCATGTTCTTCCTAAAGGACAGATTTAAATGTTAGTTTTGCATGGGGAAGAGGGGGCAGCTGGATAAATGAGAACTGCTGCAGAGGTCTTTAAAGGCTTTCAACAGCTGCAAAAACAAAATTGGGGCTGCTCCACATGCTGCGATGGCTAGTGCTCTCAAAAACTCAGGCCTTTGGAATATACACTGAACTTGTGGTAATGTTGGTGAAACTGCTCCATATGGGAAGCTGATCACAAGGCGAGGACTGTGGTCCAACCTGGTTTCAAGTGCGCGAGGGATGAATAGGTCTTCTCATTGAAAAAGCAAGCACCATAGATATACTACGGTTCACCTGGAGACTCCCTGAGAAAAAGGTAGGGTGCATCTAAGCAATGCAGCTGACTGCTATTGAAGAGCCTGTGGATCTGGCCACTGAATCCAAGCCAGAACAAAGGGTATCCTTGGCACATCTTGCCCTGCATGTACAACCTCTACAAAATGGTGCGAAGGTGGCTGAGCAGGTTCAGAATAACTATTTGCACCTTTTTGCATAAATTATAGGAGTAATGGGTCAGAGGTCATGTTGCATTTGGGAAGCAAATGGCAGCCTCTCCAAAGATGATACATATTCCCCATCGCCTCATATCTCTTCGACTATCTGGTCGGGAAGTAGTCTGGGTTCTTCTTGGAGGAAGAGGAAGCCTGAACTGCAAGTCTTCCAGGGAGTGGGGAGCCATCAAAAACTTGAGGCCACAAGCACTGGACACTTCACTGCCGGAACAGAAGCTGGTTTGCTCCATGCAGCAAGGATGGGGTCCATCAATGCTTCACTGTATAGCATTAAGGGCTCGAAGCAGAAAAGGCGCACTGCAGAATTTCCAGGAGGTGGTTAGCTTTGTTCTCTTCCACAAGTAATGGCTGCTGAAGGCCTTCTGACTCGTGTAGACAGCTGTGAATTATGCCAAATAGTCAGTGGGCGGCCCCCAATGGCCACACCAGACGGAATATAGCACATTACAACGCGATGTATTACATCGCGCGCTTTTACAACGCGGACGTTACAACGACTGCGTGGTTAGTACGTGATACATTTACATCCTAAGTCATTACGACTTGCAGTAGGGGGCACGCTGGACTTAGGAATAGTATTATTTACTATTCGTACTCCAGTTTGCGCAACAGTAGGGAAGGTGTTGGAATTCATTTCCAATACCTCAGCGCCCCCTACAGCAAGTCGTTGTAATGACTTGCGATGTAAATGCATTGCGTACTAAACGCGGTCGTTGTAACGACCGCATTTTAATAGTACTGTAATGTAATGACAGCGTTGTAAACGCTGTTTCCCCACCAGACGCACATCAGTTTGGAGGGGGTGGTGGAGGGTCTAGGCCACAGGTATTCTGCAGGGCCAAATAGTCACCACTATAAATGTCTTTTGTGGGGAGAAGAGGACTTACCTCGCTGTGGTCTTCATAGTGGTAAACAATGATGTGGATTGAATGGGGTCTTAATCTGAGCCAAAAAGCTCACGAAGCCGACAATAGCCATCACGAGGCAAAGGCCAGTAATGAGACTGACTCCATAACTGTTTCTTGCATGTAGATAAGACCAAAATGTTCTTAGTTTTAGGAAAGTTTGTCGCAGGCGAGAACGGATACAGTCAAGAACAGCACTGGCAACAAGTCACCCATTTATTCGGGCCACTGCAATTTCCCCACTCATAATTTAATGGTCAGGTAATCAGAATTTGATAGAAAACAGCTAATAAAATACTTAAGCCTACTTGTTTTTATACTAGGTTCTGAACACCACAATGGTGACCTCTTTCCTTTTCCTCCAATAAGGCAGGATATTATGCCCTAAAAGATCTGAATGTTTAGGAAGCGATCCACAATTGGTTTAGAATAAGCTTCTCTTCTGAACAACATTTCTTCAGTATTACGGCTTAATGTAGAACATACATCTGCATAGTGACTCTTTGGGGGGCCAGTGGCAGAGAAGAGGCAAGTGGCAGAGGGGGTAGGCTGGCATCAGCGCACATGGTGGGGCCCAGCCCGCTCAGCATGCCAGAGCAAGACAACATGGCAGAGCATGGTAGCACCCCAGACAGGTAAGCCAGATCAAGTAGGAATGACCGAGCCAGCAAGCACAACAGGAGAGCGACAAGGTAAGAAAGAGTGGTCAAGAAGGCAAGAGAAAGATATACAGGAAGAGGAAAGCACACAAAGTGGAAAGAGCAGTAAGGAAAGGCAATAGGAGGGGAGGGATGATTGGAGGGGAGAGAGTGGACAAGGTAGAGGATGGAAAAAGGTCAAGTAGAAAAGGGGAGACGAAGCAAAAACAGGAAAGGAGTAGGAATGAAGATTGTGTGGGAAATAGGGTGAAAAAGGTGGGAGCGGGTGTGTGATCTAGAGAATATGAGTTTGAGCGAAAGATATAAAAATAGGTAGAGATGAAGAGGAACCAAGTGGGAATAAACAAGACAGCAATTCATGAGAGAATGTAAAGAGAAAGTGAAGAAAGAAAAGTAGAGTGAGAAGGCCTGAAGAAAAAGGACTTGGAAAGGAAAAGGGAGACGTATCAAAAAAAGGAAGCAGAGAGAAATGGGAGAGAGGCCAGGAATGATTAGAATGCAATGCAGAGAAAGAGTGGGAGAAATGAAGGGATAAAGGACAAGGGTGTGATGGAAAATCAGCTTACCAGATGCAATGGCTTCCTTCTTCTCCGACTCATGCGCTTCATTTCCAACCCAAACAAACACCTGATGAAACAAATACATAAAGATGAGACTGGCACTACTGAATGTGTACCCAAAATGAGCGACATAAGTACCCGTGTTTATAGAACAGAGTAAGTCCATAAGCAGTGCAGAGTGTCAAGAGACTGTTTAGTAGATATTCTGTAGCATATTTATTGACTTTGGAATATGTATTTTTTATATGTTAGAAGGCCGTTAGAAATTCAGAGCCATCTCACCTACAGCAGGTTTGCATTTAAAATAAGAATGTATGAACCGATACATTTATGCTACCACAAACACATTTGAACACCAACTTAAATGGTGCTATTCTGACAGTGACAATGCAGCGAATAAACTGAGCTCTACAGGTCCACCATTTTGGAAGAATCTAACATCGCATTATTCTCACTATTAGAGTTATATTACATTTGCTTTCAGACTCAGCTAAGACTGGTGGCAGGGACAAACTTGGAACAGTCTATTGCATGAAGCAGTGAGATAAGCGTGCTATTACACATCTAATAACTAGTGGATCTCCAAGGTACATTATGAAGAATTGTAATTCTACATAGACAAAGAGGGTTGGGGCAACATGATAACAAAAGACCAAATGTAGTGGCTTATACATGTCCCCAGAAACCATATATGTCCGCGAGGGAACCTAATGCACCGTTTTACATATTGGTATTTTATGTTATACAGAGCATCTGTAATTTCTTCATGTTTCTCAAAGGTTGGGCCTGGAAATTGATGGGATCAAGTCTTTCCTGACAAAAATGTTTTAGACAAGCAGGTACAATACCCTAATTACTTACAATAAAACCTATAGATTGCATATTGCAGGCTGCCCGGTCACTACTACCTGGTTTATGTTCGACGCTGCATCAACTAAAATCAAGGGCTATTGTATAAACAAACAGGTAATGAAATTTAAAGGTCCCCAGACCCTTTCTGGCTTTCCATCTTCCTGCCTATAGAGCATCAGGGAAACTTCTACAACAGAGGTTACTTTCATTCACTCAAAGGGTTTCCATGCGCTTGGCCACAAGTCATCAATTCCTGATTTTTTCCACATTGTCTCTTGCATGGATTAAACATTTAATTCTGTACTAAAGCACCTTTTTACTTTATTGGTCTCCAATTACATTCAACATCGTAGTCTCTTATTAAGTATTTATGTACCATGCCCACCTCCCAAAATGTGTACACAAAGAAGATTTTTTCAAAGTAACTAATTTGATTATGAAGTAATCCGGAATTAACAACCCAAATATTATAACTCTAACAAGAGCACAAAGCCACTGTGCTGTATAGTTCGGTACCAACACGTGGCTTAAACTGCAATTTAGTGGCCTTCAACATGGATGGGACGGACAGCCTGGAAGCACAAAAATTACTCATTTTTTGCATACTTCGACTGGGTCAATATCCCCGTGAGACGTAGTGTCTGGAATTCAATGGAATAAAACATGAATCCCAGCAGTAAAAAGACACCTTTCCACAGTTATTTAAGGCAGAAGGGTAAGAAAAGAAAGGATATTAAATCCTACTTCAACAAAGTACATAAAGCCACCTAGATTAAGTGGTAAGTTTTCTTTCTCTGTCCTTAATAAAGCAGCAATAACCGCTTATTGTATTGAAGATTTCCACTTTCGATCTGCAATGGTGGAACTTTAGCGGACTATCAAATGGAGGATTCTTTTCTTAATCGGAGAATAAAGGTAGCATTTTTGCCATCTGATGGAAATGTAGACACTTTTCTTACAATCCGTTACAACACTAAGCATTACCCATTAAAATTTGGAAAGTATGTGCGCCAGGTTTTGTTTTTTTAACATTACACCATGCTTTCTTTCTGGAAGTTACACCGCTTTGCTGCTCTCTCCCAACAATATTGCAAATTACTTGAAAGATCTTCCATTATATTACATCAACACAGAGGTTTGAGATACTAACAGAATCAAACACAAACAGAATGTAAGCTCTTAAAAGGAAGAGTTAAATAAGGATTAGTGATCACATATCAGATAGTACATCATGCCATTTCATTTTAAGCCGCAAACATGACATTGTGCTCAGTTAAATAACCCCTCCTCCCACTTCATCCACTAGACACGTGTGGCACAAAATTTGTATCAATATTTAATATGTGCGCTTTGGTGGACATATTTGCCAGAGTTTTGTACAACAGTCTCCCGGATGTGTACACAAGTACATACCTGATCCCAAGTGTCAAGAAGCATGACGTCATCGGGAGCAAGGTCATCCTGTGTGATTTCGCCGGGAACTTCTTCAATCTGAAACAAATGAGGCACCAAATGATTAACAAGATACGAAATAAATGCAAGATTTTAACTAATATCAGTCTGCCCAAGTGTCCCTCATTTACTAGACCTTGGCAAGCCATCTTCTGGGCCTCGTTGAAGGTTTGGAGTCGGGGCGGCAAAACCAATGAGGTGAGGGAGGTCCTGATGTGGACTTCCAAGCCTCAGCCCGCTGGTCAAATACATGATGCGTCTGATGTTCTAGTCCTTTTCAACAAAATGTGTTTTTAGCTAAAACACAGGTACCCCGCTGCCAAAATGCATTGCTCTGCAGTATTTTCTTCCCCAAAGCAAGAGTTGGTTTTTGAAAAACAAAATACAGCCCCTGGTGCACTACGAGAGACTTACCAGTGCGCCAAGGACATTTGCATTCCTGGGCAGGAAAGGATAGCAGAACCAAGCCTGTAAACATAGCAGGGTGTTCCAACGCTACAAAGGTGGCCGGATTGCAGCGGCTGGTCTGTCACAAAGGGGTTTCTGACAGAGGAGCTATCCGATTCTCCACAGTCTGAAACAGCACTGTGAGGAAGGCCCACTCGCTCCCACCCCCACGCAGCCCACACCATGACATCCACACTTTTTATTCTTAAAATATTTTGTTCTAGTTATTCCAGTCAGCCCCGAGAAAGCTGCTGCTCTCTGCTGGTGGCCTATCCACTTCACCGAACCCTTATTTACAGGGAAGTCAAATTCCCCATGTGGGAGGGAAGTTTTATCATACTATAATTTTACTAACCCACTTGAAAGCATTCACACCTCTAATAGTCAGTCTGTCTCCATTTAGGTGCCTAATTGAGGGTTTTACTTTGCAAGTCGCTTTAATTTTCTTTTTTTTTGTCGAGACGCATGTGCATAGATAAATAAAAAGGGAGCCAAAGCTTTTTCCTATGTGACTATTACGTTATTGCACCTTTTAACTGTGCAAATGATTAATTCACTATATCTAAGAAGGTGCTGAAGCAAGGTTGAACCCATAAAGTATGAGCCACAGCAATGGCACTCCAAATAAAGCATGGCAAAAAAAAAAAAAAAAAGTATCCGGCACTGGGATCAGCAGATAAGAGGCTTATTGGCTGCTGATAATCCACTCACGTGCTGCTCTGATGACCGGTGAGTAAGAACAATTCACATACCTGAAGCACGTCACAAGCCAACATATAGTATGTGAATCATTGCGGGAAGTAGCAAGACAGATTTGCTAATTGAGGAAAAAACCACAATAAATGCCCAAAGAAAATAAAGGTGGCCATCTAAAATTGTCCCACATGTGCCAGTGACTTTACATGATTTCCCTCTTTACTTTTACGTATGCCTCATCTTGTTCATTCCATATCTTTCAGATTTAGGAGTGGTGAGGTTCCGAGGTTACAAATTTAGGGTCCTACATTTAAAAAAAAAAAAATTACAATACGTGACTGAAAAGAGTAAGGTTTTGAAAGAGATGCTTATTATTCATTTGACAAATATTTGAAAAGTATGTGTGTTTGACTGTTCATTTATGTAGACAGTCTCCTGATAAAGGGGAATGTGATTTAGACCCAGGGATGCAGAGTTCTAAATGCAGCCCCAGCTCTTAAAACACTTGTTCTTAGGCACATCATGATCGTCTGTGGTCCGTCAACAACTCAGTGGAATGGGATGAGGCAAGGTTTTAGGATGGTGCAGCAAGATACATACAGGTCTGGCAAGCAATCCTATCAAAAGTTTACATTTAGCACTAAGCTTTGCTTGCTCCAAGATATAGTAATTATTTTCATTCTCCGAAACAACGTACAATAAAGCGTCCAGTCTTGTTGGAACAGGCAAAGAGTCGCAGAGGATGTGTATTGATTCTGCTCTTCAGTCGGGATGAGGTGCGATAGGCGGCTTTTCCACCAAGAGCTTCCCAGAAATCATCTGCAAAGCAATATGAAAAAAAGGTGCATCACACAAGTTGATTAGTCAGAGGTTTCATATATTTTGCCTCAGTAGACTGAACGCACAAATGGAATACAGATTTTGGTGTGGGTAAATATCAGATGTATGATCTTTTATAATTTGGTCAAGTGGTTCAGAGCTGCTTAAAAATCTTTTAAGCAATTTAAAGGAGAAATATCCTACCAACAGGGAACAAGTGCAAGGTCCAAAATGAACATATTTGAAACTGTAAACACTTAGTGAAAGAATACGGGAATTTATGTTTTTTTATTCAAAGTTGCTGACAATCTTTTAAACTGAGACCTTTCTTAGATTTGCTTTTTGTATTAAAAAGCATGCCTCTAGATTTTAGTGACAATGTTTGAGGTTTAGCAGCATTACTGCTGCATGCTAAGCATTGACAAATCTATCACCTGAAATACAAAATAAACCATGCATCTTACAATACATCGATTCCAAGATCAGTGGATTTACAGGCTCGCAGCCTACTCCCGTGACTGGAAATATAGAGCATATGGTAAATATTCCTCGGTTTTAAATTGTCAATTCCTTTATCTCTCTTGGATAATCAGTACCAAATGGCAACTATAAGCTTTCATATGCTTGACAGAGCCTTTGTTGCTTAAGCATTGGACATATATGATGTGCTCAGAGTTTGGAATGTTTCTAGCAGGCAGTCTTCCCTTGGTAATCGTTTACCAAGGGGAAACTATCTGCTAGAAACAAGAGGTCTTTGTCTATAGAGTTGATAGGTTGAATAACTAAAGCAAACGCATTTTTATAAAACCTTTATTGCATATAAAATGATTCTACGCTTATTTCAAAACATATCAAAGTCTTAGTTGGGCCTCATTCATCAACTAGATGGTGGAGTGTAAAAAAAAAAAAAGAAAAACAAAAAGAAATCATTGCAGTTTCATGGTTTACAACCCTATAGTGCAAGAATGAGAACCAGTCTTATGGGAAGTTGTGGCTAGTGATAATTCATGGTGATCATAGACAAAACCCCCGTTAGATCTTTATAAATAAAGATCTAAAGGTCAATTATTCGCATGCACAACATTTTTGTAAGCTTCCTAAACAAGATTGCTTTGAGGAGACTTTATAAAAAGGAATGGTGAGAATTGTGGTGCTCATCACGAAATCCAATCAGTTTTAAGACCCAAGAAAATCCCTCACTTCTTGATCCCACAATTCTAAAGGTTCCTCAAGTTTTTGTGGAGAGGACAACAAGTTCACAAGAAAGCAAATGCGAAGCAGGAAAAACATGGTTGCTTTTGTTTTAACACTTTACACAACGTTGGGGCCAGCGAATATTTGCATTATTGGCCATCTGGTTCACAAACTATAGAACTAGTTGGCCCATTAACAGACAAATCTCCCTCCCCCCCCCCCCCCAAAATCTGATTTCTAGTCAATGCAATTAATATTTCTTGTATTGAGAGTCATGTTCTAGGCTGTCAATTCAGATTAACGCACGTGCCAAAGGAGAGTGGAAGCTAACGTTTTCTATTACAAGTTGTTCACTTCCTTGCGAAAGATAACAGGGTCCATCTGGGAGTACAAAATACCATATCCAAACAAGTTTACTTTTTTCAAATAATAGTTGTCCTATTCGATCTAGAACTATATCTTTGAAGATAAATGTATGCACCACTTTAGTTTAAATGCAAGAAGAAACTGCCACTTAAGACTCGATGATTGCAGAGACATGAACGATCCACAGAGAAAGCAACTGATTTATCCCCTTACAGGACAAAGTCCTACCTGTCTCACGACCTTCGGCTATGGAGGACGCCTGCAAACCAAGAATGTTCGTCAGCTCTTGGGCACCACGTTTCTCTGGATCACTGGCTCCTTGACCCATCCAAATGTAGGTGTTGGATGGCGTCTTCAGAACAAAGGCATCATTGGAGTTCAGATTAGTGGCAGTGGCATCCACCTGGAGAGAAGGGGGGGGAAAAAGGATGTATTACACGGAACATTAGATCTACAACACAGTTGCATTGCAAGTAAGCTCTAGCATCGAATTCAGATAGTTGCATCACATGTATTGTGGTTGGTAACTAGAAATGCTATTAAGTTTTAGTGCAGCAAATTTTACAACAAAAGTTAGACAATTATCAAAAGAATAGACTGCTTTCCCAAAGTTGCAGATTTGATTTCATCGAAGCTCAGTCACCAGTTGTGTACTGTCCACGCAATTCACCCTGCAAAAAAAGCTGCAGCAAATCAATAACTTACAGCTCTAGAGGAGTAAGACAACTGACTGTTTTCAAAGAGGATACTAATAAGCGAGGCTGAGGAAACTATCCTTCTGCTGAGAGAAGTGCTCATTTACACTGAGACAGCCATCGCAGTGCTAGAAAATCCCCAGTTTAAAAACAGAATGATGCTTCAGAAAAGAGGAATATAGGCCACAAAGGAATGAAGATCAGTTTTCGGTAAGATGGAAGGAAAGCCCAAGCAAAAACCTACCTCAACTGCTCGAGTGAAGCCGGAAGAGCTGGCGCGGACCTGGAACAGGCGAGTTTCTGCAGGTTCAGACTGACCGCCATCCCGCGAGGTTCCACCCTGGTATACCACCAAAGGCTTTCCACCAAATAAGCTAAGTAGGTGGGCTGGCTCTTTGCCCTGGACCACCCGCACCTGTCAAGGCAGAAAGTAAGGATGGCAGGCAGGCTTAGAGTATAGTTTTGGAAGAAATTTCCCCATCAAGGACAGGGCCTTATAACAGCGTTAGAAGTACAGCAATTAACATAGTTATAGCAGAAAGTCATAATTTGGCCTCAGACCTGAACAAATCTTAAACATTGCATACCATAAGAAAAACTGGATTACTGCAACTATGGCAGCTGAACAGCATATTGTGGTAAACAGTCAGACTTCACAACCACCAAAGTGTAAAACTGTAGACTTCTATATGTATGATGCATGGAAAGTTCTTAGAATAGAATATACTTCCATATTGATCTTACTTTGCTATACACTTAAGGTAATTAAGGTTCAGGGCTTAATAAAATTACTAGGAGACATTTGTAAGCTACCGGTATCAATAATTCTGATCTTCAGTCCTCATAGGTTCACATTTTAAAATTCTTCCTAATGCAGCTTTTTTTTTTTGCATAAATGCTCACTTTCTGTTCCATTAAAAAAATCTAGTATACAAGTTGAAGAACCTAACTTGCTTTCTGTAAAGGTTCCTTTGCAGACATTGGCCATTGGATGGTCAGTCAAAGGACGCGATTAGACCTCTGAGTAGTGCTCAAAGCTTCATGCACCGGCACCATACTGCAGAGTTACAATTAAGTGTGACCTACCCCACTCTTATCTTGAGTCTGTAGCATAACAGCAATGTCTTGTGACTGTATGAACACAAATCTATGTTGCTGTAGTGAAATTACTCTGTAGCAGAATGTTTTCCAGCAATCTTACTGTAATTCCTTAAACTTTTATTCAATGTGAATTATCATTTGTGAATTGGTTCCAATGAAGGGCTGGGCTCCTAAGAGAATCAACACATGGGAATCTCTTGTTGAAATGAGTGTTCTAGATGGTGGCAAAATACTAGGGACTTGATAAGTATTTTAAAGAATCATTACATTCAGCTCTGACATGCAGTTAAAGCAGTCCTAAATGTACTTTAAATGACGCAGATGACAACTACCTTTAAACTAATGTCAACAGGTAAGAAGAGCGTTAATGCAACTAAAAGGTTATGAAGGTGGGATTGTTCCCGAGCATCAAACAATACACTTCTTCCACTATAAAGAGTCAAATAAATTGTAGTTGCTACTCTAGTCTTAGGAGCTCCATGATTTCTTGTAAAAAGAATTAAACTCCGATCTAATGAAAAACTGATCAGTTACTCAATAGAGGGAATATGTCAGATCCCAGGTTTTGGAATGTTAGGTTATAGATTCTTGTATAGCTAAATGTGGGGGTCTTCGAGTGCTGAAGCAGATAAAGATAGCACTTTAGAAAGGCGCTGCTTAGAAAGTGTGATGTTATTAGGTGTGTCCTCAATAGTTTGCAATGTGCTTGCAATGCAATGGAATCTCAGCCAGTATCGAGTACGGTGACTCCCTGCTCACCTGGGGCACTCAAGGTAGTTATGGACCTCATGATCACTTAGATTATCAGGGATCTGGGCGGACGTGCATACATCATCCATTTTAAGGGCACATAATGCCAGTTGGTCCTTCTACAGTATTCTGACCTTATTTTCCATATCATTTAATCCTGCTGACGTCTGGTGTGGTGCAAATAGTATGTCTTGCTAGCCAGTATTGCCGCTTGGTTCCATCAAGATAACAAAAAACAAGCAGGGTTCCAAATATGGGGTTGGCTCCATCGCCAACTAGAAGGGAACCACTATCCCACTGTGAACACATCTAATAAACGTTTTTCACATGAAGTGCCAGATGCTTTTGTCTGAACACATCAGATTAGGTCCTCTGCAAATTCTTTTTTGTACGAACTTAAATCAATTTGAATATATGGTTTTCCACCTGAAGGCTTCAAGAGAGTCTAGAGAATGCAAAACTGCATGGACGTTCATTGAAAAATGACATCACCTATTTTGTTTAATGGCGCATAAGAAGAATGGTTAACAAGGTTGATGTATGGGGAAGTGCCAGTCAGGTGGGTGCCAGGTTGGCACGGTAGGAGTGAGATCCTTTTTATTCATTTCTTTCCAGAGAATGTACAGAGCAGGCAATGCTTGGACACCAGCTTCTCCAAAATACTTTTGCCATTTTTCTCTCATCTAGTGTCTCCATAGGTCATCTTTCTATTCTCCTTTTTCTATATCATTGGTCCGTTTCACCTGCCGCCCCCCCTCCCCCCTTTTCTTAGGTGTCAACCACCAACTACGGACTCCTTACCACCCGCCCCTTTCTTGACCCAGCTTCCCCGGTTAGCCCTCATTTTCTCATCTGTCTTTATCAACTGACATTTCTCCCCTGCTCTCTTGGCTACATTGCTCACCCATCTTTCTTCTCACACACCTGTGTCCCACCTCTGTCGAACAACCTTACCTGTTGCTTATTCATCTCTTTTGCATCTCCTCCATCTCTAAACTGTTCTTCCTTCTCATACCAACTGTTTCCTCAAAACCTACGTCATCACCCCTCTTACCAGTCTACTCCTAGGACTTCTTGTTCAACTGTCCTTTACCTAATTATTGCCTCCCTCAAGTGTCTCCACCTCACAGGCCCTTCATCTATTTTGCACCTGGATCTCCCCTCAACTTGGTTGTTTCTTTCTAGCCCATCTCTATTATTGGTCGGTCTCACCCTCTTACCGGTCTAACGCTACTCTGTCAGTCTTCATCACCTCTCACCGGTCTCACCCATTTTCCAGTTTTTATCACATTTGGGTTTCTATTACACCTCTCGGCCCTCCAACATATTTTCCACAAGTCTCTATTTCTCAGCTCTGTTTTATCTGTCTCACACACAAATGCTCCCACACACACGGTCTCTGCCTTTCGCCTGTTTACTGGAGTGTGATCTTCCTTCCTGCTGCCCCTGCTCTTTTGGTCACTGCTCTGGGCTGGAATGGTGAACCAAAAGTCGCTCTGATCTTTCGTTTTATCTCTTTCCATCGATCCATTCTCTAGCCCGCTCCTTTCGGCTCAGAGTGCTCTCTCCTCACTCTTGAAGCCCCTCCCCCTCACCTCCCCAAGCCTCCTACAATGAACCCCGGAGAGCTGGGAAACGTGAGAGGCAGCAGCAGGGACCCTGGGGATTGAAAACCAGCCTGCAATGTCTCCAACCCAGCGGGGAAATGCCCAGTAGAATAAAAGGCCAGTCCGGCCCTTCCTCTGCAGTATTTCACTTGCATTTTTTTTTTTTTTTTTGGGTCGGTCCTCTACTAGCATCAGTAATGTAGGTTTGTCAGTTTTTGATCATGTTTTTTCGTCTTCAGGTCCAAGCTACACAGTAATCTGAGTGGCCCCTCAAAAGGGAGCCACCAGGTCACAAAAGGTGCAGGATGGCAACATTTGGTTTTATGGCCTTTACACGGTTACATTATTTTGAAAGCGAAATGTCCCCGTTCCCTTCAGGGTATAGAAAGTAAACAAAGCTCAGACAGTCCTCTTTAATTTTTGTTTCTTGCACTGCCGCCTGAGGCCAGGGGTCGCAAACAGGCAGTGCCAGGGGTCTTGTAAGGGGGAAACAAGAGGTCCCAAATAGGACCCCTGGTGACCCATGAAAGGAGTCGTCCTTTAGGAGCAAAATCAGACAATTCTATGTTAACTGTATACAAAGAAACCATGCACCATAATGGTGGAGACAAACTGAAAATGAACAAAACACCAGTTTACATGAGACACGTAGGAACCGGTAGAGTTAAAGACAAAGTATGGTCTGGGTCAAGAGTAGGTGAAAGTGTGAGGGCTGGAGGTGAGAAGCCACTATCTGCCTATACATGCGATGCGCTCTTTCTACGTTAGAAAACGACTGGTAATTTACAAGTCCTGCCTAGCAATATTTTCCCATCTGAAACCAAGAGAGAATAATATACTTGTTCCTCTAAAAAGATACTTTGCAGAAGACTTCATGGTAACATGCATTAGAATAGTCCAAAAATTCGACTAATGGATACAACAGTTTGTTGTATTTCACTCACTACAGTAGATTTTGTGATGCCATGTTCCTTCTACTGATGCTCCTGTGCGAACAGCAGCCTCATCCCAGATCATGAGCAGGCCACGCTACTCTCCTCGCATATCATCTTGAAACCGAGGGAAAAAGTAAATCTTCCTGGTCTTCAATCTACCCTGTAAACAAGTCTTTGAATGATGCAGCAGTAGCATCTTCCAGATTTCATAGGGGAGGTGCTTATCTTTCACTTCCTCCAAGCAGCACTATCTGGATTGACAACTTCCTGTTCCAGGCTGGGTTCTCATCAATTGCCGGCATCCTGTTTACAAATCTTCCCACGGTCAGCCTTGAGGTTACATTTTTTCCATGACCCTTCTCTACGCCACGACCCAATTTTCTGCTCGTTCGCCTTGCAGCCACTGAAGACTTGTTGGCTCATCTAAGATACTTTCAGCCTCTGATATTCTTTGGTCCTTTAGTTCGCTTGGTATGCTTCATCACGCGGCAGTATGTTGTCGGATCCGTCTGCACATGGTTATGGTAAATCTCTATTCAAATCATGCCATCTTTCGCCCCCTGTGCCCGAGTAAGCTCCTTGCGCTTGCTCATTTTTGATCCTCTGTTGAATCTCATGATCTTCACCATCCTTTTGGGTGTTCATTTTAAATAATTCTCAACTCACTTCATTATCTGTTCTATCCCTCCACCTGCTTGCTTATTCCAAATCCTTTATGCAATCCCGCTTCACAATCTCACCTCAGTCCTTTCTACCTCTGCGCCCTGTGGTCTTGGCTACAGCTAAGTTATCTGTCAATATCAAGATTAATTCTCTCAATGTAGCCATGTTAACCGTCGTTTGCATTTTTATGCAATATACATTTCTCCCAATGAACTTCCTGCCTGAAATTAGACACTGTTCTCTCACTTTCTAAATTCACAAATTGATGTAAGGCACCTTTATTGAAAGATGCTTAAAGTATGGAGGGACCGTGCAACGGTTATTACCAACACCAGCACTTTGCCTGAGGTGCTTATCTAACAGCAAATGGGCAATTTCTTTCTACAGCTCCCCGCTGCAATTGGACTCCATTTGCTGTCCTCACCTGATGTTGCAGCAGGGCCCCACCTAACCTATACACTAGCCCTTTAAAATATCATACAAACAGTAACTTCACAAATTGCGAAGAGATGCCGTCAATCCTTCCGTTGTTTAACCCGGTGTTGCACTGGAGACCCAATGGCAAACCAAACAGTATGCGAGAAGTAAGTTTCCCTAAACGTGTCATGAACAAACTCTTTACTCAGAGGATTTTTTTGCATCTCAAATCAAACATCTAGGAGTATAGACATTGACAAACGAATTTTCAACCTTGCTTGCACCACGTTTGTTTTATATCCTATTAAACTGAATCAGTTTTGCGTCCATCAACTCTTCTGGGAGATCTAGTCAAAAAAAAAAAAAAGTCCAGCGTTATTCCAGATGCTACCTCCATATTGACGAAACCCCTACTTCTGTTTACAGTAGTTCTCAAAATGTGTACAATGTTTATTTCCTTTAAGAACCAGGTCTCCATGAGAAAAGCTTTCCAGTATACATGATAAAGGTCATTTGCTTGTCCTCAGATCTAAGGTCTTGCATTGTTTTCCAGGTTAGTAACCAGCTCCTAGGACCGGATAATGTAGGATACTCCAGTTGAGGCCTTGCCGCTGTGCCTACATTGCTAACTTGGATCTACTTTAATTGGAATTTTTTTTTGTCAGGTGTGCTTACTATAGTATTTGAAACAATACACGAAAATAAAAATCTGTCAGGCTAGTGGCATAGAAATAGATTGTGAGTGGTCGGGATATTTGGGGGGGGGGGGAGGAGATTGAGTTTCATTTTTACAGTGCACTCACTTTAACTCCCAAGAACAAGGAGTAAACTGAATAAATGCTGTATATAGAGAACCTCTCCCAGCTGAATACCTTGGTCCCACAGAGTGTGAGAACTGATCTCAATTGGTTTCAATATTACATGGTAGGAGAGTTCAAGCCACTAGTCAAACAGTCATCACACCAGGGACCTTGGCTTATGATCTCCTTACAAATATATACACAGACCTAAACACCCGATTGCATGCATCTAGAGACCTTATGAACATTTACAAATGCATGTCCAGACCTAAACGTCAACTGATGCACATGTGTGAAAACAGACAGACATGAAGACCATCTCAGGGAGCAGGTGAGGGACGAGTGGGTACCCTAAGAAAATATACAGATGCATGCACAAAGACCTTATGTAATCTACAGAGGCGCTCGTACAAACCTTACGAGCATCTGTAGATGAACACCACAGACCTGATGAACATCTTAAGATGCATGCACAAAGACCTTATGTTATCTACAGAGGCGCTCGTACAAACCTTACGAGCATCTGTAGATGAACACCACAGACCTGATGAACATCTTAAGATGCATGCACAAAGACCTTATGTAATCTACAGAGGCGCTCGTACAAACCTTACGAGCATCTGTAGATGAACACCACAGACCTGATGAACATCTTAAGATGCATGCACAAAGACCTTATGTAATCTACAGAGGCGCTCGTACAAACCTTATGAGCATCTGTAGATGAACACCACAGACCTGATGAACATCTTAAGATGCATGCACAAAGACCTTATGTAATCTACAGAGGCGCTCGTACAAACCTTACGAGCATCTGTAGATGAACACCACAGACCTGATGAACATCTTAAGATGCATGCACAAAGACCTTATGTAATCTACAGAGGCGCTCGTACAAACCTTATGAGCATCTGTAGATGAACACCACAGACCTGATGAACATCTTAAGATGCATGCACAAAGACCTTATGTAATCTACAGAGGCGCTCGTACAAACCTTACGAGCATCTGCAGATGAACACCACAGACCTGATGAACATCTTAAGATGCATGCACAAAGACCTTATGTAATCTACAGAGGCGCTCGTACAAACCTTATGAGCATCTGTAGATGAACACCACAGACCTGATGAACATCTTAAGATGCATGCACAAAGACCTTATGTAATCTACAGAGGCGCTCGTACAAACCTTATGAGCATCTGCAGATTAACACCGGACCTAATGAACATCTTAAGACAAGCATGCACATCTTCAACATCTCTCGATTATTCCCCCCCCCCCACCACTATTATCTACAGATGTGTGCATTCAGACAATATCAACACCTTACTAAACGGTATATCTCCAAGTGCATGCGTGTGATTATACTTCATGAATATTTGATGCACATGTATAGGCAGGCAGACACTAGGACCTTCTTTAAAAAGGAGTGGTGGGGGTGTGTGTATATATAGACTTTAATTCTAGATATGCACAGGCCTAGACACAGGACATGTGAACATTACTTCAGGTGTGTGTTAGCCGACACTATGAACATTGACAAATGCATTTCAACTACTATTTTGAACAAGGCATGCATGTGCAGACCTTATAACATCTCCAAATACACGCACACCGGCTTTATGCTCATGATACACATCTTCTGATCGATCTGTAAGTGCTTGCGCAGAGCTCACAACATCTACACATCTGCATAGGCACTATGAACATGTATATGATTGCACACAGACCATGTAAACAGCTCTTGATGCACATGCACACATGTAATGAAAATCTCCAGAAACACACAGACCCTTTGTGACTCTGCACATGAATGTGCACAATCTGTGTTCACAGGTCTAGATTTGGATGGAGACAAACACCTGCTCGTCCTTCTCAGCCCATCTTTTCACTTCAACACCCATTATCTGAGGGAAGCAAACATCACTTAGTGCTTTGAATTCCCTGAAGAGACAGCACTTACTAGCCACAATGAGTTTTGGGAAGACAGGGCGGCTCGCGGGAATCCAAATTGCAGTGGAAACGCCTGAATATTCCATCTCTACAGACCATTTAAAGAGACATCCGCCATGCTCTCCATCAAGGAGAACATTACTGGCCACTGGGTTAGTGGTTGCAGCAGATCTCCAGGAAATAAGCCATTGGAAATCTTCCCCAATCAATAGCACGTGGTCCTAAGCCACACACTTTATTCATTTATAAAAATTATTGATCTTTGGGACGGCTAGTGGAGGATGCCCACGCTGAACATGGTTTATGCCGAAACCATTGCATTTAAGAGCATTCTCCTCCACAGAAATGCCATGGTGTCAAACTGAGAACTAGCTCAAAAAGCGAAGCAAGGAAAATTCACAAAAGTTCATGTTCCAGAGAAATGCAATGTAGACAAACTAAAATTCAATGGATTTTAAATCACTTTTTTTAAACAAATCCCGAAAGTTGTCTTGCCTGGTGTTAGACTTGGCATCTTTTGGCGTGTTTCCCCTGAGTTTTTGCTTTCTGACCTCCCGGTTTGGATTCTTTTTTTGCTGGCGTAGTGTTTATGTGCACTTTTCTCACTGCTGATCAGTGGTAAAGTGCAAGTGCTCCTGTGGTAAATTGTGTTATGGATTGGTGTTTCCATGATTGGATATTGGATTTACTGGTCAGTCCCTAGTAAAGTGCACTGAGTGTGCCAGGGCCTGTGAATCAAATGCTACTAGCGGGCCTGCAGCACCGATTGTGCCACCCACGTGAGGAGCCTTGAAAAGGTAACTCAGACCCGCCATTGCGGAGTCTGCGCGCAGTTTGTAACTGCCATGTCGACTTGGCCAGTGCACACACTTGCCAGTCCCTCACCTTCCCTTTTCTTACATGTCAGCCACCCCTAAGGTATGCCCAAGGTACCCCTGTGGGCCGGGTGCAGTGTATGGGAAAGGTAGGACATGCCCTGGTGTGTGTGTGGCATGTCCTGATAGTGAATTACAGCCAATTTCGTTTTTCGCTATTGCAAGGCTCCCTGTTCCCCAAAGGACAGAATGGGGAGTTTGTTTATAACATCTTATAAACATAACTGGCCCGGGGAATTAGGTGGGAAAATAAAGTTTAGTATGCCTGAACTCAGAATCTAAAGATGCATCTTTTAGTGAAGGTGATTTTTACATTCTGTGTTTGAAAATACCACTTTTAGAAAGTAGGTATTTTCTTGCTCAGTCATCCCGTGTGCCTCTGCTGGAATGTGGATTGCCTGTCTGGGTTTTGGATGACAGAAGGCTGGGGAGCAGGAGTGGCTCCAGATAGTCTAGGTGGGTCAGGAAAGGGCTGAATAGACCTGGGCTGCAATTGGGGAAGGGGGAGGAGATTTCATTGCACCTCAAAGGGCCTGGTCTGCCTCTGACCATGCCGTCTCCACCTCCTGCCAGGAAGTCACACCAGAGAAGGCAGAACTGGTTCTGGCTGGGAACAGACACTGTCTAAGAGATCAAAGTATGTTGGGATATAAATATTGGGGCCCAGACCCGACTTTTAGAACTCCTTTGGACCAAGACTGCCAAGAAGAGCTGAAGAAGCTGTGATGAGAACTACCACTTTGCTGTGTGCTTTGCTGTGTTGGCCTGCAGTGGCTGCTTCAGTCTTGGGCAGTGAAAGGACTGGACTTTCTGCAATCTACTTCTGTGAGTTTCTCCAAGGGCTTGAGGTAGAGCTTGCCCCCTGTTCAAGAAGTCTCAGAAACAGCAAAGACTTCAAGCTCTTCTGCCCTCCGCACTGGGAACTGTGTTTTGTGCTGCAACAGAAGACAAAGCAACCCGACGATGCCGCTGCCGACTCAGTGTCCTGACAGCACCGCCGCACCGCGACCCTGGTCTCACCGACGCCTGCTGACACCGCCACCAAGCCGCTGCTCGCACCGCGACCTGTGGGCACTGCACTCAGCACCGCCTCGCTTCACGACGACACATTGGTATCCCAGACAACGCCGCTCCATGCGAATATTGACGCCGCTGCTTGCACCGTGGTTCGAGGGCACCGCTCGTAAAGTTACATGACGCACCGCCCTCATCCCGCACCGCAGCCTTGGCCTGCCGGCGCCATCAACTCCAGTTCGTCAGCCGACGACAGCGCTTCAGCAACACTGCTGCTTGCACCGTGACCTGCCGAGCACCGCATTCACTTCGCACCGCGACCCGAGGGCACCGGACACCCCACTGCTGCACTTCGCACCACAGCACCCGATGCCTGCCGACACCAGCGCTCCTGACTTCAACAGAGGAGTTCGATCTGCAACGCGTGTGACTTAGAGGGCCCCGACGACTCCGGCACCGACCTCCGGAACAGATGCCTGCGCACGCCGCGCTTTCGGAAGCTCAACCAGAGGTCGCAGACGCCCTGCATTTCTAAAAAGTACTGTTTGCGGGTCTTCCAGACACTGTAGCTGGCCCGCGACGCCGCGGTCAGCCAGAACTGTTTGGATTGGTTTGTTCACGACATCGTGATTAGCTCTCTCCGGGGCTATCGACATCAAGGAACTGTTTTTCACGCATATTTTGATGACAAAATTTTTTAAGTACTGTATTGTGGATTTTTATCATTTTTGGTCTTGTCTGAAGTATATAAAAATATTGGATATTTTTCTAGACTGGTGTGGTGTCCTTTTGTAGTGCTTACACTGTATACTGTTGGTTATGTGCAAATGCTTTACACACTGCCTCTAAGATAAGTCTGACTGCTCGTGCCAAGCTACCAAGGGGGTGAGCAGGGGTTATTTTAGGAGTGTAATTTCCTTATCCTGACTAGAGTGGTGGTTTCTGCCTGGCTTTGGCACATGCCCTAGCCTACCAAAAATCCCATTTCTAACACCTGGTAATCTCAGTATTACAATTACTGATCATCATAATTCCTCTACTTCTGCCTTCCTAACAAACCTGCCTCACCCACCCCTACCAACAGCTACAAGGTACCAAACATTGACGAGTCTGCGGTTTTACATGGAGCTCCTTGATTTTTGGTTGGGAGGGGTGGGGGGTGGAGGGGGGGGCGGGGAGACGACTTCTTAAGCTTTCCTGTGAAGATCAGAGGGGGTAGGTTGGCCTGCAGCTCTGTTTGGCTGATCTCCCCACTGGAGAGTACAACAACCGAAGATCACACATGCATTCTGCAGTGAATGTCAATCACAGGTGTAGGCTCTCTACCCAGATAAATGTACAGAAAGGAGGTATGGCTGGGTGAATCGATAAACCAGACCTTTCTGGTCTAGCAAGAGATCCAATTCTCAATATAGCCCTTTCATCAAACTCCAATGGTGCAGTCAAAGTGGAGATATTGTAGAGATTAAACGACAGGGACAAAGAAAAAGGCAGTGTAGGTACACTGTAGTCCCTTTGCTCATTGATAATGCAAAAACTTGATTTCTGCTGATGGCTAAAAACTCCACCCAAGCAAAGTTTAATTGTTTTGATTACCCACACACTCCCAGAGATTCCCAAACAATTCTCTGGTTCACAAAAATGTGCTTTACTGATGGGCTGTTTATAATAGATAAAATCATTTATAGCATAATGCCAGCTATTTCATTGATGCAGGTCCAGTAAGGTGCTCCAGTTTCAGGTATGAAAAACTTTAAAGCGCTACGAACTCCAGGATTCTGGAAACCCTGGGGTTTATTTACAAGCGCCTTGCGCCAAGTTTGTGTCATTTTTAACATGGGAAAAGTGACGTACGGGTGGCGCAAGGGGCTTGAAAATAAGCCCCCCTATTTCAAAATGGCAAATAAACTCAAACTTGGACAGTCACTTTTAAAAACAGTAATATCACAACTGACACTTTACCTTGAATCAACCCTTATCCTCACCATGAAACATCTTTTTTGCCTTAAATGAACCAGTGATCAACTTTCTGCACACAAACAAGCTGTGCCAATTTGAGGAGCTGCGCCCAACCAATCTGCCAACAGCATCAAGTCAGATTAATAACCTATTCGCTAAATATGCCTTACTTCGAGGCGTGCTGGACATTAGAGTTCAGTGGGCCTGGAGAGGACAACAGTAATCTCCGAGAAGAGTGACCACTTTCTTAGGACAAGTGGCCAAGGAGGGGCGCGACTCACATGATCAAACACTGAAGGCATGTTGAGGCTTGTGGAGAAGTGAGCCCTCTGCAGCAGCCCCTCCCACCCCATTAGGCCTGGTTGAGTACACAAGATCAGAGAAAGAAAGTTCAGAGAAAACAGACCAGTCAGTCTCTTCAGACATTGGCGAGTAATAAAAGCTATGCAAAATTCAAAATGCAAGGGATTTCTACAAGCCTTATAAGATTCAGGAACGCTCAAAAGAAAGCTGTCTGATCACATTGTAATGTTCTTAATTTAATCCAATATTAATCTCCTTATTAATGGATGCATAGCTGTGAAGTCCTGTCCACAATGTAGTTTAAAGTTTTAAGTACATGTGTCATACAGCCCAGCAGCTACAGGCGAAATTTTACAAAATGCTTATTAGAAAATTCGCAACTTGGCCAAAAAAAAAAAAAAAAAAGTTCAAGGGGCTCTAGAATAAAGTAAATGATCATTGGCAGCCCTGTAAAGTGATAGTGCTCTGTATTTTCCTCCTCTTAATCCCACTTATGTGCATTACAGGTCCCACAAGTGCTAACAGATCCTGTGAAAGAACCCTACTCTGGCGGCACCCTTAAATGTGCCTCATCCACTTCTGATATGCTCCTACAAAAAGTCCCTCTATTCTCCCCCTACCCTCCCCTTTTACAGGACTCCTTAAACGCCTTGCTGTGGCCCCACCAGTGGTGGCTGGTGACATTTGAAAGTGGTAGGCACAAACGTTTAGGGTGAGTGTCAGCTGACGAGCAAGCATAGCGAGCCTGACTGTCATGGGGGGGGGGGGGGGGGAAGGTCCCCGAGAACATTTTGAAGAAAATGTGGGGAAATTGTGCTTTTTCAGGCATATTTGAGAAAGCAAAAAGATTCATAAAGCAATTTTGAAAGTGTCCCCCCTCAGATTCCCAATCCTCAAATTCAGACCAGGAAGGAAACCGCCGCACATAAGCGGTCTCCACCAGGCCTCATGAAACATTAAGACCAAGAGATTGGGTTATAGCTCACTTCTTCAGCCAGGGCGGACTTCAGGGAGGTTGGCTTTTTCTCGTTCATCTTTATTCATTCCTCCCAAGGATGGACTTTTCACTCCGCATTCTGCGCCGATTGCCAACATCTCTGGCCCAAGGAGCTCCGCCTGCATTTTAGATTCAGGTTTTTCGACCCCATCTTTCTTTTCGGTAGAAACGTGTCAGGTAGAACGGTTGGGCTGCAGCCGGCAAGGACTGTAAAGTGACAGTTGGCCATGTGTTTCAAATGAGTGAGGGCCCGGCTTACATAATTCATGAATTAAATAGGTCTTTATCCGGGCAGCCGGCTAGCAGCAATTATGGGTGTGGGCTGATACTTGTCACAGCGTAAAACTGAATTGATTACTCTGCGTGTAATAATGTTGGAGTGCTGTGTAAAAGCTCTACAAAACAAAAATGACAGATTATAAATGGCTCAGTTTGAATGGTCTCATAAGCCCCACACAAGCTTGGCCTGAACTTTGTACAGCCTGCGGAAGTGGTAATACAAAGCATTATGGGACCCACTGCTGCTGGAATAACTGCTCATCATTAGAGCTTTGCATTGCTTCGCAGAGAGGAATTCTAAAAATGGATACGGTTATTACGAACTCTGCTCTAATCTTTTTTGGCGTCAGGAAGTCATTGTGACCGCGCCAGCGCTTAATTTGAGCTGGTGGTTTCCGATGCTAGGCACCGGCACTTAATTGGCAACACCAGCATCTATGACACCCTGCCACATGGTGGGCTGTTTGTCTGATTTAGTGCGAGTACAACAGTTGTTTACTAATTCAATATACGTTAAAAATGACTATTACCTGCCACCCTTGCTAATCTTTCAGCTTCTGAGGGCCTGGAATAGTCTGAATTGTCACACTGAGTGTGATGGTTAGTGCTGGTTTGGTACAGTCACTGGCAGGGGCAAGGGGCGGTGCAGGCTGCAGTGGCCTCCTGATGAGGGCCCTTGCACTTCATTTTTTAGGTCGAGCCTCGAGTAGCGCACAAGCGCTGCTCTGGCGAGACTTTAAGTTAGGGGTTTCATCAAGTTGACCACACGCTCGTGCACAATGGCCTTTTCCCTGCGGTTACCCGCAGGGCAGACATCTGTTTCCAATTATCGTGCCCAGACGCGGGCGCGATAATTGGAAACACATGGGAATTGTGCACGAGCGCGTGGTCAGCTCAGCACTGCCGCGCTCGCTCGCCCCCGCTCCTCTGACGCTGCCGAAAGCAGAACCTGCCCTCTGTCACTAATGACGTGCCCCACACACCTCGCTCTGCCTCCGTCTTGCTCGCCCCTCCCCCACCACAGATCACGTCTCGTTTTAAAACTTGTGCTACAGTATTTTTGAGCTGACATGTTGTCCGTGATCTTGCCGTTAGTATAGACCCTCTGGGTGATATTAATGCAGCGTTTTCTCCATTGTAAATGTCCTTCGTGAAGATCTTAAAGACAACTACAGAATGCGTTCATTGGATGTGATTTTGATCGTCTTTGCTCCTGTCTGTTCCCTGTGGCGCGCGGGATTGCTCTCTAGGGCTACATATGCGGAGAATGCCATGAATTTAAACATCCCTGCTCTGTTCATAAGTCGTCACGGCAATTGGAATTGGTGTCGTAACAATTGAGGTGTTCTCGGATTCCTGCAGCCCTTTGATACATTTTGATATTGTACAATTCCCAACCACGCCACCACCCGTCGTACCCTGCATATATACTTCGACTGTTACTTGAAGTTTTGGCGGAAAGTGCTTTCAATTAATGATGTGTGCAATGTGTACCTTTTAGGAACGGATACCAGTTGGTGATGGGCAAATCGTGCTTATTTTCCGACAAGCGGTTGCCTTTGAACTGGCAGTATGCATGTGTGCAGAATCAGTCACATGATAGGTGGTCCCTGACGTGCAGGAGGCTCCATCGCTGCTTGTCCGACCAGCCCGAGATATCCCTGCAGCTTATCGATTAGTTGGGAAGATGCTCCCTGCCTTCCCTGGTTCTACGCTGCACATGTGAAGTAGGAGTTCCTAGGATGGGCGGGCCAGGCCAGTTAATGTGGAGATCTGAGCCAAGGGTCTGGCTTGGCTCTGAGAACCAGTGTGAGCAGATCGCTCAAAATATCTGCTGTGTAAACCGTGCCGCAAACGTCCTGTATACATATGATAGACTATAAAATTCAAGAAAGTGTATTCCTTTCACGTGTCGAAGCGCTTCATTTCAGTGCATTACGTTCCATCATTGTATTGAGTGGCATTTATTATAAGTGATAGTTTCTAAACATAGACTAGAAACATTCATGAACCGCTCCCCACTGCCCTGACAACTTTGCCATGAGTGAACCACGCCACACGTCAGTTGTCACGTGCTCCCTAGAGATGACCCTTATTCTTACTATCGATGGAGCAACAGAATAGCCTGTTTAGATGTATACAAGAGAGGTTTTTTTGTACAGAGCTCATCCAGGCCTGAATTATGTGTAGGAGCTCTCAAATGTGATCATCAGGAAAAGGATGAATGTGTAGTAACTTCATGGTTAGTATCACACCAGTCGATCGAGCCGGGAGTGAACTCTGGTTTCTCATCAGTGTGTGCAGTTCATCTGCTGCATGGATATCTCGTCCTTTTCTCCATTTAATACCAAAGGACAGGCAGGGCTTTGTGTTTTATTTTTGAAGAGCTAAATCAATATATTGTGTTAAATAAATAACATTCATCATAGCTTCAAGCAAGCGGACACAAGAACTCTTTCTAGAAGAAGGTAAAGAGTTGAAGGCAGGACACTTTTATCCTGTATCACGTTTCTGCTTAATATTGACGCACATAATAGATGCAACTTGATATGGCGTCCTTGTGGTTGTGCCGGTTCTCACATGACTTTCAGTTAGTTAATCAAATGAGGGGTGAATATTAAACCTCACCTAAACACCGGAAACCAACCCTCACTTCACTGTAAGATTCCAACAACTTAAGTATTTAGCAACCAAGTGAGCAATGGCTCTGCTTTTGAAAGCAAGGAATTGACAAGTAAAAGTAAAGTGAAGTTTGGGCTGTTTGTGGGACAGTGCGAATTGATAAAAATCAGCACCTATGGATTTGGGAGCAGAAAGCACCACAATCAGCAAGTTATTCCAAATTTAGATGCAGAAAACTCATGATAGGGTTTTTTTATTGGGTCCGATTACACCGATCACCAGGTTATAGATTTGTTTCGGGCTGAGGAATGCCTCTTTCCCCCACCGGGCCACTCATAAAGAGGGCTCGGGTATTTATATAAGAGAAAACAAAAACAGTTACAATGATATACAGCGAAACGCTCTAGCCTCCTCTCCAGTTGTGTTACAACCCAGAACATGTTTAAAGTGTTTCCATGGTAATGTCCTACAATTCAAATAATGTGAACATATAAAGACGATGTCATACGTTATATGATGCCTCTGAGGGCAGGAATGCGAGTCCTCGTCAGTCCTCTGAAACTTTTGCGTCTTAGATGCTTTATTATTGTTTGTCAACAGTACACTGTCAATTAAGCAACAAGAATTGGCATAGTCAATAGGTCTCGCCTTTGGGACCTTATAAGTGTTTAGCCATGCAACAGTTGATGTTGTTGCACCAAGGATATTGTGCTGCATACCTAAATACTTATAAGGTCCCAAAAGCGAGACCTATTGGCTATGCCAATGCTAGTTAATTAAGCACTGGGTCGCGCAATGCATTTAGCTGAACAGACTGTTTTCTTCTGTTGAATCAGCAGAAAAAAAAATTCCAGATTGCGATAAGTAAAAGAATATTGAACTCTGAACTTCAATAAGTACATAAGCAGAGACCACCGGAGACGCAAAACAATTCCTTGATAACCTAATGCCACTTGCGACGCTCCAGAAGCACTCCATCGTGACATGTGGGAACAAGAAAGCAGTTTTACACTGTAAATCTGAGCCTGAAAGGGACGGTCACTCTTGAGCTGGTCTGTCCGAGACTAGTACAATGCCAGAAGGGCGGACTCACACATGCTCTTTAGCTGGGCGAGTTCTTTCACAGGCTTTAAAATGCACTAATCGTCACAAGTAAGTTCATGGATATAATCATATTGTGCACTATTAAGGTAGGTTTTGAAAGCCAAGCATACTGTACTTATGTAAACTCTAGATCAGGCCTTCCGTATGTGTGCTGTAGATATCCCAGGGGGGCTGCAGGGGGTCCGTAGGCGTAACATTTGCACCCCTCTATGCACCGGAACTCTCCAGAGTCCCGGACCCTTTCTTCCCATGTTCCAAGCTGCATGGTTTGAGATGGCCCTGATAAAGAAAAAAGGTTTGGACCAGGAAAAAGTTGGTATTTCATTTTCTCCGATCCTCAAGGTCCTGGGATTATTCGTCTGACTGTGTCCATTGGGCTCTTCAGCACTGACAGATGGCGTTTCTCTACATGGTGTGAACCCAGCTCTGATCAAACAAGGACCCGTGAGTCGAAGGTTTCCACCAGACAGCAAGTGAGCAAACCTTTCTTCCATGTGGTAACTTCTAAATGTGAGGGGTTGTAAATAAGCCTGGGCGGAGTTCCGCTATGCGGAACTCCGCGGAATGCATAAAAAAAAAAAAAACTCTGGCGCGCTACGCAAAGCTCCGCAAGCGGCGGAGTGCGTTAGAAAAATGCTGTTCCAAATGATTCAGTGCCAGATGCTTGTCCGCACTGTGCAATCGTCGCAAATGGCACCATGCACAGTGCGGGCGCGGCTTCCTTTCTGCCGCTAGAGTAGATTTTTACTCAAACAGCAGCTTTCTCAACGCGAACGGACAGTTTCTCAATGCGAGTGGTCGCAAGCATATGCGATCACTCGCAGTGAGAAATCTGACTGACCGCGTTAAGAAATCTCGCCGGGAGGTGGATTTTCTTCGCTCGCCAACTGGACATTGACCAACGAGAGCGAGGAAAAAACTCTGCTCCGTGAAGCGGAGTTTTTCGGAGTTCTGCGTAACGCAGAGTGCGGAACACTCCGCAAGCGGAGCTCACCGCCCAGACTTCGTTGTAAATCACTGGCAAAAGCAGCTAGTATGCTACCACTAGGGGGGCACTAAAGTGCTGCGGAAAACAAAACTGTTGCAGCTATCCCCATTAGATATTCACAGCGCCTGCAGGGCTGTGTGTGTCCGACAGATCGAAAGTAATTTCAGTGCCGCCAGAGCTCTTAAGTTTTACCATACCAGATCCATACACGAGTAGTTTATAGCCGAGGTTTTAAAATGTTCATAATGGCGCTTGCAGTCCAGATTATCCCATTCTGAAATAAGAACTGGACACAGATTGAGGCTAAAACCCGTTCCGGGCGAGCTGCTCACCGATTCCAGTCCCAAGCAATCAGATAACTGAGGGACTCGTTTAGAGAAGGGCTGGGAGGTGACAAAATCATGATAATTTTCATTATTGGATAAAAGGGATGTTCTTTCAACAAAAAAATTAGTGATACCAGGGGTGGCTAGTAACATAAAAATCGGTGAAGCGCGGCGACGAACTCACCGAGATGCTGCTGGCCAGTGTCTCTCGTAGAGGATGAGCCAGAAAGGGAAGGAAGGTGATTAACTTCTTGCAGCGAATCCAAAGGATTGGTTGGAGCAGGCTAACCCAGTGCTCGTTTTGAGGCCGGGGCCTTATGCCTACAATCCCCCAGCTGTTTTACAGCGCTGGCTCTGAAGTGCGCATGTCGGATAGGCCAGCTGTAGACAGCCGGCCAATCTGACACGCTCACTGAGCACCCGCAGCAGTCATCCTGCAAATCGCATGAATTAGCCCCCACCCCCACTATCACACTCACGCTACAACATGGGCTGGTGGCACACAAAACAATAAAATGGTAATGACAATTTTATTGATCTGCGTTTACCTGCTGAGCTCTCAGCAGGTGTGGAGACGCTCCTCCACCTGTTAGGAGGGACAGTCTCTGGACCCCACTCAAATGCTCCCCAATGTCCTCTTAAATGATCCTACAGGCCATTTAACTGAAGTTTCACTGTCACACTGGAGCAGTAATAAATCTGACCACAATAGAATGAGCGGTCAAACACGTTTTTCCGAAAAGGGAGTTTAATCCAGCAGGGAGACAGACCTTAGTTGCAGCCCCACAAACACAGCCCCTGACCATCTCCGCCAGCTATAGAGTCTGCAGAATACACACCAGCCAGGACCTGGGAGAGAGATCAGTAGTCCTACTTTTATTTCCATCGAGTTTCATAGACATAAAAGACCTGCCAATCCACTGAACTGGTGAAGATTACTGTATTAGCTGTCCGATTTCGATGCCAGTCTGACAAAAAAAAAAAAAAAAAAACCACGACTAATCAGAAGTCTCAAGCAGTTGAGACCAGAACATTGCAGGAGCTGGCCGATGGTCCCGGTGCCCTGAAATGACTGCTGGTGGTGCCCACTGGCACAAATTAACCACTTCACTGGTGGGTCTTTTCTGATTATAGGACAACAGCTATATAATGAGGTCTTCGCAGCCTCATCCGTACAGTGGGCACTGCCAGGATCATCCACACTGATGCTTACAACCCCCCCCCCCACCCCCTCTGCCAACCTTGCAATTTCAACCCCTCCCCCGCCTCTGCTAAACACAGTACTTGCAAGATATGCAGATCGATAATGCCAGCCTTTGTGTATTTTAGTACTTATGCCAGGTTAATGATGGTGCTATTCAATCAATCATAGCATTTGTAGAGCGCACTACATACCCGTGAGGGTCTCAAGGTGCTGTTGGGAGGGGGGGGGGGGGGGGTGCTGCTACTGCTCGAAGAGCCAGGTCTTGAGGAGTCTTCTGAAGGTCAGCAGGTCTTGGGTCTGCCGTAGGTGGATGGGGAGGGTGTTCCATGTTTTGGCGGCGAGGTGTGAGAAGGATCTGCCGCCAGAGATCGCTCTTCGGATGCGGGGGATTGTGGCGAGGGCGAGGTCGGCGGAGCGAAGCGGGCGGGGGTGTAGAGGCTGAGTCGTCTGTTGAGGTACGTAGGTCCGGTGTTGGAGCCTGGTGTGCGTGGGTGAGGAGCTTGAAGGTTATCCTCTTGTTGACGGGGAGCCAGTGCAGGTCTCTCAGGTGAGGGGTGATGTGGCTGCGGCGAGGGATGTCGAGGATCAGGCGTGCAGAGGCGTTCTGGATGCGTTGCAGCCGCTTCAGGAGTTTGGCCGAGGCTCCAGCGTAGAGGGCGTTTCCGTAGTCCAGCCTGCTGCCGATGAGGGCCTGGGTGACTGTTCTTCTCGTTTCGGTGGGGATCCACTTGTATATCGCGGAGGGTGTTGAAGCAGGAGGAAGAGATGGCGTTGACCTGCTTAGTCATGAAGAGGGTGGAGTCAAGGATGACTCCTAGGCTGCGTGCGTGGTCGGTGGGTGTTGGAGCTGTTCCCAGTGCGATCGTCCACCAGGAGTCGTCCCAGGCCGAGGGGGTGGAACCGAGGATGAGGACCTCCGTCTTGTCAGAATTCAGCTTCAGTCGGCTGTTCCTCATCCATTCGGGGACGGCCTTCATTCCTTCGTGGAGGTTGGTTTTGGCGGTGTGGGGGTCTTTGGTGAGGGAGAGAATCAGCTGGGTGTCATCGGCGTAAGAGATGTTGAGGACGTGCAGTCGGGCGACGTGGGCGAGTGGTGCCATGTAAATGTTGAACAAAACCAAAGGGGATGATGGACGGAGTGTTGAACATTGCAAGCACTCACCACCAGTCAATTGATCTGGGTTTAATCCATCATCATTCTTTAGCTCACTCCGCCACCCCAGTTCAGATGATGGATTAAACCCAGATCAGTTGACTGGGGGTGAGTGTTTGATTTGCTCCAACGCTCCGTCCATCATCCCCTTTGGTATTGCTATGTAAATGTTGAACAGCGTTGGGCTGAGGGATGAGCCCTGGGGTACGCCACAGATGATCTCGGTGGCCTCGCAGCGGAAGGGGGGGGGGGGGGGGGCGGACGCTCTGTGTTCTGCCGGAGGGGAAGGAGGTGGTCCAGTCCAGGGCCTTCTCTTGGATTCCGGCGTCGTTGAGGCGTGTGCGTAGTGTGTGGTGGCATACCGGGTCAAAGGCGGCTGACCGGTCCAGGAGGATGAGGGCCGCGGTCTCTCCGTTGTCTAGCAAGGTCCTGATGTCATCGGTGGCGGCGATTAAGGCAGTTTCGGTGCTGTGGTTGCTACGAAACCCGGACTGGGACGGGTCCAGGATGCCGTTCTCCTCGAGGTAGCGGGTCAGTTTGTGGACTGTCCTCGATGACCTTCGCCGGGAACGGGAGCAGGGAGATGGGCCGGAAGTTCTTGAGGTCCTTGGGGTCCGCCTTGGGTTTCTTGAGTAAGGCGTTGATCTCGGCGTGCTTCCAGCTTTCCGGGAAGGTTGCTGTCTCGAAGGAGATGTTGATCGCTTTCCGGAGATGGGGTGCGATGGCGGTGCTGGCTTTGTTGAAGATGTGGTGTGGGCATGGGTCTGACGAAGATCCGGAGTGGATGGTGTTCATGATGATGGTGTCGTCGTTTATGTTGGTCCAGGAGAGCAGGCGGTTGGTGCGGATGTTGGTCGTGGGGGCGGAGATCTCAGTGGTTGTCGGGGCGATCGTGGTGTTGAAGCTGTCGTGGATGTCGGCGATCTTGCGATGGAAGAAGGTGGCCAGCGAGTTGCACAGGTCTTGCGAAGGTGGGATGTCGTTGGTGTTGGAGCTGGGGTTGGAGAGTTCCTTCACGATGTTGAAGAGCTCTTTGCTGTTGTGTGCGTTGTCTAGGCGGTCTTTGAAGGAGGCCCTTTTGGTGGATCTGATGGTGATGGTGTCTGCGGGTGGCGTTCTTGTGGGCTGTGTAGCTGTCCGGTGTTTGTTCGCGGTGCCAGTTCTTCTCCAGCTTTCGGCAGGTTTGCTTGGAGGCCCGGAGGTCTTCAGTGAACCAGCTGGCTTTCTTGCTGATGTGGCTGTTGGAGGGTTTCTTGAGCGGGGCGAGGGTGTTGGCGCAGTCGTCAATCCACTGTCTGAGGTTGCGGGCGGCGGTGTCTGGGTCGGCGGGAGGGCGCCGGGCTAGGGTGGTGGTTAGCTGGTCTTCGGTGACTTTGCTCCAGCAGCGGCGAGGCATCTGTTGGGTGCGGTGGTGCGTGGTGGCTTTCTGGAAGGTGAAGTGGATGCAGCGATGGTCGGTCCAGTGGAGTTCGGTGGTGTGACTAAATGTGACGTGGGAGCTTGCGGAGAAGATGGGGTCAAGCGTGTGGCCGGCGGAGTGGGTGGGAGATGTGACGAGTTGTCGGAGTCCGAAGTTGTCGAGGTTGTCGATCAGGGTGGTAGAGTTGGTGTCGTTGTTGTTCTCAAGGTGGAAGTTCAGGTCCCCGAGGAGGATGTAGTCCGTGGAGGAGAGGGCGTGAGGGCTGACGAAGTCGGCAATGGAGTCGCTGAACTGTGGTCGGGGTCCGGGGGGTCTGTAGACGAGGGTTCCTCTGAGGGTGGTGTTGGGGTCGGTGTGGATCTAGAAGTGCAGGTGTTCGGCGGTGCTGAGGGTGTCGTCGTTGTTGGTGGTCGAGACTCTGAGAGCGTTCCTGTGGACGATGGCGATTCCTCCTCCTACTCCGTTGGTGCGGTCCCTGCGGGAGATCTTGTAGCCTTCCGGGATGGCAATGGCGATGTCGGGTGCCGAGGAGGGGTTCAGCCAGGTCTCCGTCAGGAATGCGACGTCAGGGGAGGTTGAGTCGAGTAGGTCCCAGAGTTCAACGGCGTGTTTGCGGGCGGAGCGGGTGTTGAGAAGAATGCATCTGAGGTGGTTGGGTTTGTTCCTGGTCGGCGGATTGGCGGGCTGGGTGCTGGTGAAGCTGCAGTTCCGGCAGGAGAAGGGTCCTTGGGTGCGCTTCGGGGCGGCCAGGAAGCAGGTGCGCAATCGTTGTCCGGTGTGGAGTGCGTGGAGGGTGCTGGAGTCGTAGCGGAGCCGGGCGTCGTGGCGGGGACCAGGGGTTCTGGCGCTGGGCGCGGTCCAGGCGCGGACGGGCTTGTCTTAGGCGCGGCCGCCATATATGGGGAGGTGGGAGGGAGGAGCAGCTGGGAGGCAGGAGGCAGGGCAGGGGCAGCAAATGGGCGGTCAGGGGGGCGGGGCCACAGGGGACACAGCGGGAGCTGTGAGGGGCAACGAGGGGAACAGAAGGCAAAACGGGCTCACAGTAATGGGGGCAACGAAGGGAACAGAAGGCAAAACGGGCTCACAGTAATGGGGCAACGAAGGGAACAGAAGGCAAAACGGGCTCACAGTAATGGGGGCAACGAAGGGAACAGAAGGCAAAACGGGCTCACAGTAATGGGGCAACGAAGGGAACAGAAGGCAAAACGGGCTCACAGTAATGGGGCAACGAAGGGAACAGAAGGCAAAACGGGCTCACAGTAATGGGGCAACGAAGGGAACAGAAGGCAAAACGGGCTCACAGTAAGGGGGGCAACGAAGGGAACAGAAGGCAAAACGGGCTCACAGTAAGGGGGGCAATGAAGGGAACAGAAGGCAAAACGGGCTCACAGTAAGGGGGGCAACGAAGGGAACAGAAGGCAAACAAGGATACAATAAAGGCAAACAAAGGCAAGCAATGAGGTACAAACCTACGGCCTACCACTGGCCACCAAGGATGAGGCGCAGGTGGTCGCCTGCGGGTGGAGGAGGGCCTCGATCTTCCTCATTATTTTTAATTTTAGAGACAAGAAAATAGGGCTTAAGACCAGGCATTAATGAATCCTCCCAGTTTTTCCCTTCAAAGGGCTGCTTTGGTTGCTATGCGTCTCTTCACAGTGCAGATAAGGCTATGCATGCTGGAGTGATAATGTATTATGGACGTTGATGCAATTCCATATTGGATTGGGGCAGAGGTGCAACTAGAGCCAAATTTCAGGGGGGGGGGGCTAATTCTTCCAGCAATAGGCAGAGTGGAGATGTAGGGGCTCTAAGAAGGGGTGAAAACACAACAAAGCCTTGTTAACAAGTAAATAGGCTTTTAAAAACCTGTGAAGTACTCTGGTGCGGTTGCAATAAACCGGTCGCCAGCCCGGGAAGCTGTCTCAGCCCAAGCTGACACGACAGAGAGGGGGGGGGGGCCGGGAGGGGGGGCTGAAGCCTTTTGAGCCCAATGGGCGTTGCACGCCTGGATTGGGGAACCCTTATTTTCAACAAGGGAAAGTGAAGACGTTCTCCCATTCTCTATAAATCCAGATTGATGTAGTCCTCCTTCTATGTTGGTCGGTCCAGGCACAGTGTTTACTCTAGTTTAGGCTGCTGGCTCGGGGCTCCACATGCAAGCCAGGCAGGCTGAGTTTCCCAGTGCTGGCAGCTTTTCTGGGGCTGCAGGAGAGGGAATGAACGGCTATCGCAGGCGCAGAAGGCAGGAAGGAGTTTTCACTTCGAGCTGATCGTTGCTTCAAGACCTGCACTGTCTGTACAGCGACAGGTGGTTTCCTGTTCGGTGCAAGGATGGGACTTCCTTCTACACATGTAACTGTGTCCAATGCACCCTGCCCTCATTTCAGCAGCCCCCAGCCTCCCTGCCTGGTGGCTGCACCACACCCCTCAAATTCGACTCTAGGCACTCCGACAGCAGGAAAAAACTCTTTAAGACTGTCACATTATGAGTCACTGAGTCAAGACACCCATCGTCGGTGCCCTCTTTACTTTCACCGAAAAAAGACGAGGTCCAACTCTAACCACTTGATAACTCAATTATACAGGGAACTGAACTGCATACGACTCACGCCGAAATATTTCCTCGTCACCTACACTTCCCCAGCTATGGTCATCCGCATTCACTGCAGCTGTGGTGCTGTGTTAGCTTGGTGCTGCCAAGGTACCCCCCCACACCCCCTACCCCCAGTAGGCAGTCGGCAGTGCCCTCGCCCAACCAAGCTGGCATCATTGGCTGGTAGCATTATTTCTGTATCATCTTTGCTACCCTCGCACAGTTATGCCGATCATGGCAACCCCTGCCCTCACACAAACTTGGACAGACAGCGCATGCAGACCGCCACGAGCATCCACCCTCGAAGCAACCAGAGACTACTAACCCTCCCCAACACCCCCGAAGGACAATATCACCCTTTGCATGGGGTGAAGTGTAGGCAGAGCCCTCCCGCCTATGCGAGCACCCGACGACCCCCCCCAGGCTAGGCTAGGACCAGACATGACCCTCCCCTAGGGTAGGCTAGCACCCGACGCCCCCCCCCGGCTACGCTAGCACCCGACCGACCGCCCCCCCTGCCCCCCTCCCCCACTACCCCTCCCCCACTCCCCCCCCTCCCCCCCCCGGCTAGGCCAGCACCTGACCGCTTCCCCCCCCGGCTACGCTAGCACCCGACAGACCGCGCCCCCCCCCGGGCTAGGCTAGCACCCACCTCCCCATCTGCACCATGGCCTCTAGCATGGGTGGCTGGGCTTGTGCTTCCATTCCACTGAGCTAGTCAGAGCGCATCAACCTATGTTCTATAGAAGCCTTAACCCCCCCCCCCCACCACCCTCCCACCCCAGAATCTTTGCCCCATGATCCTCTGCAGTCTTATTAATATTTCGTTTGCAATAAAACGAAAATGTTAGAAAATATGAACAAGTCCTGGGTCCTCTTGGATGTTCATATTTACAGGTCTCACATTAGCAGATTAACCCAAAGGAGGAAAAGTTGGCTTCACCGTGCATCAATGCTCACTTGCCCAGCCAACCAGTTACTCGGCCATATAATCACTAACCCAAGCAATAAAAAAGAAAAAACGCTTGTACGCAAAACTTGAGCCATCGCCTACTCATTCACACCCCCTCCCCCCATCCCATTCATGAATCCATCCCTAGTCAACTCCGTTCCATTCCCCCACTTAGATACACAAACAAATAAGCACACGTTCTACACAAGACTTTCTGGTGTGGCCTCCAGAGCAAACGCCGGACGAATCCCCCAGAACTAGACAGAATACATCAGTGGTGTACTCCGAATTAAGTATCAATATTCCAGATGAGGCATGCATCGAGAACTTAAGATTGTCCCACATGAACCCATCCAAGGAGTGGGAATGATAATTTGATTAGTGAAAAGCATTCTGTACAGAGGGAATATGCCTTCTCTTTACTGCTCTCCATCTTTCCTGGGAGTGGGGGTTGAGAGAGCTAGGAATGACTGACCAGGGCCAGCATTAGCATGGATGGTGCCCAGTGCAACGTGGTTTTGGAGTCCCCCTGTCCCTCTATCCCCTCTCCACGTCCCCACCCCGTCCATCTATCCCCTCTCCACGTCCCCACCCCCTGTCTCTCTATCCCCTGTGCTGGAGGGAGGAAGCGTGAATGGTGGCTGAGGGGTAGGGGGAAGGAGGCGTGCATGGCGGCCTGCGCTGTGACGCGGCGGTGTGTGTTGACCATGCTATTCATGGATGTTTGCTTGTGACCAGTTACATCTCAAACTTGTATTAATGGGCTTAGGCAACTTTTTATTCCAAACACTGCCTCTTGTGTACAAGTCTGCAAAACTGCGTAATGTTCTGGAAAAAGCAATGGCAAAGCATTGCATGAGGAATTAGCATAACCCGGTGAAGTAGGAGCCCCAGAACCACAGCCAAGCAGACCTACAGGCCACCTTTTTACCTGTAATCCATCAATACCAAGTCTGCCCCTGCTAGTTACCTGCACTGGGCCACCTCCAAGCTCCTCGTCCAGCTGCGCGCTCAGGAACGCGGACGCAGTGATCTCGTCTCTAGTAGAGCTCGTCCCTTGCCTGAAGGAAGAGAGATCCTGTCAGTTCGAACAATCAAGAACAATCAAGAACAGGACACATGTACCATAGACCACAATCCAAAACATCTACTGGCTCTTAAAATGTGTACTTTTAAGTTGAGTAATAACTTCACCATGAAAGGATTCAGTGTTGGGTGTCCCCTGAAAGCTGTCAAACCTCAGACCTCTATGTGCCCACCTCTGTAGAGTGAGCTTACACACTGAGGTAGCAACCTGTCAAAGTGTAACCAGCCATAAAGAATAGCGCAGCTGCTAAAGGGCGATAATTCAGCAGGTAAGAAGTGAAACGTGGGACAGATGCACATGATCTATGGTGTGTTGCACTAGTTCCACAGAGGAGCAAACAGCATCTCTCCACCCTAAATCCTCCTTACCTTGAGGGCTCCTAGAGTCATGGCACCAGTGGGTTGTGGAGCTACAGAAACAGATTTGGTATGAGGAGATGCTTAGCTTTCGATGCTAATATCGGGTTATTATTGCTAGCACCACGACTAGGTCATCAAGGCACATTCGGCCTCTACGCGCCTTCCAAGTGGCAAGGTGTGACCTGGACAGAAAGTGGATCCGCTGGAAGATAAAGTCTAAGCTTAACGCTCCACCGTGTGGCCATTATGGGATCTGCACGGCTGAGGGTGATTTGCACAGGGAGCACCCCCTGTAAGGAGGACAAACTGGGGCACTGAGGCAGCATCATAAACAAGCATTAAAAATGCAATAGGTCTCCTTCATTAAGTTAAAGCCATTTGCTATACAATACCATTAGCAAAGTAAATGGCTTTAACTTAATCAAAGGCGAGACCTATTGCATTTTCAATGCTGGTTTTCCTTTTGGTTCCAGTTCTAATCATCTCTCACCTCGCTTCAGGTTTCCTTGTTCTTCTACGGCCTTGCATCTTTTTCAAATGGATATCCCCCATTGGGTACTCTCCACCCCCGCTGACGTGTTGTCTTATTTATCCAAGCATCCACGAGGTCACCCCGGGGTCAGTCCTCATTTCAAACTCAGTTTTCTTCTGCTCAGCAATGTCAGATTTGCATCTTTATCGCCCCTCCTCTCACCCCTTTAAAAAATCTTCCCTGACCAGACCCCACAAAAGATGTCTCTCGTGCCCCGTTCCCCTGAGCCCAACTTTCAACAGAAAACCCCACAGCGGGAACCCCAGCGACTGCTTGTCCCACCAACAGCAGACCAAGGAGAAGCCACGAGAGCTCCTAAGACGCAGAGTGGTAGCAAAGGAGGGAGGGAAGACCAGAACAGAGGGTAGAAAACACGAGAAAGGGTAGTAAGAAGACAGATACAGTATAGAGGGAAGCTGGAAGGAGGAAAGAAAACGAGAGAAGAGGTGGAGCAAGGGCTGGGAAAGATGACGAAAAAGGAGAGCCAGGAAAAGGAGTGAAGAAAATGAGGGGGCGAGAAATTATAAACCGAGAAAGGTGAGGGGTAAAAACAGGGGGAGAGGGGATGTAAGAAGAGGGGAGGGGAGGGATTGGAAGGTGAGGGGAGGGATTGGAAGGTGAGGGGAGGGATTGGAAGGTGAGGGGAGGGATTGGAAGGTGAGGGGAGGGATTGGAAGGTGAGGGGAGGGATTGGAAGGTGAGGGAGGAGAGGGAGGGAATGGAAGGTGAGGGAGGAGAGGGAGGGAATGGAAGGTGAGGGAGGAGAGGGAGGGAATGGAAGGTGAGGGAGGAGAGGGAGGAGAGGGAGGAGAGGGAGGAGAGGGAGGAGAGGGAGGAGAGGGAGGGAATGGAAGGAGAGGGAGGAGAGGGAGGAGAGGGAGGAGAGGGAGGAGAGGAGGAGAGGGAGGAGAGGGAGGAGAGGAGGAGAGGGAGGGAGAGGGAGGAGAGGGAGGAGAGGGAGGAGAGGGAGGAGAGGGAGGAGTAGGGAGGAGTAGGGAGGAGTAGGGAGGAGTAGGGAGGAGTAGGGAGGAGTAGGGAGGAGTAGGGAGGAGTAGGGAGGAGTAGGGAGGAGTAGGGAGGAGTAGGGAGGAGTAGGGAGGAGTAGGGATGGACAGCGTCCCGAAAAGAGGAAAGGGGGCGGACACTATGGACATAGCACGTGCAATGGAGGTGGGAGGGGGCCATGGAAAGAAAGCCTGCAGAGGTGTGGAGATGTTGGTACCAGGAAGTAGAGAGGGTGGTAGGAAAGGGTGAGAGGGATAAAAAGCGATGGGAAGAGGTATGGAATGAATGAGGCAGAAGAAAGTGAGGCAAACTGAGATAGGTAGAAGAGTAGGGAGAACTACAGTAAAAAGATAGAAAGGGAAGGATAACCTTTGGAGGCATTGGGAATTTATTATTTTGCTGAATTTATTTAATTTCTTTATTTCCGGGGGAAACTGAAGATCTGCCAGAGATCACAATGCGTACTTGTACTGACGACGCATGGACTACCTTGGTTACAGTTTCAGGGCAGGCTGCTCTGCCTCTTCCGCCCTGGAAGGAGGTTCTCCGTGCCAAGCCAGACATTGGCAGCTATACAACTCGTTGCGTCACTTCCGCAATGACTGTGCCAGCATTAATAGATATTCAAGGTTGGCGCAGTTGCCTCGGCCCCCCCACGTAATGCAGTGTTTTTCCTAAAACTGCTGTGACATCCCCCCGGGGAACGAAAAACATTTCCTTCGTATATATTTCAAATAGCCATGATGCGGTAAGGAGCAGCGAAAGATCTCATATGTCCGGATCCTTCCGCTGCTTGTGTTGAATGCAACCTGTGAGGCCTTAGTGCTGCGTGAATCTGGACAATTTCAATTGGGCATAGTCTGCTACTGCGGCCGGCTCAGAATGATCCGGAGGACTGACACAAACGGATGCCGTCGAAGGCCTGAATCGGCCGTACGATACACGGTGTGCACATGCAAACGGGAAACAGCATCCCCGAGCACAAGCATCTAACAAAACCCACCAGAGAGGCCTTAGCGCTGCGTGTATTGGGAGGCAACATAGTCTTAGACGAGCAGCAGGCCATCCCTTTGAGGACAGGTGCAATTTGGAAATACACCCAGGCCTGGGCATGGAGGTCACTGCTCACCTGAACAATCTGACGCTATTTCGACCCGAAACGAACTGCAGCTACGTGACTGCTTCTCGGCTGCTGGACCCGACACGAACCGCAAGGAGCAGCAAAATCCTGTGACTGGCCTGGTGGAGAATGCAGGGGCAGCGTCTAGCCAGTGCTGTGTGCAGCGCAGGCCGCCATTGTCAAACTAAAAGCGCACTGAATAACGAGGCTTGGCCCGAGGGATGCGGCGCCGCCGGGCCGCCATTGTCAAACAAAAAGCACACTGAATAACGAGGCTTGGCCCGAGGGAGGTGGCAACAGGAGCACGCCGAGGCGCATTTTAAACAAGCGGTCGGCGTTGTGCGAAAAACATAGTGCGTCCCAGCTAATGAAGGAGACCGAGTAACGCCGCAAGTGAGATCCAATCCCGGTGTGCGGGGCCAAAAGTGGACAGGGCGGTAACAAGGAGAGACTAAGAAGCCTCCTTTTCAATCGTGAGCCAGCGTTTAGCATGGAGGATGACGCCAGCGAATGAAAAAGATGGGCGGGGCTTCAAGTCCGCCTCTGAAAGCTTCGGAATCCGTATTGATTCCAAGAAGCCCTCGCATGGCGAGAGCAGGGCATGTGCGCTGCCAACGCCAGGCGAGACCTAAAGATGCTGCGACTCATAAAACATGGAGTTCTAGAGCTTAGGTAGATGTGGTTTACTTTATGGTCGAGCAATGACCTACTGTTATTGTAACTGGGAGGCTGGCCTTTGTTAGACAAAATCATAGATGGAATTTTAGTTGAGAACATTTTTAGGTACATGCTTAAAAGGCGTCATGTGACTTGGGGCCTAATGGCAGCCACCAGTGACGTAACGCAAAGTGCTGGGGCCCCCCTGTAAAATGAGGCGGGGCCACGGAGTTTCCCATAACTCACAGAAATGCATTGTCCTTTGGCTGAATGGGCCCCCTGAAGGATTGAGCCCGCTGAAGGGTTTGGGGCCCAGCACACTGCGGGGGTTGCAGGGGGCCTGCGATATGCTACTGGCAGTCGCGATCCTTAGACTCCAGTAAATTGGAACGACACTCACCATGTGTAGATAATCTGTCCTCTCTTTCCGCCGTGGCTGTAGTCATACAAAATAATGTAGCTGTCTCCGCCATAGAACTGGCCGTAGAGGGATGGGTCCACTGGTGCCTTCTCAGAACCTTCAATACGCCAGATCTTTTGAGGGGAGAAAAAGAAATCCATGAGGAAAAGTACAAAACATGCAAAATATACAAAGAAAGCTAAAACTGTGCAAATGTATCCAAGGGCCTACATTCGCGAGTTTATGGCTCTGCACTGAAACACTGCAGTCGGAAGTAGGGTTATTCAGCTATTTTTCAGTTTCAACCAAAACGCGTAGCATTGCAGAAATGGATCATGAATAGCAACCCCGTTTGTTGCGTTTAGTGCTCCATCCCAAAAAGAATGTTTAGCCGCCTGGTCAGTTCAACGCGCTACTCCAGTGTCTGCCGATTCACCAAGGAATATTTCAGTGCAAAATGCATCAAATGAACGCGCTGTATTAAGTCTATTCCTGCCAAGACCGCTCATTGGCAAACTGCAGAACACCCCATTCCTTTGACCGTTGCCAGCCTCCCTTTAATAAACACATTCTTTAGAACCCCATTTTAAGGCTGCAGCAGCCCAAGCTCACTTCTCTGGGGCAGCGCAGACCAGGGACGTACAGGCCTTTTATCCCACTGGGCATTTACCCGGTGGTTGAAGCCCTTGCATGCCAGGTTTCAGTGCCCAGGGACGCTGCTGATGCCTCTGTCGCTTTCCCCAGCTCTTCAGGTTTAATAGCATTAGGCACGGAGGCTTCAAGCGACAAAGAGTGGGAGTATGAGAAAAGATCGAGGGGGAAGAGAGAATGGATTGAAACTGATGTGGAGAAAGACGAGGAAGGGAGCAAGGCGTGTTTGAGCACTTTCTCCAGGGCTGCTTTTGGTTTTCCAGTCCGGCACGACTGTGGTCATGTCCATTCCTATGAAAGTTCAGGAGCAATCACATGTCCACAGTGGGGTCCACATGCCTAGTGCTACAGGAGCTCAGCCCACTGTGCCTTGCTCACTTGGAACTGATCTGCCAGCTCAAGAACTCCAGCAATCCTGTCACTGTGAACGGTGTGTAGATACATAGGGTTTGTTGCATGAGTGTTACATCAGAGAAACGTAAACCATAAAAACTGCGTTGTAATGGTCAATCTACATAGCTTTGCACTATTCATAGTTTTTCTTGGACAGAGCAAGTCAATATGGTATAATACATTGTAAGTTACTAGAAAGGGCAGTGGTAAAACAGTACAGCTACTTTTCTAAGACCTACATTACACGTTCCAGCAAAAGTCCAGGAGCCTGTATGTGCTCATGTTTTGACCTCTACGTAAATGCTAGTCAACCAAGCACTGGCAAAGCCAATAGGTCTCGCCTATGGGAGCTCTATTGGCTTAGTTGGGGCTGCATTGAGTAGTGGTAGTTTTTGGATGCGGCACAACCAGCTGCAGCCCGTGCAGGTAAGAGTGGTGGGGCGGGAGTTTGACGATGAGGGAAATGATTTAATTTTTCGTCATCATCCATCGAAATTCCGCCCCTCAACTCCACCCCACCCACCCCAGCCAACCAGGCACCCACCGCTCTTACCTGCACGGGTCGCGGCTGGGCACGACATGGGTCAGCACCATGTGATGTTGAGGGCCATTGTGTGGCATCGAATCGTGTGGAGTCATGAGGTGTGGTAATGCGTGAAGTGGACTGGAATTGTGTAGCATTGCGTGGTATGGAAAGAGGCCAGTTACCAGTGAATTGCTCTATAGGGCTTTAAAGTCTTGTGCTATATAGATATAATTATAATCCAATATGGTACCAATTATCTTGACCTACGATCTACGTGAACCTCTGATCTGATGCATTAGCTGGTCAGTATGTACAACACTTCTATAAGAACAGGTTTGTATACAAATAAATGTGTTTTAGACCAGGAGGGACAAGTGGGTGAGAGAGAAACATATCGTACTTGTTAGGGGTAAAGGAGAGGGAGCTAGATGGCGGCAGCAGAGTTGTGGAGCTATAAATGGGAAAAGCATTTTCCAAACAGCAGTAGCTGACGTGCTAGTACCCGATCAGGATAGAGAATGACAGTGAGTAACAGGCACCTTGTTGTTAGAAGCGGTAAACAGAACAAACTGTAGGAGGATTCTAGATTTGAAAAATCGGAGAGAGCACTATGACAACTGACAGTGGGTGGAGTTGGGAGCGAGGATGAAGCATTCTGGTGGGGGTGGAAGGGAAAGAAGAAATAGTACCTCAATCACAGCGCGAACAGCAGATGGACACCAATTGTGATGAATCAATCTGTGCTTGGTCCATGTGCCACGGAAAGAAAAGGAAGAGACGCCAGGCACGCACTGGCCAATTAGGAAGCAGTAAAGAAGAGACAATGATGCCAGCGACTGGTAAGAAAGGGGCAGGCTTGAAGCCCTTTATAGTAAGCAATACCCCTTGCAGTGACTGCACACGCACCGTCGCCAAGCAGGACCTAAAAAAGAGCCGATAGGAACACTGGAAGGAGGTGATTAATAGATTAACTGGAATTGTAATTCAAGTATGGTCGTTTCAAAAATTAAGTAACCAAATGTTTCAATTCTAGGAGGTTTGAATACCTATTTGAACTGATGAACAAGCCCCACTTTCCGAACTCTGCCACTAGATGGCAGAATATGCAAAGCACACGAACAGGACATTCTTGCTTCCACACAGCATCTTTAAGCAGCACAGCTGCCAAGTTTCAGACTTGTGATTTTACCTTCTTTTCTATATACTATTAATCTGGAACATCTACCAGGATCCTACAAATGAATTACCATTAACATACATGCCAACATTTTAGGACAGGGACGTGGGAGATTTAAAATAAAAAATCGGGAGAATGAAAATTCCCCATTGACCTCTATTGTAGAAAATGCAATTTCAGGCGGGAGAGCTTAAATAAAGCCATTTTTGGCTTGAAAAATCGGTAGTCTCCCGCCTGAATCGGGTCTATTGGCATGTATGCATTAAGCTCGTTGGTGAGACAGCGGCGTGGGAAGGAGTTTGGCGGAAAATAGCCAGCACGGCAGGACTAATTGTGGTGCCACGTCAAAACAGACTGAAAAAATAAATATGGGCTCAAGTATGTAGACTTAAAAATAATGAATAAAAAGTGTAAATACGGTGTCATCCTGTAGATTTCCCGAATATAAACTCGGGACCCACATGTCGCCTGACCCGGTTTACAGTCTGTTTTCACAGGTTACCAAATTGTTTGAGTAACTTCTGCCAGAAATAAACAAAGGTTACCCCACTATGGCAATCGCCCAAGTTAAAAATAAGTTTGGCCGCGAGCCACCATCTCCTCCTACTAAACTTAGGGCAGCCCCAACTTAAACTTACGACGGCCAAAACGTGCCCTTTCATACTTATTCGTATTTTAAAATGGGTTTGTAGAAAATGCAAAACTCAAAAAACCTGGCTCATGAAACATTAAATATAGGGGAGTATTGTACTACATTGCCACCAAGTGGAATATTAGCAAATTGCAGTTCCCTTTCGTCATTTTTATCGCCAACATGGTATTTGTATTATAATTGTTCTATATAGCGCTTGCTACACTGATGAGGCATTGAAGCACTTAATGGCGGGGCATAGGTTGCTCCAGAACCAAAGGTTGGTGATTAATCTCGTAGGTATTGCCGGCTTTTCGAATTCGTCTTGCGCTTTCAGCGAACCGTTCCATGCATTCTTTCAGTTTCTTTGTCGCAGATTTAGTAAATAAGAGGTATTACGGTGAATGAATGCAAATGGAAAGTGGGATAAGCAAATTCGGCTCGAGGAGGTCAAATTGTTAGATTTTAATGAAGGATTACTGAGAAAGGGAGTCTGTAATTTATGAAGAGCGGTATGGCCATTTTTTCAGAAATCTAGCAGGCAGTAAGGCAGACAGGCTAAATCCGGAGATACTAAGTGTGAGAAGCTGGCTTGGTATATAATGCACACTTATGTAAGTGGGCACCCTGCACCAATACAGACAACACTTATGGTGATATAGGTGGTCTTAGACAACCTTAGAAAGCTCTCCGAGCAGATTTCAGGCTTAGTCCAGGAGTGTAAAGCAGCTTGTTTTACCAGAACATAATCTTATAGGTATAGATTAAGTGAAAAAGAGCCACACAGTGTATTTATAAAAATAAGTATTTATTATAAGACATTCACCAACACATACAGATATCTCCTACCCGGAGAAATACACAATGCACACAATACTTTGCAATAGAAACAGTTAAGTAGCACGTAATACACAGTGGTCACCGGGGGGGGAGGGGCGCAAACCATATACTAAAATAGTGGGATGCGAACCACGACCGAGTCAAGACTATACCCAGAAGACGTAGAAGTGCCGGGGACCCAAGGAACCACCCGAGGTAAGTAACCAGGAGCCCCACGGAAGCCGTGTGCTAAGTGGGAACATGACCTCGTGATCAATGCCAGTCAATGGGTAAGTTGCGGTTGCAATTTTAAAGAAGGACCCTTACCAGTGGACCCTGAAGAAACCCAGTGGAAGACAGAAGGTTGGAGAGCCACCACACCCATGGATACCTTAGGAACCAGGATACCTGCACCAGGGAAGCCGGGTGCATAGGTGTGAAGTGGCATCGGAAACCGCTGTCGAACCCAATGGAGGACTTCAGTGACGATGTCCGGTGGAATCCAAAGGTGGATTCAAGATATGAAGAACCTGCAAGCAAAGGGGACAGTCTATGCCACTCAGGAGTGACCAGGAGGCACGGAAGACGAATTCCCACAGACGAATTCAAGCTGAATATTATGCCAAAACTATCCTGCAGGCACCTAACAGTACGAGAACTCTTTACTATAATAAAGGACCCATCTAATCCAGCATGCGTGAGCAATAAGGTTAGAGCGACACAAAAGCTGTGATGATATTGCTGGACACTTTGATGAAAAGATCAATAAGATGGTTGATGGTCTCAAATCAAATAATAAAAGTAGCTTGGATGCGGAAAAGGATTTACCGTCAATAGTAGCGATACAGCAACAGGAAGAGGCAATTGATAGCAATCTACCAGCAGTGTTAGAGTGCTTTCAAATTCCCACTGAGGAAATATTTAATAAACTAGCCCCGAGTGTGTCCTCTGGCTCGCCGTTGGATCCTCTTCCGCGGAGGATATGGAAAGAATATCATTCAGAAACATTCCCTCGGTTGTGGCAGATCTGCTGCCAATCACTGGAAAAAGGAACTGTTCCAGAAGGTTGGAAGCAAGCACTGGTGACTCCACTGCTCAAGAAACCCACACTCGACCCTCGGTGTCCATCAAGTTTCAGGCCCATCTCCCTGCTGCCTTATCAAGTAAAAATTTGAGCGGGCAGTTAGTATATCCCTGTCCCTTTATCTAGAAGAAAAACATTTGTTAGATGAGGCTCAATTTGGTTTTCGACCAGGGCACGGAACGGAAACGGCCCTAGTGACAGTACTTGATAACCTAAGAATGCGGGCCGACAATGGCAATCCGACCGTATTAGTATTATTGGATATGTCGGCCGCATTTGATACGGTCATAGTATTTTGCTGAAAAGACTTGAGAACATTGGAGTGAAAGGACTGGCACTGAAATGGCTGCAGTCATATTTGACGGGCAGACAGCAGGCGGTGACAATTCCACCTTTTACATCCCCTAAGACCCCCGTGCGCCACGGGGTACCGCAGGGATCAGCCACAAGCCCTATTTTATTCAATATATTTCTGCGTCCTCTTATTCCTATTATTAAGTCCTTTGACATTGACAGTCAACTATGCAGATGACACGCAATTGGTGTTCTCTTTAGAAGGAAACCAGGCAGTTTCTATGGATAAGTTCTAGGAGTGCATGCAAAACAACACAAAATGGCTCAGAAATAACTCCTTACAATTCAATGGAGATAAAACGGAGATAGTATATTGCTCTACGACTAAAATTGCTCGTCCCTTTCCTTCCGAAATTAGACTCACCCCCACAGATAAAACACTGACTCCAGCTAGAACAGTGCGCAATTTGGGGGTTTTGGTGGATGATAACCTCCAGTTGAAGTCACAAGTTAATAAAACAGTTGGCATATGTTTCTCCCTGATAAGAGCATTACGACAGATCCTTCCGATGCTGCCTGCTACAACCAGACCACAAGTAGTGAGGAGCATAATATTGAGCAGGCTGGACTACTGCAACTCATTGTATCTGGGAGCACCTAACTCAGTGTTACTGAAGTTGCAAAGGATTCAGTCTATAGCAGCCAAATTGGCCCTAAAAAGGCAGGGTAGATCCTCAACTACTCTGGCTCTGAAGGACCTTCACTGGCTACCAATCTGTCAGAGAATACAATTCAAAGCCCTCTGTATTCGGTTTAGAGCAGTACATGGACTGGGTCCGAAATCCTTGCAGGAACAATTTACCTGGTATACGCCCAGGCGAAACCTGCGCTCATCAAGTACAAATCTGGTGACCACCACGAGATTTAAGAAGACAAGGACGGGTGGCAGAGCATTTGGTGTAGCAGCCTCACGACTCCGGAATGATCTCCCCTTAAATATCAGACAAATCCAAACTTTGCTCCCATTTAGGAAGAGTCTAAAGACATGGCTTTTCCCGAGGGAGGAGTAATACGAGTTAATAAATACGTGTGGGCAGGTCATCTATATGTACACTGATAACAGGGTAAGTCTCAGCGCCAGGATACCCGTGGGGTGACAGTATGCGCTATACAAGTCTTTTTTACATTACATTATGTCGGGTGTTGCAAGAGAGCACACTGACCTTGGAACTGCAGCTGTGTGGACCAGGCGATGCTGTGGAAGACCAGGAGCCGTACACAAGCTGTCCCACATTGGATGTCAAGAGTTGAAGGTTCGGTGTCCGGGCAGGAGCACCAAACCTTGGCACTGCAACCAATGTGGAAGTTGAAAAAGGTGCAATATCGGGAACAGCAAGGTCCAGGAAACTCACCACAAACAGGGGAGTCAGAGCAGGCCCTGAGCAATCAGGGGAGCCCAAAGAATTCAAAGATGACCCTCCAGAGGACCCACAGGTCGGAGGCACTGGAGTCGTGAGAGGACCTTGAGCAGCTCACCAAAGATGCAGGCCCACGGTGCAAGTGATGTGGTGAGGACCAAGATCTTGGTCACTGGAGATGCTGGAGGTTGGGGCTACTTGGAGCCCGAAGATCTTGGTGGAAGGAAGCCAACAAGCCTTTGCAACTGCAAGTTGACGCGGTTCACAGGGGTTCGTTCCTGCGGTTCCGATGAGGGATATTGGCATCAAACTTGGTGAGAGGACAGGGCAGGCCTCAAGGGATGTGAAGAACCACCACCACCTGTGTTGCTGAGCCTTACGGAGTCTGGGGGAGCCCAGGATCAGCAGACCGGTCAGCTTGGTTGCGGTGCCTGCAGATGCAGTGAAGTGACTACTCCTCTTCAAGGGAGACTCCTGCAGGTGTCTTGGATGCTCACAGGCCTTGGAAGGTTCCTGTATGGTACACAGGCATGGACGTTGCAGCAGACGAGCAGGGTGAAGAGATCAGGAGCAGCAAGAGTCTTCCGGGTTGCAGCCTGGATGCCCAGAGTGAAGTCCAGAGTACCCAGACGGTAGAAGTGGTGTGAAATAAATCTTGTCCCATGACGAATCTAGGGAACCCACCCACAGGTAAGCCCTTAAATGCCCCCAAGGAAAAGGTTGGGACAATTCAGGGGTCCCTCCCTAAGGAGGGACTGGACAAGGGGGGAGGATACTCCTGTCCTTTGTACAGTTTCGCGTCAGAGCCGGAGCCAATGGCTCCCTGAACTGGACTATGCATGGAGGGCACCAAGTGTGCCCTGCAAGCAGGCTATGTGGCGCAGGCAAGCACCCCCACCCTGCCCCAATACACTAAACCCTGCCTGGGAGGTGGTCACACCTCCCTGTGACAGGATACCTATTGTTCTGCCTTCCCCTGCCAGAGCTTGGCTCAGCAGCAGGAGGGCAGAAACGAGTCTCTGGCCAGCAGCAGACCTAACTTGCAGTCCGGGTCTGGAAGTCTGGTACCGGGAGCACCAAGGGCCTCTCAAAGGAGCTTTACGGTGCAAGGAATCATACCTCCCACACCGTGTACGGTGTGGGGTTATGATTCCAACATGTTTGATACCAAACATGATAGGATTCGTTACAGCCAGTTTCGAGATGGTCACCGCGTAATGACGCGGTGCCCCTCTAGGTCATATGGCTGTCTCACTTTCAACCCGGGAGAATGGACTACGTAGGCTCTAAGGGTGTCCTGTTCATGCAGGGACACCCTCACACTTAGAACTGAGCACCCTGCCTTCAGGATTGAAAGGCCTGCCTTAGGGGTGACTTATAAGTTTCAAATGCAGTGACCCTAGATATAGTTAAAACTATCTTTCCTAAGGGGTGGTAGCACCAGCTTACACAGGCAGGCCTGTAGTTGCAAATTGAGTGGTCTCCCATGGGTGGCATAACATGCTTCAGCCCATGGGGGACTCCTGGTGTACCTATGCCCTGGGTACCTTAGTACCATATACTAGAGACTGATCAGTATACACCAGTGTCCTATCTGGGATGTACCCAAGTACTTACCAAACCAATTTAGGGGAGAAAGCACAGACTGGGGTCCCGATTAGCAGGATCACAGTCAGACTAGTCAGAAACAGAATTACATCAAGCAAGAAGTGGGGGTAACCATAAAAGCAGATCCTACTTTCCTGCACTAAGGAATGCAAAGGATGGAGGTCTTGGAGGCTGCACATAACCTACAGATGTAGAAACTATATAGAAGTTTTGGTGGTTTTCACCTGTGGGCAGGTGCTATGTATGATTGCATCTTTGGGTGTTCCGTTTGGTTTGCAAGGGTGTTGAGCAATTTGTCCTGTGAGAGGTCATTTTGTTATTCAATTGTTTGAAACAGACGCATGGCCCGCATGTTTGTAGCGGCATCTGCTTCAACACTGAATATATTAAGGGGGTGTTTGAGATCAAGGGAGAACCAATTAAGCACAATCACTTTACAAAGGATCCCTCATGGGAACCTTTCAAGTGAACCATGTTGGGAATAACCAGGTCTCCTCCATTCCTCTGAACAACAAGTGATTCTTAGTGGCTCTAATCTTTGAAGGTAGGAAATATTGTATGGTGGCTTAAACTGCGAAATCAACTACTGTCTTTGTACCAATAGGAGCTAAAACGTAGGGCAAGTAATAGTTTGTGAGAAATGCTTCCACTCATGAAAGAATTTTCAGGGATAACATTGGAACATTTCTGATCCGGTCACAAAGATGATATCAAAGCAAACAAGGAACAGAGGGTTCCGGATAGTCTTATGGGTGGTGTAATCTGCTCAGCTCAAGTAAAAAAAACTGCATTCTTGTGGCTTGCATTTATATATGGTAAAGTAGGCACCAGAATGAAAAGTGATGGGTGCAAGAGAGAGCGGAGGGCCATTTCACAGGCAACATTAGCCAACAATTGATCCTAGAGAAGATATCAAACTGCTGTCTTAAAATGATCTATTGTTTAGTGTCAATATTAACAGGTTCCCTTGTCATCCCCATTAAACCCAGCCCCGACTACACAAAATCAAGAAACTTCTCCCCCAAATATCTAGACGGATGTGGCACTGCAGGTCCGATTGCCCCTCCGTTCAGCACATGCCTGAAAATTGAGGTATTTGCGAAGCCCAGACAGTGTGGATTCACCAAACAGAATACTATATTTCAGCAACCTTCTTTGCAAACATGTCAGGAAAATAGAAGGGTTTAGCTCATCCTGCAGTCCCCAATCTCCATATCACTGTAGAAAGTCCAAGATCCCCGCTCCTTTTAACCAGTGGACAAACTAAATGCCCCAAATCTATTTCTTCAAAACAAACTATTAAATGGCACAGCCATGCTCCTACTCGGCATCCTGCACATGTCGTCCTGTGAAAGGATGAAGGGGGCTTGTCATAATCTGTACTCTGTGTCCCAGTTTTCTTATAGGGTGGATTGAAAAGGCCTGTGTTGGTGTAAAGGCAAAAAGGAGAACTTGACCCCATAAACCTTGAATCCAGTTAACTCGTAAAATTAGTTTTATTGTTCAATATGGTGCTTCATGTTGACTTTAAGATGGATTGCAAGCTAAGCAAAAATGCAACACAAAAAGGTAAGGGTTCTTCCAGGGAACGAAAAGTGCATCAGCTTCGTCTGAGGTCACCACAATCCCAGAGTTGTCATACGGTCACATGCTTGTAAAAGACTTCAGCACTCAGGATTGTTGTGAACACTAATAGTCTGAAGCCGACAGATGCGTCACACATGGTTACACAGAGAACATGTTGAAAGGAAAAGCTAAAAAGTACCCAGCATCTGCTCCTGCTTTGCTGAGTGGGAGAAAATCTGAGAAGCTAAAGCTGCCGAAGTCCTGACAAGCAATTCCTCGGATATAACATTGCTTGCATGAAAACTGTGTTAACACAAGGCACTCTGATGTTCCTTCTGAAAAACATTGTTTGAACACACAGCCAATCACTAAAGCTGGTGCCCAACATAAGTCCAGGGGCTCCATAACATATTTCCTAAATACTCACATAAAATGTTTTTCCATACAACGTACCCAAATTGAACTGCCTTACATAGTTAAGTGGTTACACAGAAAATCTGGTATGGAGCCGATCCTACGGGACCTGCTTTTTAGCAACTGCTCTAAACTATAAACATTAATGGGTCCATAAAGAGAAAGATACGTTTAACACAAAGTCCTAGGTGAAATACAACTGGGTCAAAAATGCTCATAAAATGACAGTGGAATGTTGGCAATTTGGTGCCATTTTTTAAGGGGGCATGGACTTATCCCACGAACATCAGGTATTCCCCAAAATGCTTCTTTTCCTAGTCTGCTCCAATCAGAATCTACCACCAGACAGCAGAGGGGATGGCAGAAGGGGGTAGGAGGAGAGGATGTGCGAGATCATGTTATGTGCATTTGTAAATCACCATCATCCGTCAGGTGCCCTGGCACTGAGCAGGGGTGTGTGCCTAGCCCTGGTAGGTAGGCTGGGTATCCTCAGCCGGTTTATCATCTCCAGTGTGGGGGCAAGGATTGAAACCCCTCTTAACTAATAAAGTGTGGCCCAGTCCAAACGAGATGCACCTCTATGCAGGGCTTTAAGTGAATGGAAAAAACTGGGGGAGGAGGGGGGGGTTTCTCAAAGGGGCATGGCCAATGTAATTCGGGTGTGGCTTAAAAACACAAAAGCTAAAAATCTGCGCTTAGCATAGTGTGCCGCCCGACTGGTATTGTGCTGTTTGTCATTGCATCCAGATATATGATACAAGTAACATCGTACCTACATCAAGTCAGGAGTATTGGCTTTGCCAATGGTGGTTAGTTGCATAAGAAATAAGCAGCAACTATGGCTTGTATATAATATTGAAAAAGCTTCCACTTGAGCCCTGGTGACACGACAATGTTGCTGCTCCTGAGTTTCATAGAGAAGGGAAATCCAGAGAGAAAATGACTCTTGAAAGCATTTTCCTTCCTCTACAACGCTCACCTGGCATGACCTCATGCCGTAACTTCACTAGTGAGAAGTGAGCAGTGCGAGCACGCGCACATCGATGTGCCAGCGGTCACTGCAGTCCGGGAAAAAACGGACCCCCTGTGCCAGGGCACAAAACAGCCCAATACAGACCCGTTTCGAGGCCCCCCTTTTAAAAAACTGCCAGTGCTCAGCACCGGTGAGACCCGTCCCACTTAAAGCCCTGTCTTTACGCATAGGTAAACTAGGGGACGGGGGTGCTCCAATATACAGGTGTTTTTCCCCTCATCTTGAGCTCCATAAAAGCATGCCTGTACGGCGCTGTTCTTTTAAAAAAGTATTTCGTAGGGACACGTTACGCTATGAAATCTTTTATATCAACCAGAGGTTTGCCAAGATAGGCAGTGCTTGAAATGGAAAAATAGAAGCGCAGATGCCCTGTACCAGAGTACCCGCTTGTTTTGGAGAAATGAAGACAGTTACTCTCCGATTAAGAGTATTGGACTTCTGCTGGGAGGTGGAGGTACTTTCTCTCAAAGTAATAAGTACCGTACCTGTCCATTTAAAGTACTGAAGATACGTATGAATCAAGAACCGGAATAAAGAAAATACATAACTGCGGCTTTGTAAACCATCTGTGCAGCATAAGTCGCTTCCTTTGGCATCATTCAGCACAGATGGATATGTACGGTGACCACGAGGTGGCGCTGTGGCTTTTTCAATGTTACCCCTCGAATCTGAAGAGCGAACTTCCATTAGTAATACTAAAAGAGTGGCGTCACTGGTGAAGGGGGGCACGTAGGACCGGTGCCACAGCTATAAGTGAACTCGCCTCACCACTTCAATTGCTAGTCATATACCGCGCGAAACCCACGGTTGAACGGGCGTGGGCGTGGTCCAGAATATTACAATGCATCTTCCTACACTGGAACCCTCTTCTGCGTCTCCACCCCAGCGCCCGACACTTTCCAGAAATGCTCCTACCTCGCTCCACTCCCTGCACCAACAAGGCAGCGGTGAGTGGCTGCGGCAGGCACCAGTGACTGAAAAGCTCCCACAAGTCTTTGCGTCCGTAACAGTAAAGCCAGTGTGCAAAAGCACAGCACCGCGCAGAATGTTGCGCTGTGACTGATAGTGCGTGCAGCACAGCTGCTGCAGCTGAGAGTGACAGGACAGTCGGCATCCTTGGCAGGGAGCAGGTGAGCACTCGGACGGAGCTGCTGTGAAGAGCATGACGCTGGCTGCATTACTGATGCACAAAGATGCAGCGTGCACGTGACAGTGTATGCATCCCAATACTAGTGGCGTCCGGCATGGCTCGCGGGTGGCAGGGGGTTGAGCGCAATGTTAAAAAAAAAAAAAAAAAAAAAAAAATTCTTGCCGCCGGGTCCCATGTCTCTGCTCCCGCTCTCTTCATCTTGGCCCAAGGAACAGAAAGCACAGCTAGACTACACTGACCAATCACAAAGCTGCCATGCAGCATTGTGATTGGTCTGAGCATCCTGGTTTGACGCTCAACTAGGGATTGGGGGCCTGGGCATGTCCTCCACGAAGGCTTTAATGCAGCCTGCATGGAGAACAGGGAAAGTGCGCATGACTATTTTGGGCAGCCAGAGAAGGCCGACCAAACAGTCATGTGCACTTAGGAGTGGTCAAACAACTCCTCCCCTGCCCCGAGAGCAGAGCAGTCCCGCCCACAAAGCAGCAGGAAACATAAAATGATAATAACTAAAAAGTTATTTTAGGTTTCCTTTACGTTGCACTGCTTAAAAGCAGTAGGGCGACGCTCCTCCGCCATAGCGGAGGAGCCGCCACTGCCCAATAGTCAAGCATGCAAGGGGGATGAATCTTGCCAACAACTCCCTTTAAATGAGGTAAAATGTGAATGAAAATCGATGTACAGCTTTCTCACTGGAATAGTTTAGCTTTACATTATTGTATCACTGTGTGAGTGATCTTGACAGTTTCTAATAATGCTCCTTGAAGCATTAACGCACTGCTGCTTCCTGCAGAGACGATAATGCCATTGGTAAAGAGACAAGCCAGTTTGTACCGTAGCCTACATACATGGCTCTAAGGTTATTTTACATAGCGCAACAGTCTACTAAACGAGATACAAAAGGTGCTGGCACAGCACGCATCTTAAAATTATTTAAAGGGATTTTCAAATGGGACGATAAAGGTAATAGAATAAAAACGGCATAGGATCACAGTTTGTTCAAGCTGTACTAAACCCTGGTTTCTTGAATATCTACTCTTATCCCCTAAAATCACGAAGGAATAAAATGTATATTTTTTTAATCAAGCTGTGTAGTTTCTAAGCCTGCACAGATTAATCAAACCCTATACAATGTGTGTGCTTAATTTGTTAAAATATGATTGCACGTTTGTGGCCATCTCTATACATACACACACATACATCCACACATATCCATCTGTCGCCTCTTCTGTTACCACCACCCTGCCGAAAAAAATAATTCAAGCGATGCTGCGGATCCTCTCACACTCGCTGCCGACCTGCCGTTTGGAGTTGAGACTCTTAAGGCAGTGGGAAAGACATGAACAGATACGTCACTTGCCGTCCTTATACAGCATTTGCATCATAGCCCTTCCATTACCATAACAAAATAGAGTGTTTTGGGTTAAAGCTGGCATTTACCGTTACTTAACTCAATGCTCATTTCATCAACCTGGAAAGGATAAAAGGCTGAGCAAGTCGACCAGGAATCGAATAGGTCGCAGGACAATTAAGCAAGGGAACCTGCCGAGGATACATTAGACCATAACGCAGCCAGCCACAGACCTCCCCACGCTTGGACTGACTGCTCCAGGATATGCAGCAAAGATGCCCCAACCTCAGGGCACGAGTCGGGGTACCACGCGGGTGGACGGCATCCCCCCACTTATTTTCCAGGGTGGACGCCGTCCACCCTGCCCTGCTCATCCAAAGCGTGATTAAGCGCGCACCAACCAAACCACGCATTTCCGGGTGATTGCCTCGGACTGCCCGTCACCATGCCCCTGGCGTGCACCTAGTTGTTAGGTTGACTTGCCCGCCTATTTTTAGCGCTACGGCCTATCGCAGCTCTTGCTCTGTGAACCTGCCCCCACCCCTTTGTAACCTTGCCGGGGACCTACCAGTAGAACACAGACGATCTGCGACCAATAAAAGATCCTTTATTCAATGACAGATATAAAGAGAATGGAGATGCTTCCCGAACCATACAAACCGCATCGGACTGCCCTTTTATTCAACCGGACATTCGCCTGGGCGGCCAGAGCCTTTGGAGGCTCGTGTTTAAAGGCAAGAGGCTGCTGCTGGCACCTCTGCTATCTTCTCCAGACCCACCCCCCCATGTTAATTCGAGCTGTAGCAGCTGGTGCTTTAGGAGAGATAGAAGAAAAAGAGAGGAAAGAAACGGAGAGAGAGTGGGATGGGAGAGGGGAGAAGAGGAGGGAGCTAAGCTGATTTGAACATTTTTAACAGGGCTGCTTTTGGTTCCCTGTCTGTCCCTGAATATAAATCCATCCCTCCAAGCATGATCCCTACCACCAAGCAAAGCCTTTCACCTACCAGCGTCTATGAAGATAGGAAGAGAGTCATAGGGAAGGAAGTCAGTAGCTCAGTTAGGTTTACATCAGCCGTAGACCAATTCTTAGCGCACATCATGTTACATGGGAAAGAGACAGACGGGGTGATTAACAGAGGCTGGGGTTATTTGCTGATTGAAGACGCACTTGTTCTGCATCAGGAAGATCGAGAAAGAGAGGGATAGGAGATATGAAATGCATATAGACTTATAGTGCGATATAGCTCGAGTCGGAGGTACACGCAGGTACACTGCGTCCCCCCACTCTTTTCACAGGGTGGACGCCGTCCCCCCTGCCAAGAAGCTGGGTCCCACAGAAATATGCTGAACGTGTCCCGGTGTAATTTTCAGACACCGGGACACGTTCAGCACGTGACGTCATGAGGTCATTTGCATATCGTCAGTCCCCCCACTTCTTTTTATAGGACTTGTGCCCTGCCCAACCTCACCTGCTTCTTGCCTGTGCCATCGTCCACCATCCCATGCTGGGCAGCCATGGCGGGCGACTCGTGGAGGGTGCTGACATCGAAGGGTACGTTCTCGATCTTGGCGATGTGGTGCGAGACATAGGCCAGCCCCAGCCCTTCAGTTTGTTCCTTGTCGCGCCAGTTCTTGAAAAACTGCTTGAATAGCGGGGTCTCTCCCATCTCTGGAAGAACTTGGACCTATGAAGAGGGGTAGGAATGAGTGACGAGTAAGGGTATTACTTAATGAATGATAAAGTGGGTATCATGATGCATTTCTAAGTGAAGTCTAGCATGGGTTTATCCAGAAGCCAAAGGCAGAGTTTACTCTTCAAGAGCAGAGGTCAGGGGATGGGAGTATCAAACTGTGGGTACTGGCATGGTGGGGTACGGGACTGCGGTATGCTCTCTGGGTACAGTGGCGGAGAATTGTTTTTAAGGTGTTTACTTGGGAATCTGGCTCTCCAGGATGCACAAGGTGGAAGGGTAAAAGTGGTCAAGCTCTGACCCTAGGTTCCTGGGGAAGGAAATGCGCCCATTACAGAAGGCGGTGGTAGGGTGGCCACAGGTTTGAAGGAGTCCGGTTTTCCTCTTCTCTAGGGATTTGCAGCAGCTCAAACGTCAAGATGTTTTAAAAGGGTGTGAAGGCCTGCCTGGTTTTATCGTGTGGCGGAAATGCCGGCTCCATAGATCCTGGTGGTATGGCGGGGACCGCTCAGAGTTAGGGTTCTCCTGTGGTTTGTAGCAGATGAGGCTTAAACCACTGGAATTGGCTGTGGGTGTTAAGTCCTGCCTTCCAGGAACATGGGGTAAGATAAGGAGTCACTAATACATGAACCAGGTCTATAGCACACACCACCACTCTTTGTAGAGAACAGTTATTTAAACTGTAACTCAATAGGAATCGTTTTAGTAATCCAACAATGAAAACGTGAGTTTTCATACCACAATTCAAAGCTGTAATCTGACAGTTCGAGATCACTACAGAAGGAATTAGTCCTGAACTATGGCAAGGCATCAGAATTTATCAACCCCATCAAGCATTCAGCCAGCACTGTGTAATCCAACCTGCTGATGAAACTTCAACCAACACCCACCCACACAACCAGAAGAACCTTCAACCAACACAACCGGATGAGGAACCCTCAATCCTCACCCACCTTGATGAATCCTCGACCAACACCCACCCACACAACCTGCTGCTGAACCCTCGTCCAATACCCACACAACCTGATAAACTCTCAACCAACACCCACCCCACACACACACCACCAGCTAATGTACCCTCAACCAACACCCACCCACAAAACCTGATGATCCCTCACCCAACACCTACCCACACAACCAGATGAGGAACCCTCAACCAACACCCACCCAACTAATGTACCCTCAACCAACACCCACCCAACCTGATGATCCCTCAGCCAATACCATAATCGAAACTGCCGTCCATAGAACCTTGAGATTTTCGTTATTAGACTGAGATGTTGCGACTCACAGGACATGTTTGGATTACCTGGGTATGTTTCGGGTAGCCCATCTTAGAAATAAACTCTGTTGCGGTCTTCAAGGCAGCCTTCCTCTCTTCCAAGTTGGCATTCTTGCCTGCAATAAACGCCAGTATAAAGTAAAGAGTTAGAGGAGGTTGGGCATACAGAGAGAGGATGGGGGTCATAGCACAGTGCTTGCTGTTGGAATCCACAAGAACACATGACTATGTCCAAACTACCTTTGTCATTGGGATTGCTTCATGCAAGGTGAATGGCAACTGCCTTGCAATAAAATGTAGTCAATTTGGCCAAAATGCAGAAGTCTGATCTATAAAGATCTGAGGATTTTGAGGACAGCCGACTGCTCTTGGAATAATTCTGGAACGGCCAATTTATGAATATTTAAGCCAGGCATTCACCATACGCCTGAAAATTCATTCACTAGTAGGTAGATTAGCACAGAGGCGCCTCCAGCTCTACTGCCAATATACTAAACAGGTGCATTAAATTGTCAACTAATCTCACTTTCTGCAAGGCATAAAAGCGCGTGCTTTACTCCCGTCCCCAATCAGCACTAACTGAAGAGACGCAATGGGACAACAGACTCCTATTGACACAAAAGGGGGCATCTTAGAGTATACAATTAATGATTACTTACTCCTTTCTACTCAAAACCCAAAACATTGCCTGATGATTTGAGTACGAGGTTCTGATGAAGCACCGAACCTGCTAAAACATGCGACTTCTGGCAGGTAACGCCCTGTGCCTCAGTTAAATACAGTAGGTTGATTCTTTGGACACTGATCTTTGCCAATAGCACTATGGGAATTACCCAGGGAGCCATTGTAAAACATGGCCGTCCTTCCAAGGGCCCACAAGTCTCCCGCTCTTACCTTTCCAGACAAAGATCTTCCCATCTGAGCCGTGGTCCAGGATGAAGCAGTCATCGGAGATCAGGGCGGCCTGTGTGAATGGGTTCTCGTCTGCGACCAGAGACACTACAATAGCCCCAGTGCCATTGGAGACCTTCGGTGAGGAAGAGAAGATGTTCAAATGGATGCATTAATGGATAAAGAACGAGAGAGGGAGATAAGAGTTTGAAGCTACCCTAGTTTATAGCATCCATACAGGTAATTCAAAATGGGGAGTTGTAAATATTTGCACAAAGACATTTAGTAGTTGTACAGTGCACTGACATTTTGTCATTCTGCTTTGCTTGGAAGTCCAGTCGTGGAGCTCGGGTTGTTAAACTTTCATATGAGCTGTGAGGATTTAACTTTGTGCCAATGGTCTAAGGCACCGATTTAGGACCAGCGCAGATTACAATGGAGACGGCGCAGGGCAGAGGATTCACCATCACTGCTAGAATGATGGGACGGTCATGGAAGCAGGTCAGCAAGTCTCCAACAAGCTCATCTTCAGGGTCTTCAAGGGCTGCAGGCTGGCAATCTCCAGGAACAGTACCAGGGATCCGAGTGTCGTGAGAACAGAGCTTGGATTGGTTTGTCGCTGTGTTTTTTTAAATGAAGTGTCGTAATTTACAAGCGTGAAGTCTCCAGGCATGAAAGTACAAGGACGGAACTGTGGAAGCCTCAGGTGCTCCTGATCTGGACAACCCTCGACCTCCAAAGGCTGCGGAAACTGAAGTTGAGGTTTGCTCAGTTGCATCATAAGATTCAGTCACTACCAACACTTCGTATGGATGGAAGTCATAACTGGAAAGTTTGAAAATGGTTTCTTTTGAAAGAGCATCGTGCCCTTCCAAGAGCGAGAAGGACTGCTCTGCAGCCCCAGCATCTGCTATCCTTGCCATTGAGGCGAATAAAAGGTTCTATAGATATGCCAGAATGGGAGAGTTGTTTGTGTCAAGGGAAGAGCGGAAGCGACAATACCCACTAGAAACAGGGCTAAGGACAATACATTTCATGTTTTTACATGCAACAACCATTAGCCATGGCTTAAACCCCAGCATAGAGTAGTGAAAGTCTTCCAATGCATCTCGAACCACCGACGCTCCTTTTTTGATACACAGAAAGGCAGCATACCTAAACCTTATTATAGGTAAGAGTTTTACAATCATTGGAGGGATACCAAAGTTATGTTCAGCAAGATGCAACCCGTCTTGGGTTGCTTGCGTTCCAGTTCAGGGCCTGGCAGTTTGGGTTGGACTGTTCCCATTGGAGCAGGTTCAAGACTGATTTGCATACAGCTGGGTCCAAACTGAGGAGGCATGGTGGGCAAACGAGCGATGGTTTGCAATGCTACCCAGAGCGATTGCTTGTATTTAGCCTTATTACAAGCATTCCTCTCATCACCTTTTCTGTGTTTCCTGAATAATAAATCAGGCTCTTACATTTTTTGATGTACTCTTTGGAATTCTGAAGATACCATCTAGATGAACGAGTGTGTTTTTGGAGCCTTATAGGAGGCCAAACCATGGGGTTAGGGAGCACAAATCACTCTTATGCTCAGAAAAATCAAAACATCTGAAAAAAACAGTTGCCATTTGCTACCGAGCACATTCAGGAGATCAATTTTGTCCAGTAAGTAAAATAGCAGAAAGTGGCTTTACCTTTTAGGTATCCCATTGTGCTACAGAGTAGCTCATCTTTGTAGTTTGGTATTTCTAGTGTTTATGTACTTGAAGCACTAAGCGGCTTGGATCCACGCCACCGGCAAAAGGCAAAGCTTTGCACCAAGCAATGCACATGTGCCTGGTTGAATGCTTACGCTACATCGCAAAGGCCATCAGGCGCTTCGGAACTCAAGGTGCATTTCCTTCATGTTGTACACAATCCAATATCAATGCTTGCCTTCATCTGCAACTCTCTACATACTTACACCCCCCCGTGCCTCCTCCACCCAGAGATAGTTTATGCCCCATTCAGTGCATCACATTCTTGGAGAAGCTTCCCAGAGTTTGATTAAGAACCCAGCTAAGCAACTTCATGGACCACAGATACCCCTAAAACTTGCATACTGGACCGAAAGCGCTTACGCCCCAGACTATTCATACCCTCTCCTGTGCAGCAGTTTCCAGTTAGGACCTTGTTCGCAGTATATAGATGTGTTAAAAAAGATCTGTTCTTAAAATGCCCTACAAGACACTTCTAGCATTGCTAAATAAATGTAAGCTCAGCACCATCACTGAATATCTAACATTCTAGCGGAGCACAGTAAGCTTTCCAGGTGCTCAGTTGCTAAGCAAGGGGGACACTAGGTGTTGTTAAATGCTCGCTTTGGTCATGTTCCGACACAAACCCATTAAGACTGGTCAACTCAACACGACCAAATGAGATCAGTTATTGCACTCCAACAAAAGTCTCAATCACACGCCTGCTCCTTTGTTCCCCCAAATCTTTTTTTAAAAAATTGGAATATCAGTTGTCATGCGTCAAGGTGAAAACCTACGCTAGCATTCAATAACTTGTACCACAGCTCATGCGAAATTACACTTTGTATGCCTTTATTTTAGCCCAAACCTCGATGCAGGAACAGTTGAGCAGGTTAAAATGAATTGCAGCAGAATGAGCCTTGCAACACGAGGCCCTGCACCTAGAACACAGTTGTGGGGAGGTTTAAATGAAGTCAAGTGAAAGCAACCAGGATGCGACTGTAGGAGCAACTGTCAGCATGTAATAGGTACAAATAGCTTCAATCAAACACAGGAGGATACGGATTTCTACAGAGGAGCATGGCTTCTGGTCAATGCAAAAACTGAATTTAAAAAAAAAAAAAAATCACATCTTCGGGGTGAAAGCAACGAAGCCAGAGAACTTTCTCTCCATCCAGATTGGCACAAATGTAAGCCCTGTGACATCATCACAGGGCTAGGTCTAGGGGCACAACCTGGTGTAAAAAAAAAAAAAAACAATCGAAAAGCATGCTTTTACCTTGTAGAGTTTCGCCAGCTTCCTGTTAGATGCGTCAGCCTTGACGTCATCGGGCACGCCTTCAGGCAGCGCTGGCTTGTCTCCAAGAACCTGAATAAGAAACAATTAAATAGTAATTTACCCTCACAGACAGACAAAAGTTGTATATGAAGTAAAAACATTTCCAAAACTTTCCCAAATGCATAGCTGAATGGACCCTTGTTTGGTAGCAGAATTACCAGAAAAAACTTATTGTTTGTACAATCAGTCGGTGACATTCTTGTACACCAGTAGCACTATAAACAGCCAGAGTTACCATTACCCAGCTGAACAGACCAATTGGATGGTCTTCGAAACCATGAGAGGTTATTTTCTTCCGTTTTAGGATTTGAACCTGTTAACTACAGGCTTAATGCACTTACCGAGACATCTTATGAGCGCAGCTGGGCCCCATTTTTTTGCTGAATCTCATCATGGAATGGTGGCAACCGATAGATGGATTTTCCATTTGCAAAACCACTTTCTTGACTTTTATTTAATCATTTGGGAACAAGAAAGGCTTTTCATGTACAGTAAAAGTATACATTTCACTAACAGAGGATCTTGCAAGACCATTGTGCAATGAAGTATTGTTAGCTTGATGAAGGCTCACAGTTCTGTACAGGCCAAAACTGGAGAAAATATTTTCAGGCTGGGCTGAAAACACATGAGAACCTATCAAGCATTGGTGTTTATCGGGAAAGGCACCTAAACTTTGTTTAATGTGTTTAATATAATGGAGTGCAGGATTAAATGTTTGTGGGAACTCCATTATGTGTTTTATAGGTGGTTGATAATGTGAAGTACGACAGGTTTTGTTCCTGTAAATACATTTTATATTTTTGCACAACAACATTTTCATTTGGTTAACTAATTAATGCAACAATGGTTGCTAAATATTGGGGCGGGTTTATGAAGCTTCCTCTTTGCGTTAGAAAGTGCACCCCATATTGGATGCATTGACGAGTGGTCCTGCATTTAAGATAGGACACTAATTTTGCACTATTTGCTTAACAGTAGACAGAAACAGTCAATTGTTGTAATTCAATAGCAAGTATTTCATGTACCCGACTGTATATAGTAGTACTAGGCTGGGCAGACATTGTAATGCCACATTAGAATTTTAATTTCAAGAAGATCCTTTGATAGTTGGAACACAGGGAGTTGGAGTTCATGGCCAAGATGCAATGGCTGTACCGTGCCAGGTTACTATCAATAAACTTGGCATCTGATGCAAGTGTTGAGCCTTTACTACATCAATGACTTTTGGGAGTTGTAGTCAAAATCTTTGCAATCTATAGAGGACAGTAGGGCTTTTAAATTTGTCGTGAAATAGTCAAACTACCTAGGAGCAGTTTTTGACAACCAATTTACTATTAAATAGAGCAGGCAACTACTGTCATTACAAGTAGGTGTATGTTGCAAGCACAAACTATAGGCTACAGCGGTTTAGAACTGCAAATATATTGAGCCACGTTAGCCCAATCATATTGGGACCAGACTGGTTTGCAGTGGCTTCCTTTTTATTTGCGCGCCCCAGAAGGTTGAGGAGAAGCCAGAAAATCCAAAAGGCTGCCAATGAGGAAAGCCCTCAGAGGGTCACCAATAGAAGAACATTGTCCCAACTTTTAGTAAATTGCAGAGGTTCCCTATAGCAGATTGATTGAAATATCACCATTCATCACAAAGCTGTCCATCAGCCTGACCGACCTAATCAGACTTTAGACTTCAATTTTCGAGTTTAACTAGGTGCCCAATGGCCCATGACCTGGCACCCCTGGTTCCATCTAAATTCAAAGAAACAAACAAAGTCAGGAGGCAGACGGTTGCCACTACCTGTAAATAGTTTGAGAAATGATCTCCAATTGGAGTTACAAGTTAGATATTAGTTCTATCAATTTTTTAATGCATTTTGTATAATTATAGAAAACGTATCGTCAGGCTTTTGGTATATACCGGTCTATTGTTTTTCTGATGTGTTTTGCCGCTTTTAAATTGAATAATTTGGGGTGGGGGGGGGTAATACGTTATATTTAATGGAGCAGTCACACTTGCATACCAGAAGGCGAGTAAATACACTTCCATTATTTCCTTTGAGCTAAGGAAACAAAATGCACCACGTACTCAAGATGCTTAAGAAACTGATGGAAGCAGAGTGCCCTTATTTAACGACATTCTTTATGCCAAGTTACTGCTCCTAGCATGGATTGATAACAGCTCAGTAGGAGTAACTCCGCTGACAGCCTGGGCGGATACAGAACATGGATACAGCTGCAAGGACCCCCAGTGAGCTGTGTCAAGGCTCCTCAGGTCACCTTGGCCTGAGAGCTGCAGATGTGTTGAAGTACTTGTGTGCAGGGCAGAAGGGTCTGTGTCGATGGTTAGTGAATGATGTGTCGTCAGAAGTTGCTGTCCGTTTCATACGAAAAACACAGGAAAACCTTTTGCTAGGAGTAAAATACACAGGCTTGACTCTTTTACGTCTTTTTCCAACAAAGTTTGATTTTTGAAGTTCCTTCTATTGTGTAAGCAAACAGTTTTGGGCCTGGAATAATCCTTGCATACAACAGACCACATGGCGGCTCTTTCCTCACACACTCCAAAGTGTCCAACGTGGATTATTAAACCCTAGGTTAGCAACACGCAACAACTTCATGCAAGCTCAAAGGCTAGGTTTTAGAGGAGCCCGATGGGAAATGCTTTAAAATCTTGCTGCATTTGCTCCTATTCGCTTGCTATCAGAGCAGGAACAGAATAAAAAAAATGAAATTGGCTGTTCAAATTCTTAGAAGTAGAATCTAAAGAGTTCGGTGGAAAAATAAAAAACGCGATGTGAGATTCTAGGACCACTCTGTTTAAGGCTAGACCGTGTGCCAGTCACTCCCAATTAAAACAAAGCTGCATTAAGTAGAGTTTATTCATCTCTGTGCTCTATCCCCGTCTTTTGCATCTGAAGCCTCAAGTTACCGAGATCCTTGCAAACAAACAAAACCAGACTCAAGGAAGGCTTGAGCTTAAACACTGACTGGCATGACCGCTGTGATCCAATTTTTTAAAAAAGCCATATGGTTCAACACAGGGAAAAAATCCCTACGTTTGGGAGCTTTTATTGCACTTTTCAGGTTTAAAAAACTTATTTCTGAAAGTGCTTTGGTCGCCATTATATCTTGCACCACTACGGCCCATGACGCTGTGGGCTTACATATTGTCAAAGTGTTACTTGCAGCGAGCCAAAAGCTTGTATCAGGAGCACTTAAAGATTTGTTTGAATCATTAACTAGCCTAAATGACCCTAGTTTAGACGGAATTGGAACTTAGGTTAAAATTTTAAATAAAATGAAAAAACAGACTGGCTTTTCCATTAGGAAAGAGGAAAGTCACACATTCTACATTTTGTATGGAGGACTTAGAAAAGCATGGCACATAATGCATAAACATGATTAATATCACAGGGTTGCCATTTTATCTACACAGAATAGGGTTTCACAGTTAATGGGATTTTCCAATAGATAAATAATAGGGCCCACGTCAGACAAGTCGGTAAAAAAAAAAAAAAGCGTATAGAAGTCAAGTCAACCTCTAGCATCTTCTCTCTTTCCATGCCATCTTCAACCACAAAGACTTTTGCACGGCCACTCCTTTCATTGTCACGGATGCCCTTAGAGATGTTCGTAGCCTTCAGTCGTTCAAATCTGTTGGACTTGGATCCACACCACTGGAAAATTTCCTGAAATACAGATTGACACATTAGAAGTACTGATGCAATCCTGTGGTACTCGTGGGGGGAGGGGGGGGTTGGGCGGGTTCAAGATAAAGTGATTACGAGAATGAGGGCATTGTGAATTTCAAAATGGACACAAGAATGGATCCATTTTCAGCTGGCAAACATACTTCACCCAGGTCCAGGATGAAACAGTCTCCCGTGTTGAAACTCTTCCAGCTCACAGGGACTTCAATGGCTCGCGCCAAACGACGACCCTTTATTTGGAGCAGCCTCTGGACGTTCACCTCATTGGTAGCCACATGCTTGAACCCTGATGCCACACCACCAGCCTAAAGGACCATACAAAAAGAATAAAATTCACAGTTTAGTCCATACCTAGGGTTGCGATTCAACATGCGTTATATAGTTTGTGATGCAATATTGCATTCCTAGATTTTCATAGGTTAGGGGCACAGTGCATTGTTGAAGTTTGGTCAGTTTGTTAAACTTTGTGTTTTTCTTTTGCCACTTGGGTTAGCTCAATCACACTTGAGCATGGTAATAGTGTCTTGGGGGGGGTACTGCAGGGCAAACCTAGTTAGTTGGGTAGAAGCCTACTGCTATCCATTTCTTCCATAAATGGTTTTAATTGAGTATTATCAATACATTCATGCAAACTTTAATATGAAGCAGATCTTGCCATGTAACGCACTCCACAGTATCTGGGACTGTGTGGGAGTGTTATGTTCTACCGTCAATGGCGTTCGCTAAACACAAAGGATTGTAAGAGCTTTTTTCACCATTGGTGTCTGCAGGTCAGCCTTGGACATTGACAGAGCTCCTATAGGTGGGGATAGCGGACGCTACCCCTGGCTTGCCCTTTGTACCCCCACCCTCCCACTTCTATACGTGGTCTCAATGATCAGGAAGGACGCTAGAAAAACAAACAATGCGAACAGGGCGACAAGGAACTTCTTTACTTTCTACCCAAACTCTAATCCCTCAGCAGCAAACAGGATGCTGTTATGGGTGGGACAATTTAGTGATGAAAGTAGGAGTTGAAGGGTGTGTGATCTCACTTTCATTACTTAAGGTACCTAAATTAATTGAAGTCTATATTCAAGGGCCATTTTACTACTTAAAGTAAAACAGAATCTTGTACAAAGAGGTCATTTAACATGGTTGCAACAATTCAGATTTCCCCAGACGAACAGCACAACATGGAAGAAGCCTCTGTTCACTCTTCAAGCGCTTACGTAAAGCGGCTGAAGTCGGATATCCCCGTAGATCACTCTACAAACACTCATCCAGCCATGCAATCCCCGAAGGGGATCAGCAGTCTTGCCTCAGCCGCCATATCCAAGACCATCCCCTTACCCACCTTGTACTTGATGCCAGACTTGAAGTAACCCAGAAATGCAGAGGACTCGTATCCCTGCACTTCACGGTTCTGGCGCGGTGATCCTCCAAGGTGGTCGTCCATCTGCACAGTGAAGATGGCAGCGGCTCCGCTCTCATCCTGCGAGCACTCGTTCCCTTCAGGGACAAAAGAGGGTGGCACATGGTTCAGCGGCTCAAGAAATTTGCAACAAACTCAGAAAATATCCACAAACTACCACCACGATCACCACATACATAACACAATCTCCCAATGGTTTCTTAACTTCTATTTGACCAGATGCTGCCCTTCCAAACTGCACACGGAGAATAAACCTGTCACTTTATGCTCAGCACAACACAAATTGAGTGATCTGCAAGTAATTGAATGATGGGGTTAGTTCAGCACTAATTTACTGCATCAACATCAGAAGGATTAAAGTCCAAGTCTAGCCTGCAAGCTGGGATTCCAGTGATTGACATTTTAGCTCTCAGAGCAGCCACCCAGCACCCCTATTATTGCCTCAAGAGATTGCAAGAGAAGAGGAAAGAGAGTTGGAAGAACCATGGTGCGTGCCAAGAAAACAGAAACCCGCACTGCTCAGAGGAGGAAGCTACAGAGACCGTTACAGGAAGTCTGACTCAGGAAATGTACTGCTCCACTAACAAAGAAGAAGTCACCTGTGGCATGCGCTGGTGTCTGGGAGGAAGAGTTCTGAAATCGTCAGACATTGTTGAGCTGAGAGGAGATGCATGCCTCTTTAGCCCATTCTGTTGAGCTGGGAAGTAAGGCTAGCTGAGAGGTAAGACCTAGAACAAAGTAGCAGAAAGATGCTTCTGTCTACATATCAGCGGTGACTGCCGGTTTTACCAAAACAAAATTATTCGCAGATTGAAAAGAACACATGGAGAATATGCGAATACCTGGGCATGTGTGATCCATGCTCGGTAAGAGTGGGGACCCGAGTGGGGGTGGGCGGATTCAAATTGGGCTCACTTGCTCTAGAATTGCAGGGGTTTCACATCTACACAAAACATGAATCAGACGTTTAGTGGGTCAAAGGCGAAGCGCTCTAGTCATGGTCTAAAACTTATCTGGATTTTTTTCCAGGTGCTAGATGTCCTTTGATGAGTTCATATGGCACAAGGGTCACCGCAGGATGGATCTTGCCAAACAGTGCCTCTGCGTTCTGGCAAGAGGGTTGGGGGCTCAAGACTATAAACTACTTCCTCTCTACCAAACTCCAGTGGTTGAGTCAGTGGCTGGCAAGGCTATCACTTGAGGAGACGTACAAAAAGGTGTGCCCTTCTCTGCCCAGTCAACCTCAAAAGGCTTCTGGTTCCAGGCTCCAGGTACCAGAGCACCAACCATCGGCTCTTCCAAGTGGCTCTATGCCAGAGTCATGTGCTGCACCAATAGAGCTCTCCCATATGCCCCAGACATGCCTCTCCTCCGTTTACCTGGTCCCCATGGCCCTCTTACTCGGGGACACCTGTCACCGTGGTATAAAGCCAATCTTCTACCATTGAGGGACCTCTTTGGGGAGAGCCACTTCCTAACGCTTAAAGCCATCATTACCAGTTTGCTCTCCGGAGGGGTCAGCTTTTAAAGCACAGATATATCCAACACTGACGTATCTAATCCATAGTAATCACCGAACCAGACTGACGCCCACTTGTCCAGACCATCAACACTATGGCATTGGGGCGCAGACATCACCTGGTTATAAAAGGCTCTCCTTGCACTCCCCAGCATCTCAACTTCTACTTTAGGACAAGAGGGACACCGACTCAGGAAAGGTTTTACACGAAATGGTCCCGCATCCTTGCCGCTGCATCACGAGCTTGGAGGAGACCGAGAGGAATGGTATGCTTGTGCGGAGCCCAGAAGAGGGGAAGTGAGTAAGGATCAGAGGATCCCAGAGGCTACCAGAAGAGCACCAGCCTATTCATAGACTGGTAGTTGTTGGGTGAGAACCAATGAATGGAGTTAAATTAAAACTGTATGGTGACACAAGAGTATGGGGTAATCTGCACCAGAGACTAATCACAATAGCACCAGATCCAGGGAGAGAACTGTCGGGATCACAATGCAGAAGCTGACCTACTCTAGCGCCAGGACACTAAATTGCATTGCGTATATTTTCCTATGTGTAGTATTTAGTTATAATGCACATTAAAGAACTTTTCTCTTTGAAGGTCTAGCAGTGGGTTTGACAAAGTTACACAATTAATATGGGTATTTGAGTGCCGGACACCCATACTATCCTCCCTGAGAAGCCTTCGACTGCTCGCCATCACTAACAGTCAGAGTCCAGTGCTAAAGGGATGTACTTGGTCCAATTTGTAAAGCCATAGTAGGACAAACTTAAGGATCAGACGCAAAAACCTCAACCCACATTAGGAAGGCACAGTAGGCCCTGCTTGGTCCAAGGACCACCCCCCATCCCCTGCCCACACAGGGTCAGACATTTGCCGTTTCATTTATTTGTTACTCAAACAAAATAATCCAGTGGACTCAGTATTTCAGGTGTGTCCCCCACTATGATGGAATATTTATTTTATAATTGCAACCTTTTAATTAATAAGCGGATTTTAATGTGCGTTCCTCACTTATGTTACATTTGAAACCACCAGTAACAAGGAGTTTCATTATCATCTAAAACAGTGCATTAAGGGGGCAATTTCCAAAATATTAGGTTCCCTGGTCCCAATCATTCAGTTAAAGTAGGAAGGTTGGCTTTAGTGGTTCCTGCCCATAAAAGGCCAACACCACAGCCATTGTGGAGCTGACTTGGCTGTAGAACCACTCCGCCTCGCCCTTGGCATAAGGAGCATAATTGGCACTTCTAATGGCAACCTGGTACCTATTTAGTGGTGGCATGCCAAGTTAATCTGTTCCTAAATTGGCACCAGAAGACAATTAAACTGATCTGTGCTAGAGGTGGGGCTGTGCCCCACTTCCAGACACTACTCTAGCTATGAACGACAGATTAGCCACAATCCACAAAACGCACAGCTTCTCCCCCCCCCCCCATCCACAAACACACACTCTTTATACATGGGGCAGGTGACAGGGCAGTGCAGCTTCTTTCAGAGTTCTACTCTTAATCAACATGCGGGAGAGGATATATTCAAAATAAATGCAGAGAGGCTCCAAACTCTTGCGATATTATATTAGGTAGCTCCTTTCTGGCGTCAGGATATCACCGGTACGAATGGGGACACAAACGTTAGCTGTAGTTTCCCTCGAATCATAATTGGAAGAGCTATGATTAACCAGCATGCACCATTCCGCAAACGAGAATCACGTGCATGAACGATGACAAACGTATGAAGTAAATCATTCTTTCGAAAAGGAACCTTCCAATACACGGCAGAAGTTGCATTAGACTTCCTCTGCGTACAAGCGTGCAACTGAACTGGTACTACTGCCAGAGCTTCATCAGGGAGTCCGCACTAAATGTAGTAACCCTGCAAAGACCTCCACAGAGGACAGCACCTTACCCAGCCAGAAATGGAGGTCATACTGCAGGTTCCCGCTCTTCAGTTTCATCGTGTGCAGGATCACGTATGCATCACCGGTGAAGAAGTCTCCATACAGGTTCTTTGGAACAGCCACCAAGTCAAACTTCTCAACCCGCCAGATTTGCAGACCTGGCTCCTTCCCGGCCTTCTGGAATTCTGCGTGATCGATCTCCATGTTGGCGGGCTGCTGTAATAAGAGGAACAACAATGATTGGTTAGCTGGAATTTGGAGCAGGGATGGTGTCGGTCCAGCCTAACCGAATAAAGGGAAAGTCAGGAATGGCGCAAGATAAAAACAACATGGCTACCAGACAAACATAAGGGTTCAGGAGGGAGAAACCTCATACAAAGGTTTCTTAAAGATTAACTTTTTAGCTGACAAACGTATTTCATTTAGTTTTAAACAATCAAGTAATTATTCAATCTAAAATTCTTGTAACAGTTTGCCTACAATTGAGCAAGGAAAGCAAATTTAGAATGTGGATCTTAACTGGAGAATATCAGCAACAATATTTTAAACAAAGAATATAACGTCTTAACATTATGACAAGACTCTTTGCTGAATACGCATTATAGGCACTCTTCTCCCAAACTTAAGGATTTAAATTGTAATAGAATATATACATTGAGGAGAATATACTGCCATTGGTAATAGGGATCAACCAATGTACTTGCAATGGTGTACATCTCAATATCACCCAACTAGATCATTATAATACACGCCCCAAGGAACCGCGGAACTACCCAGATAATACATGTGATGTAGGAAGGGTGCACAATTGAGGAGCAAAGGTTCATTGTCACAAACATTGCTCTGGAAGCAAATTGGGAACTGTGGTACCTTTAGGAAGATTAAAAATCCAACTTTTCCAACAGGTGTTGCATGCGGGCGACAACCAAGGGATCTTTCTGGTATCACCTTAGTCTGCACCAGAGGCTCATGAGCATCAAAAATCTACCTAGCATGGAATGTGGATCTGTACAAGACCATCAGCATCACTGCAACGTGGCTTCATGTCACGAGAAACCCCCACCTGCCAGTCCTGCTTTTTACACCAGCAACGCATTGCGCAAGGATATTTGAAGGCCCCACGTTTCATCAAAAAAAGCAAAGTTACACATCTCAGATGGCAGCATAGGGTTAGGTAGAACACCAAGACTGACTATTTAGGCAAGTAGCATCACTGGAAAATACTAAAATAATGCAGTCAGTGGGTACAAGGTATTATAAAAACTCACAATGCCATTTAGGTAGGTGGTAAAATATTTGTAGAGAAGCCTACCAGGATTCACAATTTAAACAAATGCAATAGAAAGGTGAAATATGGAGTTTAAAAGTTTACATTTCCAGGAATTAAATTTAAAAAACCCACAAGCATTGGTAAAGCCAAAAGGTCTTGTGTTGGCTGCCAGGCAATTGGTTTTGCATATATAATATATTTTGTAAAACGTTTTCAAAAAATGGTCACCATGTCTGCACACGTGTGTAGTCATAGGTGATCCTCGATTATTTTTGTAAACTTTTACTAAAAGACATTCAAAGATGGCCGCCCACTAGTGTGCATTTGAACCTGGATGGCCATTCTGGAATTGGTTGAAAGCCCATTTCCGAGCATTGTAGATGCAAGCAGTGTGCCTCCGTGATGTGACAAGTTGCAAACAGCAGTGAAGGCCCAATACCACTGTGTGGGGAACTGCCAGACCCTTGCCATTATAAAAATAAGTGCAATAAAATGTATGTAATTGCCCACAAGTCTCTGGTACTGAAAGAAACTACTTTTTCTATGTGTGACAGCATTGTGCTTAACAATGCAGTAGATCTCAGAATAAGCATTGGCAAAGCAAATAGGTCTCTCCTATGAAAACTATTGGCTTTGGCAAGGTGTTGTACCCATGCTGTAAAGAAGCAGACTTGCTTTGCAGTGTGGCTAAAACTACATTTAAAAAGCGCTATGATGCAGGCAGGGGTAATGCATTTTATTTTTTAAGTGCATTAGCACTGGATGCATCTTTTTATTTTATTTGTTTTAGCCATACTGCACAGCAGCAACCTGCTGCTATACAGCATGGATACAAATCATTGCCAAAGCCAGCAATGCCTATGGAGTACAGCATGAACAAAAGGCAATGGCAGAGCCAACAGTTCCAAAGACGAGACCCATTAGCTTTGCCAACGCTAGTTAGATCTTGGTACAATACCCCCATGATTAAATGACTTGCTCAATCTCCCCATGTGTGGGAAAAAAAAAAAAAAAAAAAAGGGCACTTAAAAAAAAAAACGTATACATTTTTTTATTTTTTTTAAACAAATCAATTGCACGCATGTCCATGTCTTAGTAAAAGTATCTTTTGAAGCAGATAACATTGTCACAAACATCCATTTCAAAGGAGAAAAGGCTTCTATGAAGTGGATGCGGCATTACATGGTAGTAGGTTTAACAAGGACAACCTAAAAAAGAAAAAAAAGGAAAAAAAAAAAAAAGCGCCTCACCCACAGTGAAATCAATGGAAGAACAGCTATCAAGCTGAACCAATCAGGACTTGGTCCATGCTCCAACCGAAAGAAGACTAAGTGAAGCCAGCAGGCGCCGGCCTATTAGAAGGCAGCAAATAGTGACAATGAAGCCAACGAATGTTACGCAATGGGCGGGCTGCAAGCCCTTTATTGTATAAAATCTCGCATGAGAGAGTGCATGCGCTGTTGCAGGAGACCTAAAAACAAAGCACTGGTTCGAGTGGGCACACCGGTTGCCCATGTTGAAGGTGGTGGTGGGTGGGATTAAAACATAAGAGTTGAACAGAACATATGAAGATGGCGGAGAGTCTCAATATGCAATATTATATACATACAAACATTTTTTAGTTAGATCAGATGCGGTTGACTAATGCTAGACCTATAAAATCATCCTTTACAAGAAAATTATGTGCAGTTTACACAAAATGGAACCTAGACCCCATTACTCATCCCAAAAAAGTATTGCTTTTCATTTATGTGAATTGATGAAAAATTCAGTCATACACGTTTTAAAGTTAAAAAGAAAATCGAGCTGCTGGAGTGAAGTTGTACGATTTTATGGAGCAGTCAACCAAAACGAAGATGCATAATGGCCCAAGTGATTACAAACGCAGAAATTCTTAGTAACAGATCTGCTCCGTGCAAATCAAAATGACTTCGTGTTGTTGACCGCACAGTCAGTAACATTCAAAATGTTAAGCGTCGTTCCCTAAGAAATGCATTGTGTGGCATTTGAATCCTTTTAATAGCAATGCACAAGTGTGTTAAAATTGGAAAGTTGCTTATTGGTAATGTTCCATAATTTGTCTTTCCTTGCTGTATAATTAGGTTAATGGCCGTATATTCTGGTGCTTTGATGGTGCATAGGTCTAGTGGGCTGGTAAGGGTGTTCTCTGGTGCTTGGCTGTCATCACTGAAGGGAAACCAGCTGCTGAGGCAAAGGCCACGAGCAGAGGAAACGCTATCATTCTTCCTAAGTAAACCTCAGTGCCCCGAACAGCAGGGCCTCGACTGCTGGGGGTGAGGTCCGACAGCAGACTTCTGCCAGTCATTCAAGCCCATCAACCAACAGCCGCAAACAGTAATAACATACAAGGAAATTTTAGCTATTGGAAAAGCAGGCTAAGTTACAACAGGGCGATGTCTGGAAGGCCGAGAGGGCTGAGGCGGCATCAGTCACATCCATTAGTCTACTCCAACCTTGCTGACCACTTTCCAGGGTGATTCACTTATAAACAGGAAACTCAACCAAATAGAATATCAGCTGAGCCCACTGACTCCCATCAACCAGAACTGTAAAGAGCACCCGGATTCTGAAAGCACCGTGGGACCATACAAATTAAGTCAACGTGCTATACTAATGCATTCAACATAACATTCCAAAGCGTCCCCACAGTGCCACTCCGTGGTAAACGGGATTATGTAGATTTCATATTTTGCTATAGGGTACAATCCACCATTGCACCGACATGGACCGGGTCTCATCCCCCAAAAAGCACCTCAAACTATGCTTTTCTATCAACCAAATATGGAACATGCGCCAATTCCATGGCTACCGAAAGCAACACGCATCCAATATCTGCCGCCAAGTCACTAGGTTCAATAATACTTAGTAAATTAGATTACTGTAATAACCTGCTGATCTTACTGCAACCGCACACCCCTCCCCATGCTCCCGGACATCAGTCTGTCCCACTCATTGGGTTCAGAGGTACCTGGAGAAGCCATCTGACGAGTCGGGAACAAAAGTAGTATTGACAGCACCCGAAGTGTAAACAGGCCTGTCCGGTCACCACACCTTGCACGACGGTACGATTCGTGTTTTCCTTCTAGCGTGTACCAGCCCCCCCTCTTCGTCACAAAACAGCTAATTTGCTGAAAACCTCACTTTTCTCCGACTTCTCTATTCCATCATAGAGAACATGATGTACCACACCTGACCTTTTGTGGGATTTCTGGTCAAAAGGTCATGCTGCTTCAGCCGAAGCTAACAAATAAACCTAGAGGATTTTATTCCAACACTGGATGTTATGTGCCTAATCGATAAAGCATTTAATTCACAGCTAAAGGCCTTCGGATAATCCAGATTTCCCAACCCTCCAGTAGCGCCCAGGAGACGGAAAGCTGCTCCCCACCCCCACCTCTCCGGATCACTCAATTGTCCCTTTAGATTACAGGTTTTCATGATTCTGAAAATTACGGTCACCTTGAATTGCAATCCAACTGGCAATTGGTGTGAACCACGGACTACAGCTTCCAGAATGCACTGCGTTAAACTAATGCCACCTACTACATGCCAATAGAGATCATATTCCATCCAGTTTTTCCATTCTCGAAATCCTTGTAATCTGTACCGCTAGGCCAGTTGTGAAGTGGGACTACATCTCCCAAAATGCACTGTGGTTAAATGAATGCCTACGACTCATTGTATCACTACAATGTGGAGTCTGTTTTCCTTAACCAAATATACTAAATATTCGATTCAGAAAAGGCACATAATGTGCATTCCATAAAAATAAAAGATATGATGTGCACTCCAAGAAGTCACTGCATGCGTCCCAAACTATTACCCGATCTCAGCCCCCGTGGACGACCACACGTTTGCCTGCTTGGACGGCAGCATCACCATCGTCAGCCACACAAGCCTCATCCCTGCACCAGGGCTTGGCCCCGCCCAGGCGCGAGGTTTAGTCACACTTTGTCGCTCTGTTGTTAAGTGCCTCGGGAGACCTGCTCATACAAAAGGGTTACTTGTGTTTTATTGTCAGCTGCTGTGGCCACCGCTTTCGCTCCCACACACACTTCCTATCGCGTTACAAAACCTCCCACCTCAAACCTTCCCACTGCAGACTCAGCGCGAACACAAACCCGGCAATTAACAGGACTTCCGGTAACCGGAGATGACTGCACGGGCGGCGGCGCCTGTCCATGCACAGAGTGTACAGGCTGGATGATGGCAGGGTGGGTAGGTGCATATGTGATTTACATATTACACTTGAATAAAAAATAAATGCATTTAAAAAAAAAACCTACACACGTTAACCCTTCGCTGCAATTTTAAACTATGCTAAGAAATCCGTGCATACTGGTGCCGCAGCGAGCACAGGCTGTGGATTCCTTCTCCCACCCATTGGCAATCCATTTGTAGTGGTTTTCAATAGGAGCACAGGCTCTTCTTGGCGCTTTATTGGGCATAGTTTGATAAAGGCTCCTTCTACAACGTACAGCGAGTTTATTTAACTTCTGTATGCATAAGAGGAACGGCCTTCTGCATAGTGAGAACCCGCTACCTCGAGTCGTAGGGTGCCACACTGCCGTGCTCTTTCCGGAGTGTATTTGTATATAGCGCCTGCCGTGTCCTGGCCTTGTAGCGCTCCGGCTCTTGCTGGTTTTCTCGCCGACAGTGCGCGAAGTGACCCGGAATCACTGTGTCTGCCTAACAAGGTGTCTGTTCTGTGCACTGTAATATGAATATGTATGTGTGGAAACAAAGACTGGAATAATATTGGTCTAGGTTAAAAAGGTCAAGAGACAGTTTAACTGTTAAGCGAGACCTAAAAATCCATGTAGGTTAATGACAGTCTTCCTCCGATCTGCGCTGCAGGCAGAGAAAAAACGGAAATTATCTAATTATTTAAGACATTTTAATAGCATTACAATGTCAGGTGTGTACCCCTGAAAGGACAAGCTCAGGGCAAATGATCACAGCTGTGCTGAGGGCAAGCACTTTTGTGGAAACACAACTGCTGCCCACATCAAAACAAGTACTTCTGCCTCGAAATTCTATACAGGTTTATTCGACCTCTGAAAATATACCTCATGGTAGAGTTTTTCCATGTACCGTGTCCTTGTGCAGGAGAACATAGATACTTAAGGTAAAGAAAACAGTACAGGGTAAGCTATGCGTTCCAGAAATCTGTGTGCCAAATTGTGATTTTCATGTGAAACTGGCAAAACCATAAGACGTTGCAACTTTAGTGATGAAGATCTCCAAAAACCTCAAAGTCACAAAAATTAAAAAACAAAAACACGTCAGTATTTCGCACACTTCTCTGCAGCACCTAAAAAGTGAATACCTAGAAATTATCCTATTCATGGTCAGTTGGAGTTACCAGTCATCTTCGTGCCACTGTGGACACCAGTGCTCTAGAACTGGACTTAAATTAGCAAACGGATGCATTCTGGGAATCTTCGTGTTTGTCCGCCTTGGTTCAGCAGAGGAGACCAAAGTAAAAGCTTGAAAAATCACAAAACGGAAACAGGACTCATTTAGACACAGTTAAATGACAGAATCGAGGTCACTCCAAGCACATGCATTTCTTCATTCTCGTCCTGATCATGCAACAAGAGAAATGATACAGCACCCAGGCCTTCGATGTTTGATGGACACCTGCCCTGGGGCACGTCATACATTTTAGTTTCCATCTGAAAGAAACTGTCTTCAGAGTTTTGTTGCATGCAGTCACCGATCATATGATCTTTCAACTCGTTTCCTTCTATAATCTTCCAACAGGTCTTTTCTAGTTCGAGTTTTCTGAGCCATCAAGATACAAAGTAGGCCATGTGCTTCCCTCATGACTGATGACTACACAGGACACCCTTTCATGTAGCTTCACAGCGAATCCATCAGAGAAGTTTTAAGCCATGGACAAAATGGGCCGATGTTCAGGACCCCGGCCTTCCAAGGGGCTTCATTAGAAAGCAAACATTCCCTCCATTTCTCATTTCAACCTCTTGCTCTTCTCTGCCTACCTCTACACCCATCTTGCTCTACTTTGTGTCCTCCGAAGGATTTTCCCCATGCAGCAAGTCCTAGATCAACGGTTTGTGGCACCAGGTTTCTGAAAGTTTAATGTAGTACTTGGCACCATTCGGGTCATAATGGGAGATACGGCCATTCCATGGAGAGCCTATTTATAGGAATAATTTCTTCCCTTTGCAGCACAGATTGAAAGGTGTGATGTTAGTGGACCCGCTACCACGCAAGAAAAATGCACGGGTTGCCAAATGAAGCCGTTGTGCAGGAAGACGGCATCTTGTGTACCCTAAGATCAGGAAGATGAAACACTAGGTGTGCGAAACAGAGTCTGTCTTTGCAGCCTCTGCGGGTTTAAGGAAAACTTTGCAAATTCAGGAAATTAGCAACTTGTCAGTTTTTCAAATTTTGCAGCAATTTGGGTTTTTACTCCACCACACCACACCACAACCCAACACATGTCCGAGGTGACACCTTGTGGGAAGATGGCGCGTTAATGACTTCACTGGCCAAAACAAATTGAGAGCTAAGGTCTCATGCACTGTCCCTCCGAGGTCACCATGCCAGAAGAAGTCCACGCAGACTGAGCCATCCTGGAGGACCTCTCGTCTGAAGCTTTTAGTGCTGATCGCACAGATTGTTTTTGTGCAAATGCAGAGTTGTCGGATAGAAAAATCCAGATGTCTTCTCAACCCTCTCACTACCCCACTAGCCCTACTTCGCCCCCCTTTCCTACTATTTCTTCTTCCTGCGTAAACCTCCTCACTCAGCCGATGGTCATTTTCTGGCCATAGAAGCGTACGTCTAGAGAGGAGTGGACATGGGGGGGGGGGGGGAAGCAATAAAATACTAACCTAACAGTGGACGCCATACAGAACGATGACCGTTCTCAAAAGAGAATCAAAAATATCTACTGCTGTAGCAAGTGCCAGTTGTGCAATGATTCAGGATTACAAAAATCCTGCAATTATAACCACAATTTCAAACCCTGATCGCTCTGTGCCATCACTCCAGTATAATGCATGACTTCACTACTCACCCACCCAGTCAGCCTTTCCACTTGTCTCCACAAACCAGTGGACAACCTGGTCAGGGCACAGATTCCATAAAAATATTGCGTCACAAAACAAATATTAGAATCAAACCTCAAAACAATTCACGGTCAATGCTTGTCCTACATTTGGAATGTAAAAAGGGTATTCTTAAAAGAACAGGACTGAATCGAATACACACATGACACGGTTCTGCAAGTGTAGAGGACTGCCAGGGCTAAGCCCTGGAAAATGAAAGAACTAGAGACTGAAAAAAGCAGCCTCCAGGGCCTTGCATCTCAGTCATTCGCCGCAGGTACCCCAGGAAAATGGCACTGTACTGCGGGGGCGGATCATTTAATCGCCCAGATATTTTGGTAAAGCCAGACTACATCTATTGGTGGTGGTCGAGTTCTCCAACTCCCCACCCAGTGAAATGCCCACCTTGGAGGCCAAATTAGGTGTCCTAAAGCAAAATCTTATCAGCTGAACTGGGCCCGTTTTCACCTCCAACTTTTTTTTTTTTTTTCTTTCTTTTTTTTTTAAGGCGCTGGGTAAAAGGTAATATAAACTTCATTCATAAATCGGTCCAGCACAAGATCCTGTTTCACAAGCATTGGCCATGCTGATTGCACAAGGTTCTTAAGTACGCTCCTTAAGGGACTACTTCTTTTTTATTGCAATTAAAGCGCCACAAGGGACAGTTTGAAGATTCGCCTTTTTCAAAAGAAATTTCCATCTATTTACTTCTTATGCGTAGTAATCAGCCCTGTATATTTTTACCAATTTATTTTTGCAGAACGGTATTCCAAACCCCTGCAGAGTCACATAATTCATTTATTTCCATCTGTGAAACATGCAGCACAATTCCAGGTTAAATGTTGCTACTATTTCGCTAGTTTCTGGATCACACTACACTGTAAAACCAGTTAAATTATGAAAAATAAACCGAAACAGAGCAGATTCGTAAAACGTGGTGTTTTCAAAATTTCTCACTGAACAAATTTCACAGGAATGTTCTGCCCGCCACTTATGGCGATGGAAAGCGAATGGACAGTGGAGTTTGCTCTACTCCAGATGCAAACTTCACAGAGCTGCTCTACTGATCTATGGGGCCGTATTGGTAATTTTACAAACGAGGCTACTCACCTTCTTTCAGGTTAGACTGTGTTCCAGGCAGTCTTTGGATGTTGTGGCTAGAAGTCTTCTATACATACTGCCCAATAACCGCTAAAGCAGCAATGTCTTTTCACACATGCCCGGTCCGAGTGTAAGTGTCAAAGTCAGAGGGGTGGAGGGGGTAGGAATTGAGGGCTCCCAATAACCCTCAAAGTCCCTCCCACCCATTTTTGATAAAAGGACAACACTGAAAACCTTTACACTTTAAAAAGGAGTCCAGACTGCCAGTAGAATGTTGGCAGCCATACATTTGCATTAAAAAAAAAAAAAAACTCAAAATAGCTGGACATAATTGCAATGTTTGGATTTACTAAATATATTCTGAGCTGACAATTTGATTTTAAAAATTGAGAGACTGTCATTCTGGGGGCCCTATTTCTTTATTTTAATAAACAGGGGAGGTGAGACATTAAAAGGTTTGGAGACCATCGTGGTAAAGAGACACGCCTCTTCGTGTCAGCAGCCAGCAGGTTCTCGCAAGAAGGCCAACTTCCTGTGCACGGATGAGGGATCAGCACATGAATATTGCTGATGCCCAGCATTTCATTTCTGTGAAGAGGAATCTGTATTGGACTCACCATTCTGCCACCCTAGCATTTTCCCAGTGGGCTGCTTACATAGGCAGATGGGCTGCCAGGGCTCATTCACATAGCATCCTCTTGGAGAGCGGATCGGATCTGAACAGGGCTGAATTGTGTTAAGTGCCGCCCTTAGAGCCATCCTAAAAACTCCAGACCTACCTGTGAAGGGAGGAGGCCACGAGACTGCCACATGGTAAACATGCGTCTTCTTTATGGACTGGCTTTGCTTAGCAAAAGACTATATGCATATATGTGGCAGCTGGTCAGATCATACAGAAGTATTCTTCACATCATGGCATTTATTGGGTAATGTGTGTGAAAATACATGTTTGACCAGACACATGGAAGACTAGAGGAACCAAAATAGGCATGTTTTGTACATAGCAAAGATAAGCCACCAAAGAGCCAAGTATCCTCCAAGAGCCCATTCAGGGGGTGTCGGAGACATGTTGCGATGGATCGGGTCATGCATTTCACTTCCTACTATTGTTTGTTTGCTAGGTATATGTCCATATTCTTTTATGCAACCCCTACTAATAGGAGATCGCATTCTATGCATAAGACAACGATTAAGGACATAGTAGCCCAATATTCACTGAAGGTGCATTTATCAACAGCCCATATAGTATATGGGGCCCAGATGCAGAGCTCTGCGCCTTTTTCTAAGACAGTGCAGAAAGTCTCAGAGTTATGGTAGAAGTTGTCGACAGTTCAGAAACAGGGAAACTGGTTTACAAACTGTTGTCCGCAGCTCATGCAATAACATTGAGAACTTACAAGTTAAATGCATGTACCTTAGACAGATCAAGCTGTTAAAAGCGTACAGCTCTGCGCTAAGGCACCTGCTCATGATACAGCCAATAAAACAAAGTTTGTGCAATCAACATAAATGTGGGAAAACACACATTTAGACATATATCGTAATATTGCAAGCCAGACAATGGGTTAAAGGAAGACAAAAGATGAGGGCGGGTGGCTACACTTATAAAGTGGTGCTACAAAATTAATTGCCTCTAGACGCTAATCATCCGGGTTGTGGTGTGAAAGTACGAGACACATGTGGAGTTAGTTACAATATGGACACCGGGAGACCTTTCAATAAGGGATATTCCACACAGGTGGTGTCAACTTTCATATTTTAAATGGAGTTGTACCAAAGTTAGACTTCGGATCACAATTTTCCTAAAATCCAGAAATCTACTGATTACTTTTCTAGGGCTTTAAGTAGCCCAGTCCCCTCCGGGTCTCAGATTCAGTAGCAAGCAAAAATTGACAATGAAACTGGTCCCCATCTGGCTATATATACACACAGATGTTCTTCGCTTAACTGGCAAAGCAATGATCAATTTCCTAACAGTGAATGCAATAAAAGGTTAAGATAATCCATGTTGGCGATTCTGTGCCCGTCTATATTTCACACATTTTACTTAATCTTGCATTCCCCAAGATTGTTCGCTATTTCCAGGATGTGCTGTTTCTGCATTTTTTTCATGTAGCGTATTACTCTACTGTGAAGTATAATTTGAACTGAGTCGCCTCCAGGTGTTTATAACGGGCCACAATTGAGGGCTCTGGGCCCAAGGCTGGAGGCACTGCGAGTTTCGTATACACTGCCTGCCATTGGGTCTAAAAGGTGTTCCAAATGCATGGTCCGCCAATCCTCGTGTCTGTAGAGCGCGTAGACCAACTGCCACGAGTGCCTGCTGCAATTGAGATTGTGCAAGGAGGTACGCAGTTGTCCACATTATGAAACAGTGAAAATAAAAGAAAATGCAGTGTTTACAGGTGAGCGGGTGTGTTGTGTGTTTTGGTGGTGGAAAGTGAAGGAGCAGCAAGGAAGCGACTTCGGGAGAGATTGAAGAGGAAAGATGAGGTGTAGGATCCATAGGAGGAGATGTGGAGAGAAAAAAAAGTGTATATGTCTAACACCGTGAACATAATGGGAGTCATTGAGACTGAAGACCACTATCCCTCCCACAGCCCTCAGTAATGTTTAATTCACAGTGTCAATTACAGGTTTGAAAAGTTAGCAGTATTATTTATAACAAGATCATTGTTTTTACTCATTTATCTTAAACTCTAAAAAACCACTGACCAAGCCAATAGTCTGGGCTGAATTTAAGTGTCAGTTGTGTAAATGGTCTGCATGCAATAACACATTTCAGAGAAGAACGAAAATACTGGTCGGGTGTCGCACCATGGGAATCCCAGCAAAGTGGTTTACATGTTTATGCCACGCCTTTTTTTATTACATAGGTCGCGTCCCTTTCCGAGGACCACCCCACCCCCCTACACCCCCTCTCACTTTTCAACCCACTTACTGGCCTGTCCTCCATTTACCTTCGTAGAAGAGGTACAGATGCGGTTGGGCACAATTTAAGAGTACAGATATCCAAGGCAATGTATTATTTTTATAACCAAACCGTTCGATGCGGATCATTGTCTGAATAGCTAATAGCGAGAGTATAAGCAGTGCGGTTAGCAAGGGTGAGGAATAGAACTGGGGTGGGAGCACAGGAATGAAATAGTTTGTTATTGCCTGTATTATTTAGGTTTGAAACATCAGCGATAAAAAAAACTTTCCTGAGGCCGAATAGTTAGGAAGCCTGATTCGGCCGACTACTTAAAGATATTTGGAAAGCGTCCAGTTGAGACAAAATCATTAGCCTGGGAATGGGATAATAAAACTGCTTTCACGGGGTTATAGGGCCCCTGCAGTTGACACGGTTTTCATTCGCAATACACAGGAACACTGTCCGAGCACAGTTAGTTGACACCAAGAAGTACCTCGGTACCGGAAACGGGTGTGTTTGCAACGTCCCCTCGTGAAGCCGAGTCTGCCGCCGGAAGTGAACTCTAAGAGACGAAGAGACGAACAAACGAAGTCAAAGCATTGTGGTCCGGCGAGCTTGTGCTGGCGCGAGCCGGCGGTGGCAGGTCTCGCGGTACCCGCCTACAGGGAACAGCTGTGTCAGACAATTCAACCGCATAATTACAGGAGCAGCGCGGCAGGCGAAGGGGAGTACTGTCATTACGAAGGGGGCCGAGGGGGCACACGGGTGGAGGCAGTCACATTCAGACAGATTTCGCAGTCACAAGAGCGAGAAAGGGATTCTGAGACCGGCAACGAGTTACAACTTGCAGAGTGACAGACTTCGTCCTTTGTAAAGATCACGGGGGCAGTAATATTGGCTGTGGGTGAGAAGATGCTTTAAAGAGAAGCGTATGGGAACGTCCGAGCGAATTTTAATGGACATTTGGCCAGTAGCATTGGTTGTAACGGACTGTTTAAAGATCACTCTTCCCACATCACATCCGGGCCCCTCTGCGCCCAGGACTTCACTGGAGTACATCTTACCTCCCTTCACTATATATCTTAATCTGCTTTAGCGCCAACTAGGTGCCTGCCCCCCCCCCCCCCCCTCCTCACCTCACCTCTCATCCTCTGCATCTTTAGTTCATCATGGCTTTTCTTTCCTCTCTTGTGCCAGCTTCCCCTCCCCCCTCAAGATTTTCGCTCTCCAACCAGTTCTTACACCCTCTCAGTATAGCTTGCTTTCCTTCTCCGCAGCTCTCCATGTTTCTTGGCTCAGCCACGGTTCACCACGGCTCCTCCTCCGCTTTGGCTCCAACTAAGAGCCCCTCTGGCCCTTGCACTTTCCCTCCTTTAAACCGATCCTTTGCCCGCTTCGGCCGGATCCTCCTTCTCCACAGCTCTCCAGTCCACCTCCCTCATGGTCCAGTCCTTTCCCCATCACCCCTCTTGCCCTCGGTCCAGGGCCGGGCTGGCCGTAGCGGGCACCGGGCAATCCCCCGGTGCGCCGCACGGGTGGGGGCCGGTTTTGGGCCCCTGGGGGCCGTTTTTGTTACAGGGCCGTTTTTGCAGCATGGCTGCAAAATTGGCCCTGTAACAAAATCGGCCGAAAACCGGCCCTGGCAAAGAGCTCGGCAGCACCAACCCCCCCAGTGGGAGGGGGGGGGGGCAGTGGGGGGCGGCCGAGCACTTTGCCAGGTCCATAGCTGCCAAGGTTTCAGATTGCCATGTGTGACATTTTCATAATTTCAGTGTAATTATGAGTGACATTTCAACGACTATGAGTGACACTTTCTCACAAGCAAAATCAATCAATGAAGACGAGGGAAAGATATCAATATCAGAAATTACACCAGCCCTGCTAAGTATTACGCATCAAGAGTTGGACTAACGCACACAGCTGCCAAGTTTTTAGCATGCATACCAGTGACATTTTTATGTTTATACTCTACTTATTAGTGGTATTTACGTCTATCACGTGTGACACTTTTAATAACATTTTATCAAGAGAAGTTAGAAAGAAAGCTTGTATGGGACAAAATAGCAAATCATCCATGTATTGTAAAACCCAGATTAGATCACCAAATCCACCATAGGACAGTTTCAGATTTCTAAAGCTGTTGTGCATCAGGTTCCATAGTACTGTGGTTCCTCTAATTTTTTTAATAACATTCAAAATCTATTTTATTTCTTTCATTGCATTAACTAACTGCCCCACCATCATTAACAACCATATAAAACTCCTTACTGCTCTCTTGCCCCCGCCATCCCCCATCATTGAAATTCCTGCCCCGAGGCCTCAAAATAAACATACCAGGGACAGGGCAGAGAACCGGAGCCGGGGAGGGGCAATAACAGGGCGTCAGAGGAGGAAATAACAGGACCTCAGACAGGGCAATAACATTGGAGGGGGCAATAAGAAGGCATCAGAGGGAGCATTAATAGGGAGTACAGCGGGCAATAACAACGCATCAGAGGGGACAATAATGAGACATCAGAGGAGACATTAATTGTACAATAGAGAGGGCAATACTAGCATCAGAGTTGGCAGCAGTCGGGCATCACAGGGGGCATTAACACGGAGATAGAGCAGAAAAAAACGGCAGAAGGCAGGACAATAATAGAACATGAAATGGGTTAATAACAGGGCAATACATAAGGAAATCATACTACTTCGAACAGGGCAATAATACTGCATCAGAGGGGGCGTTAAGAGGGCATCAGGGAGCTTAACATGGCATCAGAAAGGACAATGATAGGGCCTCAGACAGAGGTGTCAATAACAGAGCATCAGTGGCAGGAATAACAACAAATTACAATCAGCACCCTCCACCCCAGGCTCTGCAGTACCACAGTGCGCCCCCGAGTCAGGGCGTGATCCCCTAACGCCTGCCTCCAACCCTCCTAAGCAGCAAGAGCACAGAGCAAAGACGGACACTCTCAAGCACAGTGCGCCGGGCCACAGAATGAGCCCTATAGGGGAGAGTGAGACAGCCCACACCTGACTTCTAGTCCCAATCCCCACTCTGCCCCCGCAAAGCAGACACAGAACTGCGCTGAGAGAAGTGTCGAGTGCAGTACAACATGGGAGAAGCACATAGTTCTCCCCCAACCAGGCCCAGACCCTCTTACATCCCCCTGCCCCAGTTCCAACCGCCAAAAGTACGACAGACAGGGCATTGCCATGTCTCGGGGCTGTGAGCACCCTTCTCATCCCTCCTCCCTGACGAGAAGACATGTGGGAGAGCAGACTCCTTTAGGCTGCACTGCTCCCCCACCCACGGGACCCCAAACGTCCTCCTTCAATGACTCCACATGATATTTTGGGACATCTCTGAGCAGGTGGATTTGTTCCCAGAATCGTGGAAAAAGGCCCGGCATTACTGGGTCTGTGTGATCATTCCTGATTCCAGGTGCTAAACAACTTTTCTGCTTTCACTGATCTTCAAACAGGCAGCGCTGCCTGACTGGCGTGTCGGCGACTCAAGGCAGCTGGCAGCTCAGGCCTCAACGAGCGAGCCACCGCACCTCCCTCCCCCCGAACATCCGTCTTACTTGGTCCAGGTGGCTGTCGGGCTGTGTGTCCTCAGTGAGTCCTGGTGGCTGCTGCAACCGTGACGCCAGTCGTCATGACTTCGTCACTGACGTCCCGTCCCACAGCACTCTCTCTAAGCCGGCACAGAATTACATTACAATTGAAATGATCTGAATTAAGCTGCGGGCGAGCGGCTATTAAAGGCCACAGAAGGGATGGTGCGAGACGCAGCGGGCCTAGTACCATGTGCGGCCGGCCCCGCCTGCAAACCAGTGAGCTGCCAGCCTTAGACCACAAACTCCCAGCGCACAGGGACGTAACGTTCCCCCACGGCGCCATGCCTGTCACACGTGTGTTCACGCTGCACGCAACCTAACTGGACTCCGGGCTGTCTTGGTAGCAGCTATTGAGCACTACGTAGGCTGTAAGGTCAGGCAGGCTATCTGGCTGACAGTGACTCAGCCGCATGGCGCCACAGGAATCCTTGATGGAGATACATTGTAGCTAGCAGCAGGAAGCCCACTGGAGCAGCAATTCAGCGCAGGCAGACCGCAGCGCGCCGCCAGCCAGCTGAGCTGCCACATACACACACACACACACTTTGCAGCGCTTCGGTCACAGTGATAGCTGAGACACTATGCATTATGCGTGACAATGCATTTCAGTGCGGTGATAAGGAGCACCTCACTGAAATGCGATAGTGTCACGTCTGATGCGTGATACTTGGCAGGACTGCAGGTCCGGTTGTGGTTCCCAGTCCGGCCCTGCCTCGGTCCCTCAGAGTTTGTATCTCTAATGTAACTCATGTAATCCAAAGTCCTTATGTAACGCAACTGGTTCTTTTGTAAAGCGCTCCGACACCTTCGGGTAATGTTCGCGCTATATAAAATCTCATTAAATAAATAAAGCATTGCTTGATATGGGAATCTAGAAGTGCCCCAGAGTACCTGTTTGCTGCTGAGAAGTGCCAGTACTTTCCCATTAAAAAGCATTGAAGCACTGCCGGTGCCATCCTTTCAAAATGAAAGGAGGTGCAGGTATGGAGTACCTGTCCTGAAAGCAGTGGTTGTAAGCCCTCTTAAGCTCAGGGTGTCTTTGTAATCGATGGCAGAGAGGCTATCTACAGCTACTTTCTTCACCAACAGCAGCGGGCGAGCGCTTCACTAGTCAGAGGTCAGTGTCCGCCTACATCCAGTGCCAGACATTGAGCTACAACCGAGTGGCAGCTCTGAAATGAATTACTTCACGCAATCATTTTGACTTGTCTTTTTACAGCAGACACATTCCTCAACTACACCTATGGTATTAAGGTGTAGAGCGCCCCCACCCAGCGTTGACACCTTTGCAGTGGGATCTGAAGGCTCCGAGGGTGATCATGTAAGTTTGCAGGTATAACCGGACCAGTTTGAGAGACAGCCCACAGCTCCGCTACGTACAGACCTACAGAGGTATCGTGGAGGTTCTTGAAGACTTACGCAGAGAAAAACTGCAGAGTTATAGGTGGCGAGGTTCTACATGGAGACATATCAGGCATGTAGGTTGTACATGCAGACAAACCAACAGCACAATTCTATTATAATAAGCATTTCTAGAGCGGTTACCTGAACGGCATCCTGGAGCAGAGCAATGGACCCTTTCCCCATCTATGTACTCCGCTACAAGGTGAACGGCCAAGTCTTGAGCCACTTCCTAAATTGACTAAGGTTCACAACCAGCCGAATAGGTGTAGGCATGCTATTCGAGGCGAGAAGCCAGTACAGTGAATGCCCTACCACCAACCGGTGAAAGGGTGAATTTCGGCTACCTCACATGGTTGGCATTCGAGGAGCACAAATAATGACCTGGGTACAGAACAGTTTGCTCCCGATTCCGCCCAAATCCAAGAAAGAAAAAAAATGGTGCTCCTTCTCCGGGTATGCTCCCAGAATTTGGAACTCGTTACCTCAGGACCTACAAGACAATCACCCATTCCCTCTTTTCAGGAAAAAACGTAAACTTCTACTTAATAATTACCTCCCCCCTAAGCGATCAGATTGGCCTGGTGCTTCCTCCTTCTAAACTAGAGTACTCCTACCCTGGAAAAAAAAAAAAAAAAAACGGACTCCAATCTCCTCACCTCCACAACCCCCATCATATCTACCTTAGAACTCTATTGTTTGCATTTCCTACTGTCCAAGTATACCTCTGTATACGATTACAGTGTATCCCTATGAACTCTGTCACTCGTGTAATTGCTGCTATACAGTGCACATACCCCATTGTCTATCGTATACCTCTTATATTGTACTGTTACTTGCTTTTCATGTAATTGCTGCGATCGTACATGTATCCTGCTGTCTATCGTGTACTCCTTGTCAAGTTATTACCGAGTACCATTTGTACTGATATAGCTCTTGTAACTGCTGCTGTGCCAACTCTGAAGCGCTCCGATGCCTGCGCGTCAAGTCTGCGCTATACAAAACTCAATAATAACAAACATGTGTCTTTCAGGACTATACATATTAAAAGGATTAGTAAACTAAGGATTTTTAAGTGCCCGCCTGTGAGCGCACTGACAGATCAGAGATATAAAGAAATCAGTTGTGAAATAAGTTGTACAAAAGGAGCAACACTCCACTCAGTTAGGATATCCATAGAATTAAGGGAGATTAGGACTCAATTCACATTTTCAGCAAAGGTGTTTGCGCATCACTGGGAACGGGGATGGCACACGGAGGAGTAAGTTTTAACTGAGGCCCATGTGCAAAATAAAACAATTCTAGTTTTCTTTTTGTACGCTACAGGTAGCCTACTGCGACCAAAAACATGCGCGTCTTACTACGCCAAACACTGCCACCGTGTCAAGATAGTGGCACAATTTTGAAACCTTGAAAACTACAGTGCTGGTCACGTTTGCTTTCGAGAACGCAGCTCTGGTTATAAGTGGCACCAGTACAAAATGGACATGGCATGCCATCAAGTTTTTTTCAAGTTACCCCAGATCACCAACAAAATCCGCAATGTTCTGACCAATAAAATAATCGATTGAAATGGACATTTGAATGCAGTGAAAGGATGAAAAATGTTTCAAAAATCGAGAATGCGTGTAAATGTGCCGAAATGCCGCAATATTCCCTTAAGTTTGGTAAAGGGAACACGGTTGGTGTTCCAGTGTGATCTGGTCACGTGATGTTTCTGCTATAAATATTGAGATTGCATCCTCCTCCAGCCTTTCGGCAATTCTTTGGTTTGTCATGGCTTTTGCAAAAACTACCATTTGGGAAGCTGGCAGCAGTTTTTCAATAAAAAAAAAAAAACCTGACTAAAAGGCAAAAATGTTTTTGGGTCTCGACCATTACCGCAGTACTCCCCAGCACTGAAGGCAACTACGTCATACACATCATTTTAGCAAAAATCAAAAAGTCTTGGCTAACACAGACCTAACTAAGCCAATAGTTGTGCCATTGGCTTCCAGACTCTTCCCTTTGAGAAAGAAAGTAAAGCAAGAAGCAAGGCAAGAAAGGAGGGCAGGCCAAAAGGTGAAAGGAAAGAAGGGAGGAATGAAAGCAAGAAAGGAATGAAGATGCAAGAGATAGAAAGCAGGGAAGGAATGAAACCGAAGAAAGAGGGAAAGGAATGAAAGAAAAAGGCAAAGAAAGAAAAGAAACAAAATAAAGAGCAAGAAAAAGGGAAGGAATGAAAGCATGGAAGAAGGACCAAAAAGAAAGAAGGCAATAAAAGAAAGCGTTAGTGTTGCAAATTAAACATGATTAAGGCTGGTTTTCTTCCTAGGCAAAGTTTATTAAAGAACCACTGGTTCTGAGAAAGGTGCCGCTGCCCAGCGGACTGTTTGTAATTTTAAAACTGTTTTTAGAACCTTTTTATTGCACTATTTGCTTGTGTAAAATTGAACTTGGGGAAACTTACCGAGCTATACAAATATCGCTATCGGCCCTGATTACTTCCTGGTGCTACGCCCACTCGGGGCGACAATCACCGAGGAGGGGGAGGAGCTAAGGCTGACTACGGCTATTAATGCCGGTAGCAGCGCGGGAGCGCAGCGGACACGCGCAGCGGGCGTGCCGGCGGCGCGCCAAAGGCAAGCCAGCCTGCGCCCGTCCGTGGATGTACGGGGCAAGGGGCAGGTTACTATGCCCAAAAAAATCTACTTATTCCTCATCTGAACTGAAATTGCTCCACTCGAATGATCTGGCATTGAATCCTTCCATGCATACAGTCTTGGTTAAGAACAGGATAATGAAAGTCAGATCATCCTTCCCCGAATTCATACACACTAGCCACCCTTTGAGTTATATTCAGACCCAGGATAGAAATAAAAGCCAGTCTCTATCGGCCATTTCTCTCAACACTCGCTCAATGGTAAAACACCAATTGGACATACACCTTTTACTAGGGTCTGAAAAACCAGACATTCTGTTGCTAACAGAAACCTGGTTCTCTCAGGACTCCTCCCCTGATATTTTAGCAGCACTACCCAGCGACTTCTACATCCTACAAGCTAACCGCCCGCAGGGGAGGGTGGGAGGCGGAGTAGCAGCCATAATACATCATGACCTTAAATTTACGGTACCGACATCTCGACCTACCATCAGTAGATAACCTGGTGATCAAGCTTGAATCAGATTTTGCCCCGATGGTTTGTGTCCTGCTCTACAAGCCTCCTCAGAAAATGCCACAGTTTCCACAAATTTTGGGTGAACAGCTAGCCCATCTAATAACAAGCCACACAAAAATTGTTGATTGGTGATTTTAATTATTGGGCCAATGAAACATCTGGCGGTCCCCAATCCATCGAGCTCATGGATTTACTTACAGGGCTCAATCTTAACCAACATGTGTGTTGCCACACATATTAAAGGTCACACTTGACCAGGTATGGTCAGCCAATTTGGCTATGACTAATCCGGTGGTTATCCCCTGTACATGGTCAGACCATCATCTGATCAAATTTACTATTAATAATCTCACCAAGACTAAAACCCCTACTCTCGATGGTGGATCAGCCAGGAGCTGGAACACCAACAACAAAAATCAATTTATTGAGACACTGACTAATACAGTCCCGCCGGCCCAATCCTCTATCAATCATAGTGAGAAAGATTTATCTACTTGGCTGCTTACAGCTAGCAACAAACATGCCCCTCTTAAAAGAGTATATCGTACCCGACGTCATGAGGCCCAGAGATAGTTTTCCTCTGATCTAAAGACCTTAAAATTAGCCCTGCGACAAACCGAAAGGAAGGCGGAGAAGTAAATATTCACCCGTTGATAAAGAGACTTATCTGGTCGCACTAAGAAATTATAAAAAAAACGATCCAGAACACAAAAACTGCATATTCCTCCTCAAAGATTACAACTTCCACAAACCGGTCTAAAGAAATTCTCGATAGTCAATGAACTATCCAACCCCGATAGAGTGACACTAAAACCTACGCCTTCTCAGTCACTATGTGACTCCCTAAATAATTTTTTCATTGATAAAATGAAAGCCATCAAGTCCAGTATTCCCATATGCCTGAGCCCAGGACGCTTGATGGCACCTATGAATTCATGTTCCTTGGATCAGATTCCAGCAATAAGTCACAATACATTCTTGGACCTGTTGACAAAAGTAAAATTGGGTTCTCCTAGAGACTGCTGTCCTCCCTGGATCTTGAGGTCTTTTCCGCTCTCCCTGGCCCAGCTATGTCTCTCTTGAATGAATCATTGTCCCAGGGCTGTGTCCCTGACACCTTCAAGGAGGCTATTGTCATTCCCCTCCTGAAAAAGTCAGGGGCGGATCCTAAAATCTTGACCAACTACCATCCTATCTCCCTGCTGCCCTACCTGGCCAAGGTACTTGAAGCCTATGTGGCCAGATGTTTATCTACCATTTTGGAACAGTCCGAATGTCTGGACCCCCACCAAGCAGGGTTCCGGCCAGCCCATTCCACAGAGTCAGTTATACTAACAGTACTGGATACCCTGTGGGGGGGGGGGGGGGGAAGGGGGGAGGCTGATAGGGGCTCTCTGCAGGCCCTGGTGCTACTGGATCTCTCCGCAGCGTTCGACACGGTCGACCATAACATACTGGTCGACCGTGTCGAGGGCGCGGGAATCCAAGGTTCAGCTCTTGAATGGATTTGTTCCTTTCTGGGAAACTAATCTCAAGCAGTCCCTTTAGGTCAGTTCACAACCCCCAAGATGAACACTTGTGGTGTGCCACAGGGCTCTTCACTTCCCCTCACCTATTCAATTTATACCTCCTTCCTCTGATCTATGCTCTTAAAGAAAAGAAAGTCCGCACCTTCAATTATGCAGATGATTTCCAACTTGTGTTTTCTATTAGTAACTCCCCAGAATCCATCAACGAATTTCAGACTACGAAGCTGTTTATCCGTGACTGGATGAACAGCAATCACCTGAAGCTAAATCCAGATAAGACGGAGGTGATTTTAACAGGGGGCTCTCTGAATCCCTGGAGTCCTCTTTTGGCCTAAGGAGCTGGGACAGCCCCCCACCCCCTCGGTTTCTGCCAAAACACTGGGGGTTATTAACAGCGACCTCACAATGAAGACTCAAATTGGCTCTGTGATCGTGTTTTTTCCAGTTGAGAAAAATAAGGAAAATCAGTAGGTTCCTTACACAGGAAGCTAAAATACAGGTGGTTTTAGCTATGGTGATATCACATATAGATTATGCCAATTCTCTATACTTCGGCATTCCAGCTAATCTTGTCCACCGACTCCAATTGGTACAGAATCAGGCAGCAAGACTGATCCTGCAGGAAAATAGGCGTCAACATGTCACCCCTCTTATGAGGAAGTTGCACTGGCTCCCCCATAACTCAGAGATGCGCCTTTAAGGTGGGATGTATCATCTTTAAATCCCTGAACGGCAAGAGCCCCAAGTTTGTTGACAGTATGATTGAAAGATACACCCCGACTCGCAATCTGCGATCCGCCCACTTGCATCTTCTGGCCTCTCGGTCATTCAAGTTGAAGCGTCTCAGTGGAACAAGGTTCGCCGTACTAGGCCCCAGATACTGGAATTCCTTGCCCTTAGAAATTAGATCCTGCAAGGATCTCATGAGCTTTAGGAGACTTCTAAAAACATGGCTATTTAGACAGGCATACGAGTAACGTCCAGGACTATGGCATCCCTTAGAGTAGCGCCATGAAACCAATCTGGTGTACGTGCGCTTTATAAGCAATATATAACATAACATAACTGGTGAAACGGAGTACAGAATAAATAGGTTCAGAAGAATTAGTCGCTTATGAATTTACATGTATAATATTGGTGTTTGATAACTTAATACAGAACAGTTTCAACTGGACGCAATCTGTTAAGCTGTGAAACACCAGCAGTCAAACAGTAAACAAAAGGACACTCTAAAAGGAATTTACAACAGCTTTGGAAGGGGACAAACAAATAAAGTGTGGAAAGTGGCCTGCGCTCACATTTAGTAGAGCAGCCCGCTGTTGCATCAAATTCTAAACAAAGATATCAAAGTAATAAAAGTAGAAAAATAAATTTGGCACAGAGGGGAACTAGCTTATAGGAGGAGTTTGTTGTGAAAGAGCAAAATGCAATTACTCAAAGCGGAGTTATCCAGTGGCTGAAAAGGGCGGACCCCCTACCCCATGTGGTTTGATGTAGTGGGTGGAAGCTGAATGTGAATGACATCATGACACCAATGGATGAAGAAAGCTGGCTGAAAGCCCCTTTAAATAGGTGTATTGTACATATATTTTTAGAAAAATGTAAAGTTCTTGGCTAACCCCAGACCTGAGAAGATGCACCAAGAAATGGAGTCAGCAAACCTGCTCAGGTTTATATTAGCAGCTTTCAGTACTCAAGCTTTTTTTAGTCGTTTGCTTCAAACAGAAGTTGGCTGGCATCGAGTCTTCTGCCAGCCTCCACTTACAATCGCACAAGAGACTGAATCCCAGTACTTAAGTTGTAAAATAATAAGTGCCACGGCCCTGACCAGGAGGCCACTGCAGCTTGCACCACCCATTGCCGCCGTCATAGCTGCCAAAACTACTAACCATCTTTCTCGCCTCCAAGTTTGACAATTCAGATTATTCCAGGTCCCCAAAGCTAAAGGGATGGCTGGGGAGGCAGGTATTAGTAATTTTTTATGAATATTGTATTGCTAAACAACTGTTCTGCTCATCTCTAATTACATTAACAGTGCCACAATGTGGCAGACCGTCCTAAGTGCGGTGTTGACAATTAAAAGTGCCAGTGCTGAGCACCGGAAACCACCGGCTCAAATTAACCACTGAATCCCCAGCAGACTTCAGTATTGGCAAACAGTGGGACAGTTACATACTGCACAAATAATGCAGTCATGTCAAATCAGGAATTCAGTGAGCGCTTTAGCAAAGGCACGTCATTCCTCGACGGTTAGAATACCGGTCCATACAGCATTCTAAGGGTACCAAATCAGTAAGTGAATCCTAAATGTATGGGTCGTACGAAGTTGGTAGTGCCCCCTCCATTAGGAGAGTTCACTCCATTTTGTTTTATCATATGATTTTTCGCTCCCCGTTCTGCAAGTGTAAAATCAGTAGCGATTCCTCAGGCTGAGGGTGATCGAAAAACAGAAGTAGTACCCCACTGTGTGGGTGGTGGTACAACAGTGGTAGTGAACTTAAGTGCGGAGTACAGGGAGCAGGCCCTAGTTTCGTGTACAATGGGACACATTCTGCGAAGGCAGATGTGAAGTTATACAGCACTGGGTGGGCACGTGAGAGACTAGAAACGCTGCAGGGGCAAATTGGTGGAACACCCCTTTACGCACATTCTAGGTGGATATTCCAGGAAGTCCCCCGCTACCCCGACGATTAAAAGGTGCATTCTTAGCAAGGAGCTTCCACAACCCACTTATAAGGGGCCCTAACTCACTGTATTAAACCACAGACTTCCCAATTCGATGCACCATTTTCAGTAGTGCTTTAAACATAGTAGAGCTCGAAGATTCGTTTCTCATGTGCAGCAGCTGAAACACTACATTAACAACTCAAAAGTAAGTTAAGGGTAAAAGGTTACAGGCCTGTCTCAGAGCACACAATGGTTATACTGCAGTTTCAAGGTCTTTCAACCTACTTAAAGTGCCACTGGGCAGCACATTGTTTGCCCAAGGTGAGTCTTCTAAAGTAAAGAGAACACCCTGAAGAGACATTACAGACTACGCACAATGCACTCGTGACAATGCTCCCTATTGGTTGCGCGACAACCAACAGTGCAAAGGGGACAGGAACTTTGGTTCTGAAACAGAAAGCTCTGAGCTACTGGAAAATCGATTTTCTTCTTCTAGGAGAACTGAGCCGACATAGGAGAAACATCCTGTATACGGAGGGCACGCGCATCCAGCAGGCCAGATCCATGGTGTAGTTTTTGATTAGTCACAAGAGGACTTTAACTACAATGAATGCAAAAGGAATAAGAATATATATATCCATCTCAAGTGTGTAAACTAAAAATGTAGTACAGATCTGCCCCTCCTTGCTTAGGATGGCCACACAGGATTAGAACAAAGACAGCACACTTCCAGCCACACCCTACACGGTGTGGCAGGCAACCCAGATAGACAAGCGCTTCAGCGCCCCACATTGGGGTAGTAAGCACTACATAAATGTCGCACCACAATACTCGGAGTATAACAAGCACTGACAAATCCATTAAGTCTGGCTTTAGCATGCCAATATATGTAAACAGACACTCACAAATGCTACATACATGTGCAACATGCACAAGAGCTGTTTATCACATTAAGGATTGCCCTGCTGGCTTTGCCAGTGCTGGCAAAAAGTGGCAAGACAAGATTGCTTTTAGAAAAGAATACATACAGAAGATAAGTTAAATTTAACAAACAGCTGGAAGAACGAGTGTACTTTTCAGATATGAAATAACCTCATGTATTCCAATGGAAGCACTTCCTAGAAGGTGGAATGATGCATCAAATAGTCAATAGCATGAGGAGTGTGGTGCTACTCTGGGCGGGGCCAAAGCCCACTCCACACAGATTTTAAAGAATTATTACCATCGTCTCTCTGCAGACATCTATGCTGTCACGCAAGACCTAAAAAGGGATGACTTTGGGTTCAGAGCGGGGCAGCTCACTCTGAACTGCACTTTCAGAACTCACCTACAGCACACTTCAAAAACGCAACTGGACGACTTGACATGGTAAACTGCTTACGTGCATATGGCGGTAGGCATCTATGCCACAGCACCACCTAGGACCCCAAAGGCAATCCACCCCCTTTCATTCAATTGGAGCCAGTGTCAGCATCACCCATCACAGGTCACTACACTCCCTCCTAGTCCGATAAGGAAATACTCCCTCAATTGTTCGCAGATCTAGGCGCAAGCCTTTCCCCAATGTAAGGTTAGGGTAACTCCCGAGCTACACATTGGCTATCACCAGAACCACACAATGGCCCTTTCCCCAAACTAAATCTGGGCTCTACCCCCTTCGACACCGGCCACAAAGATGCACATATGCTCCCTTCAAACTCCCGCTGTGCCACAATCTACCCAACTGTCTCCCAATGTTAATGATTTTGTTTCCATGCCATTATCCACCCACTGTGCACCTAAGGGAGAGGTATGTTGTACAGTACTGCACAGGGAGGCAGAGAGGCCATCAAGAGGGAGGCAGAGAACAGTTAATTAAGAATTTGAAAAGTTACTTTAGTCTTAACTCTGAATATTGTAGGACCCAAGCCAGTTGTATAAATTTCTAAAGAACAGAGTTTTCCAATATAATTCGTGGACTAAGACCAAGAGAATGACCATGTGTAGAGAGGAGGTTCTTACTAGAGAGGCAAGTGCTTGGAGGTCCAAGGAGAAATGGCCACAAGAGGGCGCTAGCGCACACCTGCATGCAGCACCCCAGGCACTAGCTAACATCCTGTATTTAACCAGGAACCACAAGGCATTTGAACAGTCACACATAAGGAAGCCAGCCTCAGATTTCCAGACCTGGTGATATTTATTTTACTCAGTAATATATAAGGAGCAGAACTCGAGGGTGTGGACAGCTTTATAGAATGATGACGTGAGCTTAGAGCCTTCCTTAAACTTCGGACTCGTACAAGGCCCATGTTGTTATGCAAGGAACTAGCAAGACCTTTGTTCCAAACTCTTATTTCAATATTTCCACTTCAAAACCTGACAAATCAGTGGGAACCACTCATGTTTTGCAGCGGCTTGCTTAACCAAGAACCTCTGCACATGTATGACCACTGTATATATTAACAGCTAAACGTGTATGAGCATTGTTCATTACATAACCAGTGACATGCATGCCAACTCTATCTGATCATCAATGCACATGCATGACTGCACTGTTTAGAGAACCACCGGATATACATGACCACTCCGTTAGATAACTACAGGTGTATGACCACTAACAGATATCCCCTGCACATGTGTGATCATTGTATTAGATATAATCAAACACAAAGAAAGGGTAGAGTGGAACCACTCCCGGTCCCTTTAAAGAATCAATTATAACAAAAGAAGGAGTTATTCCAAGTAGAATGTGAATTAATGCATCGAATGAAAGCAAGATTTCTTAAAAAGAACCCTCACTCACCAACCTAGTTGGTGACATGCTTCATCATTAGGTCCCCACCAGAGCGGCCGAATGCCTCTCGGGTGTGCTACAACGCCCGATTACAGCGAAGCGGGTTTGGTAGCGCAAGCTGAGTGAACGGTGAAAAAGTGGTTTAAGATTGCCTTTATTATTCCCTAAAAGTTTATACTGGAGTACAAGGCAAGATTAAAACGAAAAAGGATGTCCTATTAGGTTCAATTGGCCAATGACATCCACAGGTGTATTAAGTGACAGAGTCAGGTCTACATGTTTCAGCCTCAGTGTGTGAAATCGCGAGGCTTTCTTCAGGACCAGAGGTGGCACAAGAGGTATGCACTCGCTAAGGTGCACCCGTCCCTGTGTCACAGATTAACAGCAAACTTACGGTTCAGCATTCTCTGCAAGGGAACGGTTTTTAATATGGGACTTTTAATTAGTCCTACCCCATGGATCCTGTCGGGGGGGGAGGGGTGGTGTTGGCTATAGTCACACTTCCGTCAAGCTCAATCGCCCGCCTCTCACATCTAAAGTATGCCCGGCCCAGGATTAGATAACCACTGCACATGTATGATCACTGTACTAGATAACCACTGCACATACACATCAATACTGCACAGGTCTACACAATTTATAAGGGCAGCTTATCCTTACACCACTCATTTTACCTTTTTACTTAAACTAAAGACCACTACAATAACAGTGCTCTGGTACATCCCTACTTTCCGTTTTTGGTCTGGCCACATGCCTGCGGAGACCCTCTGCAGTGAAGCTGGGTGGTTTCGCGGTGGGTTGATGCAGGCCTCCAGAGGACAAAGTGGCCCCATCTTGAAGGAATACAATGCATTCTCCCCCTTGTGGTCGGGTGCCTCCTACATGTAGGGTAGAAGTAGGGCAGACTGCGCCCAGGACACTGCTGCAGTCAGATCAGGCTGGCCTGTGCACGTGCCACGTGCTCTGTGGAGATGCAACTGACTTGGAGCGCGCAAGGGCCGGACTGGGGTCAACGCCATTACACGAGGAGGCCTGAAATAGACAGATCTGGACCGTGTAAGATTGGCTGGTGGAAGAGAGGTCTACAGTGGGTTGAAAGAGTGGGCTCCCCTCCATCCTTCCTAGTGCAGTGGTCTTTAAAATGGTCTTCAGACTCACCCTGGCATGTTGGATGAATGAATGGGAAGAATTCCATCTAGGGCCAGGGGTTAAACCCACCGAGATGCCTTGCTGAAGTTTACCGGTGATGTGGCGGGATACAGAAGGACAGAGTCCATCGGCTCCGATGCAATGTTGTACCTCAAACCCCTTACCCTTCTGCCCACAGGTGGCAGCAGGACATTGCAAAGGTGGCACGCCAACATGGCAGCTAGGAATGGAGGTGCAGGGATATTTAAAGTAACGTGAAACATACCAGCTTGCCTTCCTAAAAGAAAGTGAGACTTTGGGTCAGGTGAAACCTGTGATAAGGAGGGGTTCAATGTCCGGCAAAAGATGATGGAATCAGCAGAAGGTATGCACTAAATGGTCCTTCTCAAGCAACAGCGCCTACTGGGAACTGTGCAAATAGGAGGGGTCTGAGTATACCGTAAAGCATGGATGTAAACACCGCCCTGCTCTCAGTCCCCAAGCGCGAGACCCTCGGCATACCAGACGGCTATAGCAATCCTATTTACATTCTTTGATGGTGCTAGGCCAACTCTTTACTCTGCAACCTCCCTCACCCTATCCTCAAGCGCTTTGAGCAGTCTCCACCCAGCACCAGTGCTGTGTGAACAAAATAAAAAAATACAGAGCACACAAATCACAACTTTCTGCACACTTGCACTACACGCATATACTTCGAGCACACCACCTCAGCATCACCACCTCAGCATCAACCCCCCCCCCCCCCATTCTCCTCATCTTTAGGTACCATTAATGTCTCTCTACATATTCTTCTTTGCAGATTTATATTCAGGTCATCTGCTCTGCCCGTACCCCGGACCTCTCCAGGTGGCCAACACACTATAAAGCCTTACTACCCGATTCCAAACATGGCAGCAATGTTCCAGAAGCGACAATAGGTCTACTAAATAGGTTCCTTGACGTTCTGTTTCACACCACTACAAACGTTCACAAAAATTAAATGTAGGTAAACCTGTAATAGACGGAATTCTTCGCTTGCCTTATGCTGCAGGGCAGTGGAGGGACATAGCATACATACACGTGAAAACAACGTATTCACCAATTCCTCAAAACTAGGGAAAAAGTTCAAAAATATGCCATAAAGTACCAATGTTAATATCATATCAGAATTTGTCAAAATGCTTGCCGCCATATTGGTGTTCGGGCTCCTTGTCTCAACTTTCAAAGAAGGCGCGGTCTCCTCTTAAAGTCCTCACTTCCCAAAGCTTCCTCTCAAATCCGAGCCACACAAATCCCTCCAAAGAATCTTTAATTGTTCTTCCGGTTGTGAGAGGAAGTCCATCACGGACAGGGGCAGGTCTGCTGGGTGCATGACCCATCTCTAGATGGGTAGGTCCGGCAAAACGTAAATTATGCAGGTGTAATTCACATAAATTACTGGAATTTAGTATTACGCTTGCTACACAAAATCCTCCAAATAATGCCGTTAAACCACATTGTGTAATTATGCTACAGTTTGTGGTAATATTATAGCATGGAACAGCCGGAACATGAGCAGCTGCTGGCGGCAAAAGCATTATTCATGCTAAAATATAGCTCCAAATGCCAGATTTGCATTTGTGTCATTTTCAAAACATTTCATGTAATTACGCAAAAGCAAATTACACACATCTCTATACTATAGATAGACGGGAGAGACCCAGAAGGCAAACCTTTCAGCATCACTGTTCTCCAATGCATGCCTGGATCCTGCTACTGGCGGTGGTTTTATAACATCTTCAACAGCTCTCCGGGTTGCGAGGCTACCAGATTAAACTAGACTGACCTACATACACCTCCACCAAACTCCACCTCGCGCTCTTAATCCTCCTCATCCTTGGCTCTTCACTGCATGCGGAGACGATCAGTAAAAAGTTACTCTCGCTGATGTGGCGCAGCCCGGTCTCGGGCCCTAATAACCATCAGGTAACTAATTCCCTGTTGGTGCAAACTCCTCTTCGAGACCTAAACAGGATTACAGTGAGGAAAGGAATTGAGGGTGTGCGCTCCCACAATTTGGTACAGGTGAAACCTACCTCTATCACAAGAGCCAACAGCGCACGAGCAGCCTGCATAAGCTGAAATAGGGATCAATTGCTAATGTTATTCCCCAATAATTTGCAGACTCCACATATTCACAAAATGGAGTGTGCATAAATCGCCCCACATTTTTGCAGCCCACTCAAGATCGGGCGCAAAGTGTTCTACTACTCACATCTGTATAGTATGCCATCTGCTACTGGAATAGCATCTCCGCTGGTTCAGTAGTCCGAAAGGTCCCAAAGTTACCACAGACCAACATCTGATTTGGCATGTGAATGTCAGTAGTGTGGATGGGCAGGTTTGTAGGTTAGGAGAATGTTGCAAAGTCAATTGTGAACGAATATTCTGACAAGAATATCATTCCTGGTATTGTGGAACGTAGTTGGATTTGGCGAGGTGAATGTGATAACCACTACAGAAACTGGATTACGATTTGGTGAGCGAGCTGCTATCAAGAGCAGGTCAGGCATTATAAAATTAAGCATAGAACTCATTAATGGAATGTTGGGGAGACTTCTTGAAATTATTATTATTATTATTTTTTTTTAAAGTCTCAACATTCTATATTGGGAATCCCTTTCGTTGCTTGATCTTTAAAGACACTAAATATTAATGCGCCAGTGAAAAAACACCTTGGTCATTAAAACTCCACTGTCTTGGCTAAGCATAGCCCCACTGAACCACACCCAATGTGTCTAGGTACGATCGCTCAACATCCTCCAAAGAAGTCTAAAAGAAGCTCCTCAACTATGATATCTTTAAAAAAAATAGAAAAAAAAAAAAAATAGTCCACGGTCCAACCACTGTCCAATTAATACCTGGTTATCTCCTGTTTCCGTGGGTACAAACTCCTTTCCCCCCCCCACACAATGGTCATAAACTCCTCATCACATTACACCTGACCGTCATATTCAAATAGGTACACATTCTGCTCACATACAGACAATGACCCTTTCAACCTAGGTAGCAAACAAATGCTCTAGAACCAATTCCTCACGACTGGCAGTACTTCCTACCACAAATACTGAACCTCTGCGGTAGAAAAGCTAGAACCATGTCTTATCAGTAGCACTATATGAACGAACACGGAGGCCCAATCATGGGCACAGTCATGGCCATTCTTCCATGCCACAGTAATATCATAAGACTGACATTCAAATTCTTCCAACCAACTACATGAACCCAGGCTTTCCAATGCCCACCACCCCAAAATATGTCCACAATCCCCTTCTGTTGCCTGACCCCCAGACACGACTCAAGCATGCACTCCAGATCCACTGTGCATGGGGACAAAACATGTACAAAATGCAGCCCAACATCAAAGTTGACAAAAGCTACGAAACACAACAAGATCTTGTAAACAACCGATCACATGTTCTAGGCAGACTCCATGAGCTCGATTCCACATCCCATCTTCGAGACAGATTCCATACGGGAGAGCTCTTAAGCCCAAAGTGGTAGAAGTCACATGATCAGTGAACGATGGCACGATACCATGAAGGATACGAAGTGCTCCTCCATTCACCTTTCCGTACAGTCACGCGGTACAGAAGAAACACCACCAACTCTAACTATCTTAGTGAAGGGGGCAGTTTTGTTTCACAAGGTCCCAATTAATATACAGCAATATACAGATACATTTCGGTCTCGATCACCAAGACAGTGAATTGCTATGCTCTATAAAATTAAATTGTTCTCAATTATATAGTCCCTGGCATTCAATTACATGTGCTATTGCACACCTCGATGCTACCCATTTTTACAGCAGAGTCAGCGGTGCCAGAATAGAACCCAGTGACTCACTGGCTACCTACACAATTCTCTGCAAGGTGTGCCTACCACACTGAGCATCATCACCAACTTCAGGGGAGACCCAAACCGAGGAGAGATGCAGCCAAAATTAGAACATCTTTTTCACATAAAAATTAACATCCCCAGCAACTTGCAAATCACAATTCTGCTTCAGTGATGACGGGTAAAAAGTTTGCCAAAGCAGTTATGCAACCCGCACAACTGAGATGTTTCCTAAACATAGGTTGTCCCACCTGTGAAGCACTGGACAACCTGGGACAACTGAAAAGAGCCGTCTGACCTACCAGTCCAGCAGGGGAAGGAGCTGGTGCTTTCTTCTGGAGGCATTGGACCTTGTGTGGAGAGAGTTTGAGTGAGTGCCTGGGGCATCTGGCCCATAGGTACCTTGTCTGGGATAAGGGAGTGATGAGGGGTGTAGGCTTGGTCTGGGGAAGCATCAGCGAGGAGTGCGACATCGGCCCGTCATTGATTGGTAGCAATTCTCCTGCAATCACAACAGCAAGAACAGCTTCCAACTACAGCAAGGGTACCAACACTGATCAGTTAAAAAAGTGCATAATTTCACAAAAGTTGAGGGGAATAAAAGTGTGCACTTTGTAACCTGCTACTTAACCAATTTTTAGAAGCCTCTGGAGAACCATCAACCAACCAGAATGCACTAAGCCAGATCTAGGTATGACCTTCTAAATAAAGATATCACACACACATAAGTTGACCTCGATACAAACCTTGACAAGACAGCAGAAAGGCAACCAGGAATGAGCATCACTTAATTCCAAACTGGATTGTACAGGCAGCATTGTGGAAATGAAGCGCCCCAAAGTGAGAGCAAAGAGGCCCATTAAAATACCTATAGAGAGTCATTCCTTTTAGCACCAGCCTCAACTATTGAGCAACTAAATTACTGGCTATAAAACTCAGGAGAAAAAAAAACACGAGAATCTCGGACATTAAATCTATGACCTTATCCTGCTCCAATCCCAACAAATTGTCTCAACAAGAAGTCCTTCTCAAAGTACAAGTAATTTAGATGGTGTGAAGAGGATCAGATGCAAGTTACAGATCAGATGAGATGAGACATCCATTGCTTACACGGATGCAGAGAGGTTTCATGTCTAGAAAGACCGATTGAGACTTCCCAGTCCTTTAACATAAGAAGCCAACTCTATGCTGCAAAAAAAGTGAAGGCAGTCCTTTCACTGGGACCTTCTCGTCCTTCGCTGGTCATCAGTTTGGCTCCCATCAGTAACATGGAGAACATTTCGTTTTTCCATTTGCTTTTTTTCCCCCAAACTCCTCTTAAAAAATGTGAAAGTTAAAGTTACCAAGGGGAACGCTGGGGTTGTGGGAGGATTGTATTACACAGCTGGAAAAGTGCACAATTCTTCTGAGATATAGAACGGGAAAAATAAGCAAAAAATATTCCATAAACTTCACTGCAGTGCTCTTAATACTTTATAAATGCAGCAGTTAAAACAAACATTGGAAAAGCCAGAAGTCTGGCTTGCAGACTAAATCCAGTCTTACACAAACCTGCTGCAGTGAAAAAATACAAACCGAATTAGCAATGGTTTACTTGCAGTGCATTTATGTATTAACGAATTTAAGGAGTGACCATTCAATGTACTATTCACATGCATTGCAAAGCAAGCACTCCATGGAAGGGGCAATGGTACAGCAGCATGAGTAGAGAGAAACTTCTAGGGGCACAGCCAACGCCTACTTGATGTACATTGTAAAGAATCGGTGACAATAGGTCAAGAGAGCTGCAGCATGAAGTGAAACCGAAAAACAAGTCATTAAGGCTTTTTTTATTATTAACATTTTAAATCAATTTGTGCCACTTTCAAATACAGTACACTGAACTTGTACCGGAAAAGAATTCACTGCATCGTCTAATAGTGAAGAACGTGGAAAAAGCAAACTACGGGTCGCTATTGGCCTAAACTGAGAAGTTTGTCAGTCCAGCAGCTACAGCCCCCTTTTGACACCAGGCTCAGACTGTTGAACACATTTTGATGAACTTTAACAACTTGAGGGTCCCCCGATACTTTAGACTGGAGAGAGCAACAAAGCTTCACAGTAATATACACTGGAAAATTAACAATCACTGGGGTTGGCTTCAATTCTCCTGGAGAATCAATGGGCAGGTCCATGATTTCCCACTGATCAACTCCAAGCAAGGCGGGGATGGTGCATGTCCGCTGCATCATGCCCATGAGCTCCAGTTAATGGGAAGCTAGCATGATTATTGAATGAAGAGAAACACTGGTCTTCACCAAAGTACCAAATGGTCAGAAAAATGTGTGTTCTACGCAGCAGTCTAGCTGCTCCAAGCAGAAAAAAAGTCACTAAAGACTACTACCTATGGAACCTTTTCTCCAATTCTCCCATTGCACCAGATGGACCTTTTCAGTGGTCTACTGAAACATCGGTGCAGACCTTCAGCCAAGGAGATGAGCAAGTTCCAAATGGACCATCTTATCCTCGCCCTAAACTCGGAGCATGACTCACTGACCCAGCTACTCCACTGAGTAGTAACTAAGAAGATTGTAGATTTCAAGACCCTTTGTCTAACTTGCAAAGCCCTGTGTGGACAAGAGCCTCGTTACTTCACCAAGCTTGATGGTGCAATAGCAGACATCTACTGTCAGCAGTATACAAACAGTTCAGTTGGTACATTGACACTTACAAGGCGCTTTGTAGTACTTTTGAGTGAAGACTCGTGTGCGTGTCCTGTTACATTCCTGCTCAGTGATGGGACTCCATGGAGGAGTGTTATAAGACTCGGAGGTTCATCCCGAGGTAGCAGAGAAGATAAGTTTGCATAGAAATGTCTGTACATAATACAACCTGCACTTCAGCTTAAGTCACTTCACACCTGAATGCACAGACCGATTACTACACTCCACCCTTCAAAGCTCATAGTTTGCCCCAGGCAGTCAGGGGGAGCTATGTAAAATTCCTTAAATTCCTAAAAAGTTACTTATTACAGAAGAATAATGGCTGTGCTCCAGGTAAGGAACTTGCAAGATGCACACCATACCGAACCCTAACCTAGTCTGGCTAGAATCACTTCAATGCTTAAACTCCTCACCTTCTCCTTTCAAATAGTACTTACGCAGCCACTTGGAAGCATAGGCACAACGCGGGGGGAACTTAAATTGATAGGAATGCAGATTTGCATAGGTCGTAAGCAGATAATCTGAAAAGACCTCTATATCAAGACTATTGAAAACTGAGTAGTAGCCCTTCTGCTATTGAACCGTCCTGCCACCTTTCATATGATCCATCACTCCGAGGACTTTAATTTATAGTGATACAGGCATTGCCATTCATGCAGCCTCCTTCCGGACTACTCAATCCCTAGAATCCATGATCGATGCACTCCTTATATATACACACACCTTATCCCACTACTGAAACCTCAGTCGTTACATTTACACAGACACATACTAAAATTTCAAAGCCCATCAAAGTTTTATTTGTGTGCCAATGTGCCATAGCAGTTGATTGATTGAGAACAAGTCATCTCAAACTAAACACATCAACATCTGAAGCACTAGCCTCCGTTAAAAGTCCTACCTACCACCAGTCCGCCATCTGGCCATAATACTTGCCCCACCTTCATATAGGGAACCTAGGTGCGATCATAGATTTGAACCCCTCCTCGATTCCTCAAGTGAATTACGCTACCAAGGGGTCCTATTACATGAGAAATCAATAAAGACTTCCCTTACCTAGGAGTACAAAACAGGGTAAAATCCACCATCAGCCTAGTAAGTTCCAGTCTCGATTACTCCACTGGTGTATGCTTAAGAGCAGAGCAGCGAGTGATCCACCAGCTAGAGGGAATGCAGAATACAGCTGAGACAACTCTAACCTCAGTACCACATCATGCAGCTCACCTGTACGTCGGTCTCTACACCGAGGGCTGGCGCTTACACACATTTCATAGCAACGTAAACAGCTCACTGTACATACTCTGCTCGGGTCCCCTCTTCCTTCAGTGAGAACTGTCCCTACCACCAGTGCAGAGTTCTGCGCTTAGGGCTGGTTCTACTCCAGTGAGGCAGCATTTCACTCAAATCTCATACTGGATGAAACTCAGTAGTTCAAGTGACAGATACGAAAAACATTCTGTGCGAGAGTAAGAGTAATTTGCAACCATCTTCAGTTCCATGGAACACAAAAAAAAAAAAAGTGTGTTCTCCAATTCCATAAGTACAAGCTTGTAATTACGCCTAAATAAAAGCTAGGCACCCCAGCCTGTTCTCACACTATTGCTTAACACCTCTTGCTAGTGTGCAGCACTGAGCCACGTTTACAGCAAGTCTCAAAACCACTCTCAGCATCCCTCATAGGCCCTTGTACAACCTACCCCCTGCTCCACCTGAAAGGGCTCCAAGGATGTGGATGGAAAACCGAGCGCTTCACCATCCAATGACTGGTATGAAGCGCTAAATAAATGCTACAATAAAATGCAACACACTGCATTGTACGTGTCCTGTAAGCATGCATACATTCATCGACCCACGCATCCATCTGTGCTCCCTCAGTGATGTCAAGCAAAAAACGTGCTGAATAAAGTCAGGGGATGAGAAACGTTTGTCAATGTGCAGGTTACAGTGAGGGAAGGGATCAGGGTCCAGCTTGAATATTAATCAGATAAGAGGGTAGCAGGAAGTCAGAGGGTGATACCAATGTAAATGCATTAGGATGGAATGCAATGGTCCTAGAGAAGGGATAGTTTGAGGAGCACGGTCTTTAAATTAGAATAGGATTGAAACAAACCGCATGGTAAAAAAAAAAAAATTCTATATTATATATAAATAAAACAACAAAGACCATTTCTGCAATTAGAAAACACATTAGCAGTCTACAAGTCCATATCACACCACCCACTACAGTTCACCCTTCACCCAGTCATTGAGACCATTCAATAGATGCTCACGAGACTGAAATGTGCAATCTTAGTAACATCTTCCAGTCTTTACAAATTACTGTACATTACACCGTTTTCTACCATTAAAAGAAAATCCAGAGGAGAGAGAAATCGTAATGGAATCCCTTTTTAGTGGTCGATCCAACCAGAGGACCCCACAAACACCTCATGTGCATACTCAAGGCTCCAACTTGTGCCTGGATTTTGGAAGAGGTTTCCCGAACGAAAGGGTTGCCGGGGCTCAGGACATTACTTCAGCATAAATAAGTAAAATACTAGCTTCATCAACTCCCCCGTACCCGCCAACCTCCCATATTATGGAGTTTGTAACGTTGGTGAAAGTCTGGAGTCCAAGCAGCACACTTTCGACATCACAAGCAACAATTTGCTTCATAGCTCCATTCTTTAGGACCTAGAACCACTCATGGGAGGGCGGCATGCGTGGAGTGGCCCTAGAACTGCTCGTGAGAGGGCAGCATGGAAGGAGTGGAGTGGCCCTAGATCTACTCATGAGGGGGCGGCATGGAAGGAGTGGAGTGGCCCTAGAACTGCTCGTGAGAGGGCAGCATGCAAGGAGTGGAGTGGCCCTAGATCTACTCATGAGGGGGCGGCATGGAAGGAGTGGAGTGGCCCTAGAACTGCTCGTGAGAGGGCAGCATGGAAGGAGTGGAGTGGCCCTAGATCTACTCATGAGGGGGCGGCATGGAAGGAGTGGAGTGGCCCTAGATCTACTCATGAGGGGGCGGCATGGAAGGAGTGGAGTGGCCCTTGATCTACTCATGAGAGGGCGGCATGGAAGGAGTGGCCCTAGATCTACTCGTGAGGGGGCGGCATGGAAGGAGTTGAGTGGACCTAGAACTTCTCATGGGAGGGCGGCATACAAGGAGGAGTGGCAGGGAATAAAACTCCGGCAACTAGTGTGACATTGCAGCAACCAGGCTGTCCGGAGGGATCACAGGCAGCCCTGCAAGTCCGATTGGAGAGGGTGCGATGGTGATAGGCCCCAAGTTGGGTGCAGGGTCCTAGCAGTGTTGGCGCACCCATAACAAGTGCTTAATTTGAACAGGCGATTGCAGGTGGGGTCCACCACTAATTTTTGGGGACCTCACACTTACTTTTACTCATGAGACTGATCCAGAGCTCAAGAGAAATGCAAAAGATTAACAAAAGAGGACGGGGAAGAGGAGGAAGAGAAAGATGGGGAAACTGACAAAGAATGCAGGGATGAAAAAGAACCTGCAAAAGTAAGGAGAGGTGGGGAGGGTCTTGTGGTGGATTGAGGCGGCATGAGGTGGAATCAAGACTATGCAGCTTTGGTATTTGGCCTCCAGACTTTCAATAACACTTGTCGCAGACTTCAAAACATCAGGGGCAGACACTTATTTGGTTACGAATTAAGCAAAGCTAATCCACAATCGCTTTGATCAACAGTTGTGTGAACTCTTAACAGCTTCAGTCTACAGGGGAAATACACCAGCAACCCTTATTTATTCAAAGCTATGATTTTTTTTTTTGCTTTACTAATAGGTAGGTTTCTGAATGATATCTGCATATGCAGAGTAAACTTTGGGAATTCAATTTACACCAACTCCTAGCTGATCATGTGCTCGCCTATCTTGCTGAATCTTCAATGCGCACGCTTACCTTAAATGGATACAATGGAGCTTTAGACAGAGTTCAATAAGACCCCACGATCATATACGGCAACTACAGTCAATGGAACTTTGAGGGACTCCGGGCATAGACCCAGAGAACCGCTACGAAGGTCAAAGACCATAGTCGTAGACAGAGTTACTGCCATTAAAGCAAAGCCAGCTGTATGTCCTCCAGGGCCGTCTGTGCTAAATACGCCAAAGATAATCCACTTTCTTAGGGCCTCCAAACTGGGAAAAGTTGGCCAACCAGAGATGTTTTAAGGCATGCGCAAAGTGGGCAATTGCCCGGGGCCGCACCTTCCAAAGGGCCCCCTGCGAAAGTGAAGTTTATATCTAGCTCACCTCTGCCTCTTCCATACCTCAACCGCTCTCCTCTATGCCTACCTCAGAGTCGGTCTGTTTGCCCATTGGAAATCTTTAGGATTTTTGGAGTAATAAAACGCAAAGCTGTTCTGAACAGCGACCATTAAATAGGTCTTGCGCAGGGCCCCAAACATCCATAAGAGGACCCGGTGGCCAACAATTTAAAGGCTTCTGCGCCAGCTCCATCTCAGGATTTACCAGCTCCTCTTTCCACAAGTATGAAGTTTCTCTATTTTCAGACATTCTTTCTGGAGAGAAGATTAAACCCATATGTTTCCATCAGTTCCTTTCTGCGAGCGTCCACCGCCGCATTCCTGAACCCCCCCTTCCCACCACTCTGAAACGTCCCAATGCCGGGAACGCCGTTTCTCCAGTGTGAAGGGGCTTTTACCATTAAATAACTGTTCGAAGATTTACTACAGCACTGCTTTCAAGATGAAACCAGCATTGGTCCGAGAGGCCTATTGGCTTGGACAGCGAGTTTCTTTTTTGGCAAAGCTGTATAGCTTCAGTCAGACACTGCAGATCTGTTTTATATAAATAAATAGGTTTGATGCGGCATCATGTACATATTAAAGGATGGAAAATGAAAGGGGGGGAAAGTAGTGCGAAAGCGCATTGTGTTCTTGGGGGGTGGCAGGAAGAGAGCAAAACAGGGGCTGGGGGAGGGGGGTGGAATGACAGGAGCACCCCGGGGAGAACAACGGAGGGAGGGGGTTGAATAAGGCAACAGCAAAGCAATGTGGGGGTGGGGAGGCGGGACAGTCTGGTGAGCCTAGATGAGACATCAATATGGATTGTTTATGGGCAGGAAAAGCTGACAATGGAGCGCAACACGAAGCAGGTGGGGAACGAAGCAGTAGAGGGCGAACGTTGGAAAAAGGAGAGCTGGAAAACACATGCGCACTGCTGGATGACAAAAGCATACAGGTGACCGAACGAGATGGAGAGCAAGGCAGACCCCTTGCAAACACATGCACTCTCATGGAATACTTCAGCAAAAAGAACAAATATCACTTGAAAAGCAAGCAATAGAAGCAGAGACTCCAGCCAATCACACAATGGTAAAGAGGCAAAGCTCCATGGGAGGGAGCAACAAGATTGACAAGCTGGGGCACCAAAAAGAAGCAGACAAAAGAGAGACTAGGAAAACCAACCAATGGTAGGCAATGGGCGGACTCCACTGCCCTCAGTTGTTGGTAAGTCACAATACACCTCTTAACAGCCACCGCATGCATGGTCTAGAGACAGCATAAAAATAGGTTCCGCCCCCCTTTAGGAACTGGTGCAGTAGCGCTTCTGTAACGCATAGAGATGGACAAACCAACAAATTAACAGGGAGAGCTGAGCCAAGGGTCTGGCTCGGATCCGAGAGCAGGTACACGAGCCGAGCCCTGAACATATTTGCTATGTAGTAGGACAGTTTCCATGTGTTTTGGGATCATCAGGATCCTACGGAAAATCTCCCATTTTCTCTTTCGATGCTCGCAAGCAGGCCGTCATTGCCCTGGTAACGTCCAGATTGTACTATTGTAATGCCCTTTATTTGGGCATTAATAAAGGCCTAGTGCGACGTCTGCAGATGGTGCAGAACGCCGCAGCTAGGCTGGTGATGAATCTACCTAAATATCATTCAGTCACAGCCTCTATTAGGCTGTTGCACTGGCTGCCGGTGGACCGCAGGATCCTCTTTAAGACCTTGTGTATGACTCACGATGCCTATTATGGGTCAGGTCCTGAGGCGATTAAGGCGATTGTCCATCGCTATGTTCCTAGCAGACGGCTCCGGTCTGCAGATAAAAACCTGCTTATTGTACCGAGATTCAAGAAGGTTACATGGGGAGGTAGAGCTTTTTCCACTGCTGCTGCTAAACTGTGGAACTCCCTCCCAGAACAGCTCTCTAGCCAGGTTTCCTTTTTCGCAGGGCCTTAAAGACCTGGCTTTTCTCACCGACCTCGGTATGAGCATGTCTTTGTTCTGCACCCTTATGTCCGCTTATAGCGCCTTGACGCCCTTGGGCTTAGTTCGCGCTTTACAAATTTCATATTCATTCATTCATTCATGTAAAGCATACAAACATCACAAAATATGATAGGATAGATTCCAAAACAATTTCTTTAACATGTGGAATCTTTGACATTAGTAGGGCACGTTATAGCACTGCACTGAAAAGTACTATTCAAGTGATAGTTTTGTACAACTGGTAGTCTGAACTCCCATATTTTAAAGTATCTTTATATGCAATAATTACAAAAAAAAGTTTTGGGAAAATAATGGATTTGCCAAAGATAATAAAATGATGGGATTTATCCGGGTTTTCTGGTTTCACTTTGTGCAAATCAGCCAGTAAATGGGTGTCTATACTTCTCTCCTCATGTGAAGGCTTTGCTTTTTACCTTAGTGCCTTTTCTTGTAGTTTTTAAATAAAGCGCAAACTTGACCCGAAGGCCGAGCACCAGCTACATTACACAAGGTCACCCGCATAGTTTATAGACACGGGGAGATTAAGTGATTTGCCCAGAATCACAGTATGTTTAAGCCGAGACACGAACCTGATTCCCTAGTTAAAGTTAGCAGCTCTGGCCGTAATGCCACATCCTGGTAGAGGGTGGAAGGCAGAAGCCACATGAAAGCTCGGCTCGTTATGGGCTCGAGGTTCCAACAGGACCTCACGCTGAGCCGGAGCCAGTCTTCAGGCACGAGCTGCCAGTGCCTCGCCCACCATGCACGTATTACCAACAAAAGTCAGCATCCCTGCAGAAATTCTGAAGATTTACCTTTTTAAAAACAGAGCAGCTTAAGGGAAAAGACGTCCCCGATAATGTCTCCTCACGATAATGTCTCCTCACGAAGAGAAAGTAAAACAGGTTCCTGGACCCCACACGGTTTTTATAGGGCATAGTGGGCCATAGCGACAGAATTACATCCCCTAGGTTTCATGCCCTATTTATTTTCGGTTATGAACTGCGTTGGGAGATCTCTCCTGAACATGCCTTCCTCGTGTTTTTGTAAGGTCCAAAGAAAAGAGACATGCCCGATACTTCTGTACCGTTTTCAAGGTCTTGTGCAGTGTGCTGGGAAGTCGGTTTTATTCACCACCTGCCATTTATACAGAATATAAATGTATCTATGAACAATATAGAAGTTCAGCCAGAGGTCACCAGTTCCACCGGTTTGAGGCCATCTAAAACTGGCCATGCCACCCTGTGATGTCATGCAAACAGTGGCTGCTAGTTTCTGACGAGTCCTACGTTGACAAAACGTGGCATCCAATTGTCGTCTGTTTTCACTGCAAACAAACGATAACAAAGGCCCTGGCACCAGGTTATAGCACCGGCTTGTACACACCATACGAACACCGAGGCAGATTCAAAGCACTGCAGGGAAAACAAATGAAAGGGAGGTGCATGGGGTGTGGGGGAGGGGGGGAGCGGGAAACAGGTCATGTGGGAAGCGGAATCATGAGGGCAATGTCATCAGGTCTGGTACATGTGGGGCACTAGTGAAAACCTACAGCAGGAGGGTTTTGGTCACTACAAATTGAATCCTCTCTTGGCTCTTAAAGGATACAAATGCTTATCTAACTCAACGGAACCCCATTTATCCACCTGGGATGGATGAGAGTTTGATTAGCCCTGCCTAGAATTGGAGCTGTACTACCTCGAACATTGAGACCGGCATAAATGTCCTAGTGGGCAAATCCCGCCCTGGGTGCGTGTGCGCTTTTTCCACCCATCTGGGTAGCAAGAGACTGGTGTGCACTGCAGCAACCTCTTTGTATAAAAGAGGAGTTTGGCTCTTTCAGCCTTCAGGCCAGGGGTTTAAAAATAAAAAAATAAAAAAGTTTTGCAACTGGAAAAAAATAGTTTTCTAGCAGGAAAAGGAATGCACAGAATGTGCCAAGAATTTTATTTTGGTCTAAATGGACCATTTTTTCCCCCCAATCACTGTTTAGCCAGAATGTGTTTAAAAGTAGGAATTCAAAATGGTATAACAAGTTATAAAAAATACAATGAAAAACTAACTTTTATCCTCGGTCCAGTCAGAGAAATTCCGGCAACATAGTACGAGAGGATGGAGGGGCCGTCACCCTGCAGATGAGGGGTAGATTACTAAACGTGCCTGAACCATGAGGTGCTTACACCAGCCCTTGTCCTAAAGCGGCCTCACAAATATTCTTAGGAGGTCGAAACAGGTCAGCAGAACGTACCAAGGGAAACTGACAAAATAAACAAGAAATAACCTATTGTCCATGGGTATCCATCTATGCAATCCAAGGAGGCCCTAGACCAAGACAGCACACGCAAAGTGAACAAGAATCTTGGACTGGTGTTTAAAACAAACTTCAGGCCCACCTTTCCCTTCCTTCGTGTAAATAATTTGACAAATGTTAAAAAAACAAAAAAGTGCCAAGTGAATTGGACAAATTGATGCATATATTTCATACCCAGCATATGATAGTTTTACTTTCCTCACATTTGTTAAGATAGTCACTTGCGATGAACTTCATGGGTTTCTCCTTTCATTATGGGGCACTAAATGTCATTTTTAATTAGAATAATGATCAATGGGGGGGGGGGGAATGATAAAACAATGTGCCATCCCTTGTACAAATGTTATAATACAATAGGTAAGATAACTTGTTTGTCGAATAAGCGACATGGTACAATAGATGAGGATGTATTGCCGTGTAAATAGTTTAAAAGTATAGCTGGATAGGCACTATTCCTGAAGTAGATGGGGATTCAGAAAGGCGGCCCTCTTCCCGATCGAGCTCCAGTCACCTCTTGGAAACTGCCCCAGTCCCTGCTGAGGTATGGAGGGTAAGCTGGCCACAAGCTTGGTCACGCAACCAGCCTCCGGTTTCATTTTTACCTATATTAACAAGCATCAAGGTGCCCCAGTGTCTTTTAGGCAATCTGCCATCAGGAAGTCAGCTGCTGACGGGAAGTGTGAAATGCTTCATAAATTCCAACCATCAAGTTTTTAATTTATCCATGAAGATTTCCTTCCTCTCAAAATGTCATTGTGTACAGAAGCGCAGGCCACTATGGATCTCTCACCAGACATTAAAATGAACGAAATGATCCTTATATAGTAAAAGGTGTTCAATACCGGCCATTTGCAACAAGAGATCTCACTCCACATAACCTAGCTGTGTCTTGACTCTCTACCAACAGATCTCCTCCAACCCATCCCTGCGGCTCTAGGGAGAAGCACGCGGCGCTGAAGTCTGTTGGCGAACTGGACTTCAGCCTCAGCGGCACAAGCGCCTGCCAAGCAGGAAGTAGCGATGCCCTCTCAGAGCTCACAACTGCTCTTATTTCGAAACCAAATCCCATCCCGAAGTGAGTTTGAACAACTGGGCGCGCCATCTGATGCGATCAGATACTGAAGGAAAAAGCAAAATCGGTTCAGGGGCTTTTAGTGAATCAGCCAAGCCTTGGGCGGCGGCTAGAATTCACGCTTCACCACAAAGACTCAAACATTTGAGTTTGGATCCAGATCAACATACATGTTGCCCTGATTTTCCTTCTCTAGGTCATGCCACAAGCTTATTCTGAAGCCATTGTGTCAATAGTGAAGGTGCATCTTGAGGGTAAACACCTCATGCATTGCGCCGTACTCTGAGGGTTTCATCATCTTATCGCAGCAAATAGGGGCGAGGTGATGAAAAACCAGTGGGAGGGCAGTATGTGTACACACACTGGAACAAGTACTGCACCCTAGGACACTAGGGCCGGGCATTCCCCATAAGAGAAAAAGCACACGTTAACTAGCAGAGCTAGCTGCATGCTTGGTTTTACTATGTTTGAAGGAGGCATGGTGGTCTATACTAATACCTGCACCAAAAAATATTGGAGAACCAGTTCCCACTTTAGTTCTGGTGGTGCTTGTAGCGACAATCTTTCTTGGCGCCCCCATGACCTTCTCCACGGATTCTCTCACTACCATCCTCCAACAGTGCCCCTCATCTCTCCGGAAGCTAAACAAGTGATTGTTCCCCCTTGCAAAAAAGCCAGCTGGGGTGGCAGGAGCTTCATCACTTCCGCCACAAAATACTAGAACAATCTACCATTCCACCTGAGAAATGCAACAGAGCTCCTCTCCTTTAGGAAGGGGCTGAAAACCTGGCTGTTTACTGTATAGTCATTTTACCATAGCAACCAATTAGGCAGTGCTCAGCGCCAGGACACCCTAGGGTATCAGTCGCGCTTTAGAAATTTTATTAACATAACATAGCACCTCTCATACATTTCAACTGTTTGTAGCGCCGCTCAAACCAGTGTAGCGTGTCAGAGTACATTACATCACACACAATGAATCAGGATTGTGCAAATCAGTCTATTGGAAAGGTTTCATAAAACAATGAAGACTACAAGGTGTGGGGATCACATGTCATCTATACTTATAGGGTGTATAATTGAAGAGGGTTTGGTCTGTAGAAGCACCAACTCAGGATTTAAAACGTATAACAGTGGTTGGAGTTGGCTTTATTAATAAGAAAGTATTTCTACCCAAACAAACCCTTTTTAGCAACAGTAGAATAATGAAATATTGGGGGAAACACATAATGTTCTAGCCTATACCATGTAGTTTGCATGTAGCTATTTTATGAGTCCATAGGTCACTGCTCTATGTTAAGACTAATTTAAGAACTGCAAGTAAAAGAATGTAACCCGCTGAACTATTCATATAAAAAAACAGTTCTGTAATTTATTTGGAACAAATTCTTTGCAGCAGGCATATTAACCCTTTACGCAACTATGAGGAGTCAAAACTGGCACTGGACAAAACTCAGATCGCTGTTCAGCTGGAACATTAATCAGCGTTATAACGACATTTTTACTGTTGCTGTAAACTGCTGGACACGGAAAGAACTCTGCAGCAGGTGCTTTTAAACCTTAAGTTATTTCCAAGTTCAGCGCCAGGTGCGGCTGCACCAGTTGCACCGCTCTAAAGCCAGACTGTTGAAAACACTTGCTTCCAGACAATCAATAAAGGGTTTATTAAGTGCGGCTACTCACCCGTAAGGGTCTAAAGGTGCTGAGGGGGGAGGGGTGGCATCTGTTTGTGCTGATGTCCAAAGTGGACATATTTTTTTTTTTTTTTTTTTTTAGATTCCCCGAGATGATCCACGGATCTGGAGACCAAAGCCCTGAAAAATCAGCGAATCCGTCAGTCTGAAAATGTGTAGGGGGCGTCCAGAGAGACCAATCTTGATCTTTGATTCGTAAATCAAAAAAGGACTGACGTTTGAAATAAGTCAATTGTTTTATTCTCCATTTCAGTCAAAACTGTTCGAATAGTTTGGCACTTCTAGCAACACGAAGAAATATAGTTCAAATGTGATCGCTTTTTGGCAGGAAAGATTGGCCCCGGGTCATCAACAGGTGCCAGTGGGAGAAGAAAGTCTATGGACCAGGGCCAGCGTGGAATCCGTGCAGGTGCGGGCACGGCAGCTTTTTGGACAAGAATTTATTTTTCACAATCAGACCCTGAGCCAGAGAGCAAGAACAGTAAAAATGACAAAGGGAGAAGGCAGGGATGAAAAAGATCCTACATGGGTGAGATAAATAGCATGTGGAAGAAAGCGGGATGAGTTGGGAACAAGACTAAAACAGCAGAGGTCTTCAGCGACCTGGCATGGAGCAGCAGGTTCCTTAGGAAAATGAATGTGCATATGTACAAATTAAGCAGTGAAGACCGCATAGTCCTATTGAACACAGGCATATGGGAAGCCTCCACAAGGGTTGGCACAGTGGCTCAAAAAAAAAAAAAGTTTACCATCTGCCACGACCACACAAGGTAGTCACCAATCACACTGGCCATTCCTTTTAAACAGAATCTCACTGTACACGTTGCACAAGGGCACACGTTCCCTTCAAATCTGTGTTGACCTTGCAGCTTGAAACAAACTCGCTTTTAGTGTGGCAAGGAAGACATTTTTTTGGTTTGCCACGCCCTAGGCTCGTGGTCTACTGCAACCTCAGAATATACTGCTAGCATCATTGAAGGGGAGAAGTCATCTGTTCCCAAACATGGAATTATAAAGACAAATTTAGTTACATGGCTTTGGTGTTTTGCAGATTTCTTTTTCACTGCCTGGTGCATTACTGGCGTTAAAAAAAACACAGATCTAGAATGCCTGAAGGAGTGTGTTGGAGTGGTCAGGGAAGTGGTGCCTCCTAAACATCTGGGACGAAACAGAGCTCCCCTGCTTGGACTGCCTCCGGCTCACACTGGGGCTGATGGTGGCTAAGCGTAATGTGGCACAACTGCGGGGAGTGGAGTCAGAACTGCATTTAAGCGGCTGGCAGAAGGATTATGGACTGCTGTATGCAGGCGGAGAGAGTGATCTATGAGAGCAGAGGCTTTAGGAACAAGTGGACTAAAATATGGGGGAAGTTGAACACATCGGGGAGACTTATGTTCTCCTATAGCCATTTCTTTTGGTAGCTAGGTCCTAACTACACAGTGGCAACTATATATATATATATATATATATATATATATACACACATACACACACACACACACACACACACACACATACACACATATACATACACACTTTTTTCCACACACCAACTATATACTGTGAGCGCCTCAAAAAAAAAATCACTGTCCTACAATGGCTTCTTTACAGAGTCTTGGGTAAAGAAAGCGTTGTTGCTGCTAATTACAAATACCATTCACTTCACCACAAAGCCAGGCCTATTGGCTTGGTCAGTGCATGCGACCAGTGGCTAAGTGTCCGAGCAGGGTAGCACTATTTCTTTAATAAATAAAAGATCAGAAGAGGGAGGAGTGTCTCATTCCATGCTTTGTCATTCACAGGGGTGGGGGAGGGGAAGCCGTTCTATTTTTATCCAAGTCTGGAAGGCAGCCCATGCCAGAGACCACAGATGCTTTGCACATCCACTCACTCTGCTCTCCAGCACCAGGGTTCCCGTCCTAGTGCCCCGTATGAGCATTTGTTCTCCAAAAAAGTGCCCCAACTTAGGACACCCGAAAGTCATGACCAGTTTTGTCTACTGGAGTGTAGACTGCTTCTCAATGAAAGGAAGTCTAATAAAAAACTAAGAGTCATTGTTTATTTGAGATTTTATCGATCATAAAACCAAGACCAAATGTAAATATCTTTAGTGTATAAAAAAAGTGAAGGATGGAATGCTTGAATTAGTTTCAGCCACTAGTAATCACTCTGGTCGCGTTGCAATCATTCTACACACCATGCCACCTTCGTTTGGAACCAGTCATATGCAAATCAGTCTTGACCCTGCTCCAAAGGGCGCAGTCCGGAACTGCCATGCCAGGTTCTTCTTTAACAGGAAAACAAGCAGCCCAGGACCGGTTTTGCCCTGATTGGGCTCATCAGCCAGGCATAGTTTGGTTCCATTGCCACAGTATCTAGGGGACCCATATCAGGACACACCCATCCCACTTAGACATTCAAATACACAAAAAGATGGATGGAATGCTTGAATTAATCTCAGCCTCTGGTAATGACTAGGGCCACATTCCAAGCCATCGTTATTTTGCACACCATGCCTCCTCAGTTTGGAGGCAGAATGGCAGTTCTGGCTGGACTGTTCCATTAGAGCATGGTCGAGAAAGATTTGCATATTGCTGGGTCCAAACTGAGGTGCCCTTGTGGGCGAAAAACAATAGATTGGAATACGGCCAGAGTGATTGCCAGTGGCGGAGATTAATTCAAGCATTCCATTAATAACCTTGCTTTTCCTACCCAAAATGTAATTTTTTTTGGTTTAAACGATAGCACTTGGTACTCCGACTACCATGCGTCTAAGCTAGGGTGACTCGATTTTGGAAAACAGACATTTCACAAAAATAGAAAGACTAATTGTACATCGCCCGAAGGGTGACAGAATGACAAATGACAGAGCTCATCAATATAGAAACAGAGAATGAGTTACAAAGTGAATAAATGAAACATTTTTAAACCCAGTATCATGCATGTTAAAACTTATTAACAAGCGCCAACACCAAGTCCTGCCTCGGAACCCATAAAAACCTGTATCCTCCGTTTTTTTTGCCCCTCTAAAACTCAGAGCATGTGCTAAGTTTGCAGAAATCTGCCAGGATAGCTGGTGACAAACTGGGACTGCGACGACAAATCCTGGACGCCTGGTCCCCCTATTCTAAGGGCTGCTGGTTTAGGAAGAAGGGGGGTTCGGATTGATGTTCTTGTTCATATGGCGTTTGCCCAGGACCACACAATTCAGTAAAGTGAAGCTAGAAGCAGAACTCAGCCAGTAGCTCACGCCTTTGGAAGTGAAACTTAACACCAAACTAAAATATATTACACACATTCGAGGTCTTTAATAGCGTCATCCTGGCAGGACCATATTTCGCAGAATGTAGATGGAGGGGCGAGAAATTGCTCGGGATCAAAAGTAGAATATTTGTCGTTCCACAAAAGCACAGAGGTGGCAGTGCCTATTTGCGAATGCACATCTATATCACAACTCAGCCGGAAAGTCGTATGTATATCTATGCAGTGCAATGTGGTGTTCTCCAAGCAATAAATCTCCTTCCACCCTCAGGGAGACAAAAAACTAAGGAAAAACGTCTCCGTAGAGTTTAACAAATGACATGCACATCTGCCGAGGCACACAAAATGAGTCCATATTGTAACATAGGCAGTAACCAACGTAGTAATCACAGGGAGTCTTATATGAATGCCAGTGTGTTTTTTATATGAATCTTTAAGAGAATAAAGTGAAAAGAATACTTTAATGGACTCCCTGTGATTACTACGTTGGTTACTGCCTATGTTACAATATGGACTAATTGTGCGCCTCGGCATATGTGCATGTCAAAAGTAGATTATGGGCCCGAAGCTGGGCTTTAAAACCAGAAGCTTCAAATGGTCTTATGCGGGTTTTACTAACTAGGCCAATGATCTTCCAGCTCCTAAAGATCCTGAGGGATGGCCAAAGATACACAGCGCTTGGTGAGATCACAGGGAAGAGTCAAGGGATGCTGCAGAGTACCAGGGCACTGTGGAAAGCATCTCCAGAAATCTCAGAAACAACTCTAAAGACCTGTAAATAAATAAGCCAGCCCTACCAAAAGGAGGAAGCATATATACATACATATACACACTCACAGAAAGACAACTTCCCCAACTCAATGTTGTATTTAAATACACTGCTCCCCCACCCAAAAAAAATATTGAACGTTTGTCAATTCTGCATACACTCTACACGGGAGACTCGCCCTTTCATCCTTCTTAGATCTGTAAATTAAGTATCACTTATTTGGGTACAAGTAACAGCTGATATTTACAGCGTTTTGAAAACGCCTGAAGTGAGGTATTATAAACAGTGTATAGAAAACCAAGATTTGTAAAGGCGGCAATTATGTGCCTGCCCATTGAAAGCACAAACTACTTCCTTGGGAGCAAAGGTCTGTTCGTTTCAAGGAAGAAATGCCACTCGGAACACCAAGAAACCAGCCCCCGGCGTCATTTGTCGGCCTGATGCATCCTGGGAGCTGTAGTCATCCACCTAGGCAACGGCTTGGCCTAAGGTAGCAGATGACGGTTGCTCGGGTATAGGATCAGGCATCCAGTAACAATTAGTGAAACTGGTACCCCAAAGAATAGCCTCTGGGTATCTTAAACTATACCCTAAGCGTGCATAATGCGATGCACGCAAATCAACCCTTATTTATACAGCACCTATCCCCCCACCCCCCAAGAGACGAATGTATTTTGTTTGTTGGAAGCCCCCTGCGCCCCCGGATATCTGCCCACCCCTACAAAAACGAACCTCTGAAGGCAAGCGGTATTAAAACTTACGAGCAGAGCGTACAAAACTAACACGTATCTGAAAGCTTCGTCTATCCGGCTTCACCTGCTGGCGCCTTGAGGCAGCTCGATGCGTGGGAAGGGGGCGGGGCAAACGAGCACTGCACGCAGTTTAAAGGTACTTTCTTTAATGGTTGCTTATTACTCTGTGCAGCAGACATGCGCCCGCGCTATATAAATCTCAGGAATGCATTGAGAAGTGTATTTATATCCAGCTGCAGTGCAATAAAGTGCTGCACATTGACGTGCAGAAGAGATAGTCATATTCCAAAAGATGCGACTGCGCAAGGCTCGCGCCGACTGCAGCAGTGATTTAAATCCAGGCAAAGCGAACTCTGCCTTTCATCCTTTCAGAGTCGGCGAGTATGATAAAGATGGGGTTCAAGTAATGTCGATTTACAGTGCTTAAAGACGGCAGGCGCGCTTTGTAAAACACGATATTAGACGCCCTACATAAAAGGCTCCCAACCCCATCCTCGGGTCTAAATCACTCCCACCGAACTTCCCAAACCTGCCAGTGACCATGGCCTCCTTGCCCCAAGGGAGATGCGCCCCCTAGGTCTACGTTAGACCCGCTTACCCACCCGTGCGACGCAGCAGACCTCCGCCGAGCTGCTGTTGCCCATCCTGGCCGGCGCTGACACGGTGCCACGCTGTCGGAAAAGTTCCTCTGGAAGTTACAACATCTGGCGACGAGGCTGCGAGCGTTCTTGCTCCCCGTGACTCATTCCTCTCCTCGCTCCCGGCGAAGGTCCGGCAGCCGCAAACATCTGGATTCAGAGGGCTCTGCGAGAACGTCATGAGAGGATCCGGAGGCAGAGATGGCAAAAAAAAGTCCAGCGCAACATTTCATAACAGACCGCCAAAGCGACTAACACGGATGCTCTCCTCTCATCGACCAGTCTCGATTCAGAGAAACGATTATGCTCCAAAAATCTATCAACTGGCACCATGCAGCGCATTGGCCAACTAAAACAACGCAGGATTGAGAGAAAGCACACTTAAGGTCCCATTACTCATGCTAACCAGTAGAACAATATTTCGCTAGTTAAAAAGGCCATTTTGATATTTGTGCGCTTTCAACCCGCTTTTGAACAATTGATTCCCGTGCATATGGTGTGCTTTATCGTCGTAAGGTGATGAAGGATGCTACAAACTTGTCCTCTACTCACTCCAGAAATCTTCCTGCTTTTGCCGCCTATAACTGCGGCTCTGTGAGGATTCACCGGCAGAAATATGGAACATCTCTGGAAACGAGTTTCTCGTCCACTTCCCTCAATGGCCGAAGATCCAGCGGAGGGCATATCAGCTGTAGGCCTGCATTCACCCCACTCTACCACAAGCCACAGGGCAAGCAGAGGTTAGTGGACATCAAATGTGGTTGCTGGGGCCTTCTTCTCAGGTGATTTGGGGTTCGTTCTAGTACAGTGCTGCATATTGGGCCAAGTCCATCCCTACCACACTGGACAGCAAGGATAGCGATGAAAGGTGAGCAGTTCAAGGCGTTTTGGGAAAGTATCGAGAATGGTAGAGGCTCGGAACTCGAGCAATAGGTTAAATCAGTGAATGCCGACACCAGTGCTTTCCTTTTTAAACAAAAAGATAAGTTCTTTTAATCACATCAAAACATTTCAGCAGATGTTGAAAAAAGAAATACCGGAATGCATCCTACAGGGTCTAAGGGGTTCGCTACACGGAGAACAGAAAGTCTTAGAATTAAGCACATGTGCAGGTTCAATATGGTGTAGTGGAACAGCTGTCCTGTATTCTGCGACAAAGAAGTCAGTTGACTTTGCAGTTCCTGTTTGTGGGTTTCAGTCATCTTTAAAAGTCTACCAAAAATCTGCTTTAACAACTAAGTCAATGCCTCAAACATTGGCGTTTACCTGATGTGGAAAGCACTCCGGGTTTCCAAGCATGAATGTGCGGCTTTTGTCTGCACTAGGTGCTCGCACGCATCGCCAGACAGCACGACCTCAACATAATCTCCTACGCCGACGACACTCAACTGATCCTCTCCCTCACCAAGGACCCCCTCGCCGCCAAATCCAACCTCCATGAAGGAATGAAGGCCGTCGCCGATTAGATGAAGATCAGCCGACTAAAACTGAACACGGACAAAACAGAGGTCCTCATCCTCGGCTCCAACCCCTCAGCCTGGGACGACTCCTGGTGGCCAACGACGCTGGGAGCAGCCCCGACACCCACCGACCACGCACGCAACCTGGGAGTCATCCTCGACTCAACGCTCTCCATGGCCAAGCAAGTCAACGCAGTCTCCTCCTCCTGCTTCAACACCCTCCGCATGCTTCGCAAGATCTACAGGTGGATCCCGACAGATACAAGAAGAACAGTCACCCAGGCCCTCGTCAGTAGCAGACTGGACTATGGGAACGCCCTCTACGCGGGAGCCCCGGCCAAGCTCATCAAGCGACTGCAACGCATACAAAACGCCTCCGCACGCCTGATCCTCGATGTACCATGCCACAGCCACATCACCCCCCACCTGAGGAACCTGAACTGGCTCCCCGTCGACATGAGAATCTCCTTCAAACTCCTCATCCACGCACACAAGGCACTCCACAAGACTGGCCCAGCCTACCTCAACAGACGACTCCTCTTCTACGTCCCCAACCGCCAGCTCCGCTCCGCCGACCTCTCCCTCGCCACCGTCCCTCGCTTTCGAAGAACTACCACCGGCGGCAGATCCTTCTCCCACCTCGCCGCCAAGACCTGGAACACCCTTCCACTAAGCCTACGACAGACCCAAGACCTGCTGACCTTCAGGAGGCTACTCAAGACCTGGCTGTTCGACCAGTAGCAGCACCCCCCCCCCCTTCCCTCTCCCCAGCGCCTTGAGACCCTCGCGGGTAAGTAGTGCGCTCTACAAATTCTGTGATTGATTGAACAGCCATGCTCACGGCCAACAGAGCTTGCACGGACAGCTCAGTTTAATTCTTTGCGATAGGCTAGTGAACACTGCAGTGACTCAGTGAAGTCGCTCTTGACAGAGGTTCCACCACTCACAGTGAGAGGATGACTTCCTCCGCACTGTGATACTGGAGTGAGGCCCTTGCGGGCTCATCAAGTAGAGTCAGCCCTGGTCCCCTTTCTAACCAGGTAGTGGCTGTTGGAATGGGCAACCATGGTGGAATTTGGACTTTGGTAGGGTGGGAAGGCCCTCAGGTTCATGCTCTGGACACTTCCTTGGCAATCTGCTTTTGCTGGACCACTCAGCAACTTGGAACTGGAACCAAGTGGGAAAGGTTAGGATAGATCCAGATATCTTCCTGACAAGGGATGTGGATCTACCATCTGCAGTTGAGGAACCAGTTTGAAGTGGTTCTTTTTCATAACTTCACATTCAGCTGATTTTTTTGTAGGGAGATGGCTCTTGCATCAGGAGTGATGATGCTGGCAGGAGTACCCGTGACAAGAGCACATCTTGTGTGAAGCACCACACCTTGCTGTCATCAGCTTTACCAGAAGGGCCACTCAAAGGACAACAGAAGGCTTCAGTCCTGCTTAGAAACTTCTCTCCCTCAAACTACTACATCTAGTGACTTCACCACCATCAACCAAATAGAAGCACTGAGGGAGGACTAATCCGCAATACCTTGCTAGATAGGTCACAGATTTTCTGAACGTAGCCGTCTCCATCCATCCATCCATCCACACTTCAGTGTCTAGAGCTATACCCTACAGAACATAAATGTAGGCAATACACTGCCACCGTCTAGGGAGGCTGTACCAAAACCTTCATCTTGTGTCATGTAACAACCTGGGGCAATACAAAAAAAATGATCCCTCTGGCTACAGCATACAAAGATTCTCAAACATCGAGCATGCTACCAGGCACTATATGCACAAAGCAGAAGGACTTGCAGACTGGGATGTCATCTCAGTGTCTGACATGCTAGAGCAACTTTATGCAACCTCATTGCACTTGAAACAGATTAGAAGCCCGATTAAAAAACTAGTGGGGTATGTTACCACCAATGCTCACTGTACATGTCCCAGAGATACAGACTGTGCTCTTGTGTCAACTAGAGTTCTCTTCAGGTGCCCCTCGTGGACTCAGACAGGATCTGGGTCTCACGGTCAATTTTGTGTCTTAACCTCAATGTACATGAAGAAGTTGGTGTTCTCTCTTCCAAAAGAACATTAGGCTACCAGATTGACTTGCAGTGATGTAACTCCGGGCAGATGTCCACGCCCATTTACCATGCTTAACATCTATGATTTTATATACTGTGACTCTTAGCACCAAGTGCTGGATGAAATGGTGCATACAAATATCTTTTATCATACTCACATTATAGAATTACTTTGATAACAGTTCTGGCTTAAGCACAATACCTTTTCTGTATGTTTGGAGAAGTCAACTAAAACAAAGAAGGAGTTCATCATTAAATTGGTAATGTAAAAACAAATTTAGATGCAGGTTAAATTGAAAGAAAGCAAAAACTAAAGTGAAAAAAATAGTCACAAAATTAAGAAAAAGGGTAAAATATGGGGCCCTCAGCATCCTGTCCACATGGGTCTCATTTGTAATGTACCCAATAACCAAAGAGAAGTCTCGAGCATCCGCAATAACCTTGCACATGCTTCCTATGCAATGATGGAGATGAATTCACTATGTGCACCCTCTTCGTCCACAATGATGCGCACCCAGTAACCACACCCAAAGGTAACGAGGAGAGAAGTGGTACACCACATGGCTGTGTGAGAGTTGCCATCAAAACCAGTGCTAGAACTTTGGGCACCTACTGGAATGCCGATCCAAGCTCCATCTCCAAAATTGGAATTGTGGTCAGGTCTGCCTTCTAATAACTGAAGGTGCCTAAGAACACGCTAGTTTTCATACCCAAAACTCACCACGCCACCATAGCAGGCTCCCTAGACAACTGCAACACTGTACGTTGGCTTCCAATACTACCAATTTAAAAGACTCAAAAAAAGCCAAGTGTCCGTCACCCTAATAAAGAAAACCAGCACTCGCCAGGTGAGAAGCTTCCATTGGTAATCGCTGAAAGACCAGTTTCAAAACCACCTACCTCACCTTCAAATGTGTCAATGGCTCCACATCCCTCTACTTTCAAAACAAAAACAAACACTGTTTCAGGACCCTAAAGTCCAAAAGACGAACCCATAGATAAAAGCTGCTCCTCAATACATGGTCTGGTTTCCCTACACAATTTTCTCTGTGTGCCTAGAGGCATTTCAGTGATGGTGTGTGCGCTACCCAAATCCGTGCAACGGAATAAAAAGATAGACGTGCTTAGGTCTCTTTACTAGCCACTTGTAGATTTCCACATCCCCAGCTTCCTCCCTCTGATAATGTACAGAGACCACCTATGCACAAGTCTGAATCATATAGAAGCATGCACAAGCTAATCAGGACTCTTAAGGATGCGCACAGTAGCTATACGTTAAACTTATATTGGAGCAAAAACCATCAACAAGCCACCTAATGAGTTACAGAACTATCCAGAAGTCGGCTGTTAAACGCATGCAAAGGTGTCTTACACAACTAACGGCGCAGACAGTAGCAAACATAGGTGACTTTCCGATGTCCGCACACCCGCACGGCAACTTTGCTGCGCATCTCTTCTGCTAAGGACCATGCAGTAACTATAATGCACATCCGGCTGATCACCACAGGAACGATGCACATCCGATAGTGAGGGCCGCACAGTACCCAGGCACAAGTCTTACACTGCTACTCAGGCAAATACTGCGTTCCAGAGATCACCGGGGGAGAGCGCACAAGTACTAAATTGGCTGCCAGTTTGCACCCTGGGTTTTTGGCTAAAAGACTCACATGCACAGTAACATGTCAATGCACCAGGACACACGAGCCATTCCAAGTGATAAAGAGAAGTTCACGGGTGGACCCAGCCACATTCCAAAGGTCCATCGTGGCCGGGTGCGTTTGCGTTCATTACCAGACCCAACAGGTCGTGACAATATCAACTTGCACTGGAACGCCAGGTTAGGCACAGAGTAGTGTGGAGATGCTACTGTCACTCCACTTGTCTTAACAATACAGTGCAAGTCAATATTTTGAAGTCTATTGGTTGAGGTCAATATTTAAAAAGATATTTCACCATCACACGGTTACCACCCAACAGTGCGCTTTAAGTAGCGTGGCATGGTTTTTTTCAACATTATGCAGCGCACAGCCATGCTACAACTGTGCCAAACAGAAGGAGTCACTGCAACTTGTGATTTCTGAAAACGTGCCTCGTGCAGTGAGCCCCCAGCACGTTTGGATGTGTGTCAAACCCAACAGTTGCAATGAGCCCTTTGATAAACTTTAGACTTGCACTGGTACCAAGATGGAGACCAAGGGTCTGCTGGCAGGAAATTTAGAGCACACAAGATATTTAAAGTTTCCCCATGCTTCTTGCATCAGGATACTCATTTAATGTACAGAAGAGCATAAAAGGAGGATGAGGCTGAGGGGGCGGGGGTTCATCTGGAAAGCGTAGCCATTTGGGCGACATGTAGAACCCAACAGGGATTACAGGTGCCGCCAGGTTACTCGGAAGTGTTCACCCCGTAGTAAAAGCTTGGCGGGCACAAGAGCAATGAACATTTTCCTGGTGAGTCAATTACATGAGATTCCCACTGCACATTAAAGCCCAGATTACTGTGGCGACAACCAGTCAGCATGCATTGCTGGGCTCATTTTCTGCGCTCCTGCTGAACTTAAGACAGTTAGCAGGCCCGGAAGAGAGCGTAATAATTAGTTCCAGGGCCACTTTGACAATTAGTGCTGCTGTAAGAGATAGGGGTGCTCCATTGATGTCTCCGCCAAGTGCCTAGAGGTCTAATGTGCAGTACCTGGTAGTTTTGGTGCCTCAAGTCAAGCTGGGAGAGAATGACTCTACAAGACAATAACAGAGTCTGAGATTTCTACAAACAATGCAACTTGAAGCGGAGCAGCTGTGCTTCCAAGCACTGCTGTAAAAGTAAAGCAGGAAACAAAAAAAGGCAGGGAAAGAACTCCCACTGTTCTAGGTTGGACAGATTCCCATTGCAGCAACTAGGCTCAGCCACACAAGTGGGGTAGCATTTTTGTTGGCACAATTGGGGGAAAGCGGAGTGTTGGGAACTTCTGGAACGTGCAGGAATCTACAGAATTCCTGTCACAGAAATGCAAGGAAAAGGTGTGATTTTAGGCAAAGTGAGGTTTGCAGGGCATTGTGGGTAAGAAAACTTCATGGGATCCTTGAGAGGCATACCACCTTCGACTACCACAGGTGTTTAGTTTGCAAAAGTGTCTGGGTGTGGTAGGTTTCCACAGGTGGCGACCCAGCACTGGCCAAATACTGCAGCTATTTCTATTGCGATGTTGCCACACTGCGTTTTGGGGTCTTGTGTTGCGAGCGCTAGGCCAACTGCACAAGTGGGGTAGTGGTTTACTGTAAGGAAGTGTGGGAACGCTGGGTGGTAGGCATTTTGTGGATCCCTGCAGATTTCGGATGTTAATGGCACAAACATGAAGAAAAGGAGTGATTTTAAGCAAAGACGGAGGAGCAGAATGACTGGAGGCTCTAGGGGCGGGAGTGAGGTCTGATGTCAGGCCCCAACCCATTTCATATAAATTAGTCATCCAGTGGACTTTCTACCCCCACCCGGAGGGGCACATGGGGGCAAATCCTCTCTCTGCCCCCCAGGAGGTACAGAAAGACAGATTTATCATTTTTGAGGTGGGGGTTTGGGACAATTCTAGGGAGGAACACACCCTTGTTTTGTCCAGATGTAAAAAAATCGCTGGTGTCATGTAGGCTTTCTACTCCACTAGGGGGCAGGAGGGGCAGATTAGGAGCAGCCTCCTCAACCTGGACTAACCTCCTGTCTGTCCCCCAGCCAGCAGAAAGTCTGTTGCTCCTTCTGGGGTGGAGGTATGGCCCAATGCCAATGTTTCCTGCCCCCATCTTTTGCTTTGCCCAAATAGAAAAGCCCTAATGTACAATGGGCTCCCTGTCCAACCTTGAGAGGCTACAAACTGCCAATCTGCGAGGGGGGGGGCACGAGGGCAAAAAGCTTTTGCCCCCTTTTGGGGTGGGGCATGGCCCTATGAATGGTAGGGTGCCCCATCCATTTGTTTTTTTTATTTTTTTGAATTTCCCTAGTGATGCTTCTGCCCCCTTCTCCCCAGAGGGGCAGGTAAGGAGTAAACACCCCATCTGCCACCGGGGGCAGAAATACTGAAAATATTGGAAGGGCTGGAGCAGCACCGGTTCTTGCCCAAGAGGCAGCTCACCCAACCAAATAAATAACAAGCATTGGCATAGCCAATAGGTTTCGCTTTTGGGACCTGATAAGTATTTAGTTATGCAGCACAATATCCTTGGTGCAACAACATCAACTGTTGCATGGCTAAACACTTATAAGGTCCCAAAGGCGAGACCTATTGGCTATGGCTATGCATGAAGGATACAGTGGCATATCTATGGGGTTAGTAATCAAGTAGCTAGAAGTGCAAAATTTAGAATTCACCACTACCTAACTGTATTTACCTTTTTGTTTGTATGCCAGCTAAAATAGTTACATTTTGCTGTCATAACCTTGGTCTGTGCTCTAAATTGGAAGTTCAAGAGATGTTTTCAGTGTGCCCCGTGGTTTGGGATGTGGTGGTTTAAAGGATTGCGGGTGCAAAGCTCTGTTTGGTCTGAGGTTTGATAAGGATATTAAATGTGTGCTTACCTTTTTAGCTATTTTGAAATGAAGATTAAAGATATCCCAACAGTGGAAGAGCCCTATACAGCCGGATGTCAAATTGTAGGCACAGTTAGTACTCGAAATCTGCAATTTCCAAATGCAAAGACATTTGGTGAAACCTAAGAGGAGATTTAGAGAAGTTTGGGGATATAAACAAATGCATCCGTTGGTTGAGGGGAGGTGAACACTTAACGGGGTAATGGAGTGGGAATGAGGACTAACTATTATTTTGTACTGCGTCTACCTTGTTCTGTATTTTCTTCCCTTCCTAAATATTTTTATTTTTAAATCAGAGGAGATGCTGAAAAGAATGACAGGGAATACTGAAGAGAGTTGTTTCTGGAAAGATAAATATTGCTTGAAAGAAAGACGAGGGACATTGGTAAAATAAGTCGGAGAGTGCTGTTAAATGCATAGAGAATGTGAAAAAGGAGACTTGTATCTGGAATGAAGAAAGGAGGAAGTGCTGAAAGTAAAAACTTAGATTACTCACTGCCTCCTACTTGTCAGTGAGCAGTGTAGGTTTGTACATGGCATCATGTTTACCTAGTTTCCAGGCTCTGTATAATAGCCAATGATATATTGTCGTTTAAAATGAAGTAAAATGTATTCCAGGGTGGTGCCAACTCTTGCTGTTGTGGTGCTGTGGAGCGATAGAGAGAAAATGTGTAAATAGAAAAAAATTGAGAGGGTGGAGAGAGAAAGAGTAAGGGTGCCCATAGGTGCAGTGGGAGAGGTGTGTGCGGATTAATGCAGAATTGGTGTCGATTGATGCTCTGCTGGTGATGAATGAGGCTTTAGTGGTAATGAGTGATGCTTTAGTGGTATTGAGTGATGTGGTGGTATGAATGATGCTGTGTTGGTGCTGAATGACATCGTTGTGCAGCTTAAGGGGCATATCATAGGTGCAGTGTTAGAGATGTGTGCGTATTCATTCTGTATCGGTGCTGAATGATGGTGCTGAATCAAGCGAGGGTGGTGCTGACTCTTGCTGGTGTGGTGCTGCCGAGCGATAGAAAATGTGTAGATAGAATAAAGGGTGTAGTGAGAGACGAGAGAGAAAAAAAACAGAGAGGGTGGAGAGAGAGAAAGAGTAAGGGTGTCCATAGGTGCAGTGGGAGAGGTGTGCGGATTAATGCATAATAGGTGCTGAGTGATGCTCTGCTGGTGATCAATGAGGAAGTAGTGGTGCAGACTGATGCTGTGGTGGTGCTGTTTGATGCTGTGGTGTGCTGAATGATGCTCTAGTGGTATTGAGTGATGCAGTGGTGGTATGAATGATACTGTGTTGGTGCTGAATGACATCTGTGTGCAGCTTAAGGGGCATATCATAGGTGCAGTGGTAGAGATGTGTGCGTATTCATTCAGTATTGGTGCTGGTTGATGCTGTTCTGGTGCAGAATCAAGCGAGGGTGGTGTTGACTCTTGCTGGTATGGTGCTGATTGGTGCTGTTGAGTGAGAGAAAATGTGTACATAGAATAAAGGGTGTAGCAAGAGAGGAGAGAGAAAAAAAAAAAAGAGGGTGGAGAGAGAGAAAGTGAGAAAGGGTGTACAGAGAGAAAAACGGTGTAGTGTAAGAGGATAGAGTAAGAAATAAAGTAGGGTGGATAGAGAGAAATAGTGTGAAAGTGTGTACAGAAAAGAAAGGGTGTAGCGAGAAAGTAAAGAGGCAAATTCAGAGAGGGTTTAAAATGGCCTCATGTTTCCCTAGTTCCGAGGCTCTGTATAATACCCAATGATATGTTGTCGTTTCAAATGAAGCAAACTATATTCCAGGGTGGTGCTGACTCTTGCTGTTGTGGTGCTGTGTAGCGATAGAGAGAAAATATGTAGATCGAATAAAGGGTGTAGCGAGAGAGGAGAGAGAAAAAAATAGAGAGGGTGGAGAGAGAGAAAGTGTGAAAGGGTGTACAGCAAAGAAAGGGTGTAGCGAGAAAGTAACGAGGCAAATTCAGAGAGGGTTTAAAATTTGAACTAAAGTGTACATATTTAAAAAGTTAGAGCGGGATACAGAGAGAGAAAGAAGTGGAATGGGAGGGAATTCAGGGTTTCGAAAGCAAATCAGATAAAGGGGTGAGAGAAAGAAAGCCTCCTAAATAGTAAAAGAGGAGAGTTATTTAAGTATAGCGAGAATTAGAGAGGGAAGAGAGAGAAGGAGAGAGAAGGTAGTGGAGTGTGAGATGTTTTAAATCAGTGACAGAATAACGCCGCATGCAGCTTAAGGGGCATATCATCGGTGCAGTGGTAGAGATGTGTGCGTATTCATTCTGTATTGGTGCTAACTGATGCTGTTCTGGTGCAGAATCAAGCGAGGGTGGTGTTGACTCTAGCTGGTATGGTGCAGTGGAGTGAGAGAGAAAATGTGTACATAGAATAAAGGGTGTATAGCAAGAGAGGAGAGAGAAAAAAAGAGGGTGGAGAGAGAAAGTGAGAAAGGGTGTACAGAGAGAAAAACGGTGTAGTGTAAGAGTATATAGGAAGAAATAAAGTAGGGTGGATAGAGAGAAATAGTGTGAAAGTGTGTACAGAAAAGAAACGGTGTAGCGAGAAAGTAAAGAGGCAAATTCAGAGAGGGTTTAAAATGGCCTCATGTTTCCCTAGTTCCCAGGCTCTGTATAATACCCAATGATATATTGTTTTAAATGAAGCAAAATGTATTCCAGGGTGGTGCTGACTCTTGCTGTTGTGGTGCTGATTGGTGCTGTGTAGTGAGAGGAAAGGCAGCTTTGTCTCCAGCTGACACATGGTGAAACAAAAACCCGGTAATGTTTGTTTAAGAACGAAACCATGCGTCAGCTGGAGACAAAGCTGCCTTTTGTGAAAAAAAACGTCATGCCACAGAATTCACTTTAGACGATGCAATATACATTGAAAAATGCACGTGCTCGATATATTTTGAAACAACAACACGGTAATGTTTGTTTAAGAACGAAACCACTTAAACAAACATTATCGGGTTGTTTCAAAATATATAGAGCGCGTGCATTTTTCAATTTAGATTGCATCGTCTAAAGTGAATTCTGTGGCATGACGTACTTTTTCACGAAAGGCAGTTTTGTCTCCAGCTGACACATGGTGAAACAACAACCCGGTAATGTTTAAGAACAAAACCATGTGTCAGCTGGAGACAAGGCTGACTTTCGGGAAAATTACGTCATGCCACAGAATTCTGTCCAGGAGTTGCAATGTAAGAAATTGTGTGACTTGTGGCCAAGACTGTCTTTAGGGAAATCTAACAGTTTAAATTTTTTTAGACAATAAAGCCTACCCTGAAGCTAACAAGAAAGAAAGGGGAGAAGGGAGGGGGGTAGTGATAGCAGAGAGGAAGGAGCTGGAGAAGCAGGATTCACGCGCTGCCATGGGAGAAGGGAGGGGGTACGAAGAGCAGACAACAAGGGGGTTGAGGAGCATAATTCACGCGCAGGAAGGGTTAATTAGCCAGGATTCACGCGCTGCCATAAAGCTTACAAGGAGGGAGGGGATAGTGAGAGCAGAGAGGAGCATTGTAAGGCTTAATGAGCCATTACAAAAGCCAGATGGCAGCTTTGCATGCACGTTCACGCGCGCGTAACCGCAAGCTTTAGGCCACAAGCAAAAGCTTGTGGTCGCATTTCTGTCTCGCCAGACCAGCGCATGCGCTGGCTCAGGCGAGACCAAAAAATCCTAGTGTCTAGTGGAAGCGCCTGGAGATCACTTTCCGCTTTGATAGTCTGGCACTTTGCACGGTAAGAGGCATCGCTGGAAAGTGTATTTTCTTAGCTTTCCAACTTTACCTCCCTTGAGCACAACTCCCTGCCACCATGGAAATGGGGGCTCTTTAGCCCACTTCTTGCTACCAGGAAGCCGTTTACTCGGTCCAGCAATGACGTAATTAAGTCAGTGACTCGATTGCAACATTTGCAGAACGATCACACCCTCCCTATACCGGAGCTGAAGAGTCTCCCCCTCCGAACCAGAAAGGGTGTGACAGGGGACACAGGAGCAGCACACAACAGTTGCTGCTCAGTGCTGGGCGCATGGACAGGACCCCCACGTCCATAGCACCTAATAGCAGCTTTATGGACGTAGAGGACACGTCCATAGCACCCAAGCGGTTAAACAAGATATCCAAATTCCACAAATCCCACCCTTTCTACAGAAGGCCCATCAGGTACCCAGGCATAATTTTCCTAAGAATGTATGCACAGCAGAGTTAATTACAGCTGTAAGAATTCCCTCAGAATCAAGCAATTTCGCAACAGAGTAAATCCGTTTCCTCTCATGTGACCGTGAAGGCAGGAACAGATTTTCCTCACCCGTGGAAAATAAGCATTTGCCCTGCGAGGGAATTCCAGTCTGTATGCATTGTTGGATTAAAGTCACTCGTAAAAGCAGCAGCTCTGCTATAAAAAATAAATAAAAGAGAAGAGCCCAAAAATACTAGAGCCCAATCTGTCACCCTGGATGCCAAATGGTTTTCCTTTCCATTAATTACAAGTTCCTTCGATGCCCTTTTGGAAATTAACGTCGAGAAGCCTCAGTCTAAGGAAATGTTAGAGAAGAAAGCGGTGGGGCACAGGGGTGTAGCCGTCAATAGTAGACATGCCAACACCCCCTATTCAAGTGAGACTCCCCCAATGTTTTAGGCCAATCAGCCTTATCTTAGCTTTCTCCCACCTGAAATTGCCCCATTTCAACCCAAGTCGATGGAGAAAAGAAACTCCCATCATTTTTCAAAATGTCCTTTCCTGCTTCCAGATGTTTGCTTGTATGATCAACAATGCAGAGGGTGAATTGGCATCGGGGCCCAGGGACAGGAGAGCCCTCTGCACCACAGTAAAGGATTCTTTTTCTTTTAAACAGCCCAGATGGGGGGTGGACGGGTTCACTTTCCATTGCATCAGGGCCCTTGGCATCCTTACGACGTTCCTTCTGTGGGGGCTAAAATGGGCATGGTCCAAGAAGCCTTTCTAAGAAGCCTTTCCAAGCAGAGCTTTCAAATAAACGTAAAATAGAACAAGTTCACAAATTAAGTCTTTCTAGACAAAACCTAAACGAAATCAGCAGGATATTCCATTTAACAGTATATGATATATGTATGTATGTATATGCGCAAGGCAAATTTAGAAGTGCCAATAACATGGTTATTTGATTAGAATGAAACCTGGATTAGGTCCTGGAAAACCAATGCTGAACAGTTTCCACCATACAGCTTCGATTCCCTAGAGCCTTGCCATCACATTCGCAGCGCTCGTACACCGACAGGTAGGCACATTTTTTTTTTTTATCTTCAGCTGGCAAGCAACAGATGGCTCACTAGGCCTCTGGTTCAATAACCCACTTTAGTCCATGAGGCCCCAAACCAACATTCAGGATAACAACCAAGTTTGCAAACTATTTGAAGTGTGACAATGAATCACCTTTAGATATCCTGATGTGGGGATCCAGACCCCCTACACCATAGCTTGCCACCCAGAGCTGAAAAGAAATATAATGGCATGCAAATTGAAAACCTGGACTGGACAAGTGGAGTTTACAACTTGGCATCATTTGAGATCATAGTGAAGTGAGAATAAACTCTCGAGATCTCGTTAAGGAGAACATATCGGTGGCATTTATGGAAGTATAAACACCTTGAAGTAAAAGTGGAGGCATTTATACTGTGTGCGCGCACCATCAACATGATGGCCACACAGAACTGCCACACCACCAATGACATGGCTAGCAAAATGAAGTCACCAGAGCCAGGATAAATTAATTGCGAGTGGCTGCCGTCTACAGCCCCACCGGCCTGCTGCGAGCCCTCATTAGGAATACTGTGAACCAGCTCACCATTCTTGAACCACGAGACAGAAAGCAAAAACAGTCTACAATACGAGACTCAAAAAGTCCACTGACTAAAACATCTACCAAACAAATATCTCCTAACAAACTCACACCTACACATGCTAGGACTGCAGTTAGCACAGTAAATGAATCCAATATTATAAATGGCGGGGAATGAGTAAGGAGTGGAATTAGCCATTCAATAAAATTGTAAAAGGAGATATACAATGACGTATACTTTTGAGTCCGTTTAGGGGAAAGCTGTCTGGTTCATAGACCTGTTGGGGACATGCTGAAAGTTTCCCTAGGAATGCATTCTGCCAATGGCGTACCATTGGCTTTGTGTTTTGCAACTCACATTTGCTTGCTTTCCATTTGTTGGCTTTGTTTGGTCTTTGTCCCTCCAGTGGAGCACAGCCGGTTTACCACCTTCAACTGGCTCTTTTTATTCTTCCATGAGTGCGTGCTCTTTCTGGGAACTTTTCTTTCATGATGCACTCCCCGAGAGTGCATGCATTTTCAATTGTCACCCTTGTATGCTAGTTCAGGAAGCTGTATACTTGCTGTATTTCTTTGAAAAGGTTTCCTGCTTGACTGTTTCTACTAGTTCATCAATCTTGCATGCCTGTGTGTAACAATATTCTGTCCATGAGCTTGTTTATTTTGGTCAGTGCTCTTTATCAATAGCATAACTTAATCTTCTTCCTCAATGTCACTCCTATGCCATAGGCACTGGAAGTGGGGATGCTGAAGCACCCCCTAAATAACCATGCTGGAGTTCAGAACCAAATGAGCAATAAACAGACCTTTACATTTTGTTTTTATCTAGACACATTTGCTGTGCATTCAAAGATAGTAAAAATGTTAGGCTCTTGTCTTCTGAGGGAGCTTGGAGTTTCCTTTTCTTTCTCCAACTACAAAGTAAGAGGATTTATGTGCCAATCTTACTGGGTACTGAAGGTTTGAAAGGGAAGGCTGTGTGTAGGATTTTTTTTTAGCACAAAACAAGATTTAAATGGCAGTAAATTAACTAGACCAACATTTCAGAATACATCAGAACTAGGAAATCACAAATGAAGACCATTTTTTGTAATTCTGAAGTTTGGTTGAAACAAATATTTTAATATGATCAAAACAAAATCAGCACACTAGGTGATGTTGATTTCCACACATTATCATTTTTGCGATGTAACGTTTCATCAGTAAAACCTAGCCACGCTGGTGTACAACCTAGCTAAAACACATTGGAAAGCCAAGAGCTATTGGCTTTGCCAATACTCGTTTCACATGGAACCTTAACTAAAATCCCCCATTTTCCAAGTTGTCCTTCAACATCATAGAAACCCTTTCATGCTGATACAGCCCAACCAACCTCCTCCTGATGAAGGCACCCACCACTTATGACATGAGCCCCCACCTCACTCCAAATGCACCCTCACAAATGTTTTTATAACCAAGATAAGCAATGGGTTGACTCAAAGCCCACTGTAAGGGCTGGGATAGCACACAATAGGTATTCGACATTAAACCTCTGAAAGCAGTGCTTATGCAAGATCTAATAAAGAGTAAACCTTAGTTTGCTTTAGCAAACTGTCTATAGTAAGCCATTTACTGTGCTTCACCCATAAAACCATGATTGCATCACAGATTTCTAGTTACAAAGCATAACAATATTGTGATTTACTCCAAATGGTATGACCAACTGTACAAGACCCAGAAAGTTTTTTTTAAATTAATTATTGGTACTGAAAAGTGTAGTCCCAGTTCAGAGCCATTGTTTGGTATTAAGCTCAGTGGATGTGTTACAATGTGAGGAAAATCACCAGTATTCATGGTCTTTGCTTTGAGATACTCATCTACTCCTGGAAGGTCAGTCTGCAATCCATTGCATGCTGGTACTTGAAGTTCTAGTGCTTGAACCTCACTTCTGGTGAAGGACAATCTAAGCTCTGAGGAGAGAACGAACCATTGGAGAACGTCGCATCAGGCGCAAGTTGCCCTATGTCAAGTATGGATCACTGCCACGGGGAAAAGCAAACTGCCCTCACTAGAAGGCAGATGAAAAAGGAAAGCACGTTATAGCACGAACCCAGGATAGCTTGTGATCTCTACACAAGGTGCGTACCTGGCTGTGACCAGAGATTTGTCTAGAACAAGCAGGTGTCTATTCATGCCAGAATTAAAGAATATCCGTGTAAAAACCAGTACATACAGAAAATGTAAATGAAACATTTACAGTTATTATCCAGAAAATCTGGCAAGGCTATAGCCCTTCTAGACCTAAGATAGGCATGTCAGGTCTCAGATGTAGAGAACATGGACTTTAAATTAAGTTAACTACCCTAAAAATAAAAATGGCGCCAAGAACTTTACGGCGATCTTTACGAATCCCCAGCACAGACCTTACATTGTGAATAGGTGCCCAGGCCTGATTTTTCAATACTGATCTAGCTGGAGCGAAAGCGTACTTTGTGTATAAATTAAAGATTCAATAGTCTTGCAGACACTTGTGCTGTCAAGCCGGGCCCAAAAATGAGGTTGTCAGACAAGGTACCTGCAGAAGTCACGATAATTAGTATGATTTTGTGTGATGTTCTGCTGCAGGCCAAACTTAACTTTGTATGGGCCAATTGGGGCACTTTTAAAGCGCAGCATACACAAAGTGGTTTCAGGGCGCTAGTAAGTACTAAGCAAGTAGGACCATGAAGTGACGTGGCTTAAAAGGAACACCGGGATCTAGACTAATCAGGAAAACGAATGGGAGCCAATCCAGCAGCTTGATCCAAAACCTGCCGAGTGTGGCCAGGGCGTGTGAGGAGGTAAAAGCGGTTTATTAATCAAATGGCAAAAGGATGCAGACACCAAGGCGGAAGAGCTCCATGTACCAGGACATTTGGACTCCTGGGCTTTCATACTACACTGCACTGAATTCTGGTACTTGCAGTCCAATTAAAGTCCAATGCACGTTTGCCAAATGGAAATACGGTGGTCTTGTGACAGGAACGCCTACTGCTATACGGTCTGGTGCTTGTTCGAGATTGACAGTCACCCAAGTCCTGATTAACATTACCTCCCATCCCCGACCTTCACCGCTGCCCACAAAACAAATTATCGCGAGGGGCCTCAACACCTGGAAGTTGTCCAGGCCTACTAACTCTAATCCAGGTTTAACTGGATTCTTCAAATTGCATTCCAGGTCACACAATGAGAAAAAGAGAACTACAAATATAGATAAGAAACGCGGTTGCATTTATAATTTAAAAAAAAAAAAACTTATGGAAAGACAAAATAAACTTGGCTGGCTCTATACCCGAAAATCAACAGAAAGGCCAAAATGGGAGCATTATTGGTACAAACTTAAAACATCAATAAATGATATATCCGAAACGGATTGAATGGCAAATTAAAACACCACATCATTTTTGATTAATAGAACAGCGCGGGAGAAGCCCAGTTCTGAACTACGAAAGTTAAATAAAGTATGCCGATTAATTCCAGAAACAAAACGGAAGGTGCATTCAGGCGCGCATTTTACGCACAAACTCACTGGATTTACACTGCCTCCATTAAAACTTCAGCAGAAAATTAGAGGATCGAAGAAACTAGCTGCAGTTGATGACATATCTAGAGTCAGAGTGTGCGACTGACGACACCTTTAAACACCGGCCCAAACTAAGGCACCCCGAAAACAGACAAAGAATGGAAAAGAGCACAGCATTTTACCGGTTTCTTTAGCTGGAAGCAACCAGAGGAGAGCCCCATCACCCTCACTGCCAGAAAAAGAAAGAAAGAACAGCTCGACTCTGCAATTTACACAGCGCAGGAAGGAGGTCAATTTCCTGCACCTGTGAATATTTGCAAAGCATGCTGGGATGCTTCCTATAAGGGACTGGCAAAAACACGAGATACTAGGGTGAATCCATAACATAGTTTACCAACAAGAGAATACCTTTTTAATGCTACCGTAAGTTTTTATTGTAAATTCGGAGAATCGAAAGCTCTCTTTCAGAAAAGCCGTCCTTTGTATTGTATTACTTGGATTCGCACATAAAATTAGAAAATCAAATTTAGAAATATTACAATGTAAAGTAAAAACAGGACGGGTTTAGCTGCTTATCTGACGTGCTGCAAGTGTGGAGTTTTCTGGGCCACTTTGGTACCACAGATCCTAAAGAATCCCACACTGGCGCGAGTGGCTCGACTCAAAGCTCCTAGGCTTCCTGTTTTGTGCATGCAAAGTTTATCCAGTCTAGGTTTTTTAAAATGTGTTTTCTGGAATTTGTAGTTCTGCTGATAGCAATGTAAAAGATGGACTACAAGCCCCAGAATACAAAGCCAAATCCTTGCATGGATTAGATTTTTATGTATGACCCTGGCAAACTTGAAAGCTCTGCCATCCAGTTCAGATTTTTCCTTTCATTCGGCTTCTCGCGCCCTGCATTTACATTTTAAAACACGAAATACCACAATCCGAATCCAAAGAAAAATACAGTATTCATCTAGTCACACATGACACACGGCACTGTATGGCCGTGCCGTGGCCAACATTCTAAGAAAAAACTGGGAGTGGCTGAACTAAGCACGCATGAAACTGGGAAGCTTGGCAGCTGTGCATAACTAGAATGGTACTTGCCCCCAGTCTCGTGTCATCACAGTCACCTTCAAGCGGGCCTTGCATTTTCGCCAATACTAGAGCTTGTAGTTTGTGCTCCCCATTGTAAGTGTGCCTACAAATCCCAGCATGCAACAATAAAACAGGGCTTGTTGGTGGTGTCCATGATGTCTATGAAAATGGCAGAGATGGCTGTGCCAGGGTTTTTAGATAAGGCGTTTGGGTTTCGCCGAGATTGCTCCAATAGATACATTAACCAACCGTGCTACCTTGACAACTTAATGATATGAATGTGAATTAAAGTGTGTAGGAATAGAAATATGAATGCATGGAGCCTTACTAGTTGGTACAGTCCGTGAAAAATAGTGCAATTTCAGAGTGTTTAAAACAACAAACATTAACCCTTTCCAGAACTTTCAGGTTTCTTGATTACATGTGTGAGTAATTTGTCCAGTTCTTGGGTATTCCTTACTTTCTTGTAGTGGTAGTTCTGTTTATCCCATTATAAATACTGCTGCTAGTTGTCTGTATATCTGTATGTAAATAAATAGATAGATAGATAGATACGGACGGAAAGACAGTCAGGCAGAAAGACAGATAGATAGATGGGCGGACAGACAGATAGATAGATGGACAGACAGATAGATAATCAGTGAAGAAAAATTCAATAAAAATGGGATAAGATGCAAAACTGATTTTTAAATAGCTGCAGATATGCACAGCTGCTAGCCCACAATGCTAATATTTTCAGGTGAGCACCCTGTATATTGTACACAGAGCTGCTGGAACTAGCAGTACAAGTTCACTTTGAAAATTAGCAAGAGGCCTTTGCATGTTTGTTTTTCAAAGACAGAGGTCAAATGTCAAACAGCTTCTTCTGACCAACTGCTGATAATTTCTTCTCTGTGTTTGTTTTTCCTTTATCAGACCGCAAAGTGAGGGCATGTAGTAACTCGACGCTAGTAACACTTGCTAGGGTACAGTGGCATGAAAGGAGAAGGCTACAATGTGTATGTGGCAACATTTTATAACACATACATAAAACATATGCTTGCTTTACAAACTAAGTATTACAAACTATATCTGCAGAAATGACACACACTGGGGTCTGTGGCGAGGTAATAACCCACCTGGTAAACACAGACGTGGTGCAGTATTTACCAGTTAGGCTATTACCTGGTGTGGTGCAGTATTTGCAAGGTGTGATGCGATATCTACCAGTCATGCCATTACCCAGAGTGGTGCAGTATTTACCAGTTGTGCTATTACCTGGCTTGGTGCAGTATTTACCAGACGTGTTATCACCTTGTGTGGAGCAGTATTTACCAGTTGTGCAATTACCTGGCATGCTGCAGTATTTACCAGTTGTGCAATTACCTGGCATGCTGCAGTATTTACCAGGTGTGCTATTACCTACACATTTCGAGTTCTGCACTTAGTAATGAAGATTGACTATCATTTTAATGGGATCAAGGAAAACCACAACACACCCATTTACTTTTAATTAATGAATACTCTAGACTTTTGTGACTGTGATTTAAACTTGACACAATGGCAAACCCCAAACTTGTGGTATTTTGTGAGGCAACATGCATGTCTAATGTATTGCTGCAATGCTATGACATTTATTGTCCTCCTTAGGTAGTGGCACATGAAAGCCTGGTATTTGCACATTTTACTGTTTATATGAATTCTTACTTTAGTTCAAGGCATCTAGGGGCATATTTACGAGAATGTGGTGCAGGGCAGCACAGCAAGTCACCTTGCCACACTGCCCTGCGTCACAGGGAAAGCGCAGGAATGTGCCATATTTATCCAATACGGCGCATTCCTGGCCTTTCCGCCTGTGCTAGTGCAGTTTGTGGTAGCCTAAAGCCAACGCAGACACTCTTGCACCATGGTGCAAGGGCGCCTGTATTGTCGGCAGGACTGTTTTTGTGCAGGAAGGGCTACCTTCCTGCACAAAAACAATCCATAGAGGCGTTTTCCTCTTTCTATGTGTGCTGCATTCAGAAATGAACATATTTCTCCTTGTTTTTAGTAGCCTAAAGCCAACGCAGACACTCTTGCACCATGGTGCAAGGGCGCCTGTATTGTCGGCAGGACTGTTTTTGTGCAGGAAGGGGCACCTTCCTGCACAAAAACAATCCATAGAGGCGTTTTCCTCTTTCTATGTGTGCTGCATTCAGAAATGAACATATTTCTCCTTGTTTTTAGTAGCCTAAAGCCAACGCAGACACTCTTGCACCATTGTGCAAGGGCGCCTGTATTGTCGGCAGGACTGTTTTTGTGCAGGAAGTGGCACCTTCCTGCACAAAAACAATCCATAGAGGCGTTTTCCTCTTTCTATGTGTGCTGCATTCAGAAATTAACATATTTCTCCTTGTTATGCCTCACCTGGGGAGGCATATTTGTTTTGATGCGTTCCCAGTTTTACCCGGTTTGGTAAATCTGGGAGTGCGTCAAACACCAAGTGATTTGCGTGGGAACACCCAGCGCAACACCAGTGGAACACTTCCATTGCGCAGAGTAATGCAAAGCAGGGATTTGCGCTGCTCTGCATTACTCCATATGTTTCAAGCTTTGCGTGTCTTCATAAATATGACTTAGATGTTTGCATCTTCCATGTACCACGGTGCGTGGTGCACGCATGACGCAAAGCCCTCATAAATATCCCCTCTAGTGTGAAACCATTTTACGGTGTCGTTTCCCTGATAAGTCCATAGCACAGCATGATGAATCCCTGTCCATGTTCACAGTAAAATGCTGGTGGGAAATGTGTTGGCAAAAAGGTGCAAACGGATGTAGAGGTCGAGTCACTGCTTGTCCTGCCCTGTCTTATTTGCAACTAAAAAGCACTGAATGGGATGTAAAACCCAGCGAAACGCTGTGCATTACCTCCCAAATTAGTGCTGCGTTCTACGTGTTCCTTAATGTTCCACATAGTTACAGACTTTCATGTTATTTTTTTAAACCAATAGTATTCCACTAGCATGCGCATTAACCCAGTGAACTACTGTTACACCAAGTGGGGATAAGTTGCTATTTAAGTCATTTCCTTGTCATTTAAGCCTTTGTTAAAATGACCCGAGGCCCTTGTTCAAAGCAATTACCAAAATATGCCTGCTGTTAGGTGCAACAATAAACATCAAGCATTGGCAAAGTCATCAGGTCTGACCTTGGCAAGCTGGTGCAATGGGTATTTTGTAAACAAAAATATATATTGCAACCATAAGCCACAAAAAAGGAGAACAAAAAAAGAAAGCATGCCCTCATCTAAACGCACTGCCTGCTTTTATTAGTGCAATAAATATTTTACATTATAAACATTTTTTTTTAAACAGTCACAGATGTGGTTGTTTTGCAAGTGAGGCATGCATTGTATTTATTATTATTAGTGAAGGAGACGAAAATAAATAGCCATCTAACCAAGCATTCAAAAAGAAGACCACTTCAATGTTACAATGTTATTTAAAACACTATTTGGGTTAGGATATCAACGGTCATGCGCATGCTCACGTACTCGACTGGTGCCCAACCAAGTCAATATGTAAATTTAACACATATATTCGCAGGGAGCTTCAACTTTCAAATACTTATAAACATCAGTGCATTGGTTTAGCAATCAAATGTATTACCGGCATTCGGCCACACCAAAAAAACACTAGATTTACAATAGTGCATTTTCTCACATAAATTTTCAACACCATCGAAAATATTTTAACCAAACTTTCAAATATTCAATAGATCTTGAAATTATTTTCAATCAAATTATTTTGCTCATAAGTTTTCCAACACCTTAAAAGGTATTTATGTCACGAATTCCCAGCGAATATTTTTGTTCTATTTAAAAACCTTACAACAAAATAGCCTATATTTAAAGTTAGTAAAACATACATTAAATTAAAAAGCACACTTTGAACTGCTTTGCAACTAGATTCAAAGGGACTATTTTCAGGTGGATGTGAACCAAGTGCAAAAGCTGTGTGCAGTCACTCAAAGTGGAGGGAGCCAACAGGTAAAGTGGACTGCCACATTGCCCCATTCTGTGTGGTGTGGTGGGAGGAGGCGAAATGTAAAAGACAACTTAACAGACCAATGGATGAAGCCCACTGAACAAAAGCCTCTCTCTATGTATGTATATTATGTATGATTTCTTGGGAAAAATATCAGTAACTAATTAATGTACATGTATCACAACAGACTTGGGAGATGGGAAGGCACTATGGGTTGATAAATGTCAGACTGGGGCCAGCTCGTCTTCCTGCTGCAGGGGGATGGACCAGCCTAGGAGGTTACCCTGTAATTTGCAGGTGCTGTCCATGCTTATGATGCAGTGGGGGGAATTAGCCAAAGGTACAGCTCTGAGCGGGCTCCACGCTCAAAGCGCTTTGTCCAGCGATGTAATAGTCCACCCCAGTGTTGAGGATGTGGTTGCCTGATTGCTTTCTGTCAGTAGTCCATCTTTCCAGTATGTGCTTTCATTTAACAAATAAGAGCATCCTGGCAGTTGTATTCTTTTGATTTCAATTAACCCAACTGGACTAACCATGATTTCTACAAGGACAAGACTGGCAAATGTGTTCTCTTCCGGCAAGGAGCGATCCGGCAGTCATAGAGAGGGAACATGTGAAGACATAGGCCACAAAACTCTTATTGTTTGGAACTGGTTTCTGTTCTTGGCCAATTGTTCCAAGAAGAACGGTTCCACGGGAGAGTACTGAAGGGTAATACATCTTTTCTCAAAGCCACTTTTATGTAAGTTTTTTTATCGAGTTTTGGGGGCGCTTGTGGGTGCACTGGCCAGAGACAGAATTAGAAAGACTGAACATTATTACACTTCTGCAAACAGAATAATGCAACCTTTTTACCCATTCCCAGTCGCAACAACAAGAGAAAAGGGAACTTTTATGAACTTTATTTGAAATTCAAATATCAGCGTTACAGAATAAGAACAAAATGTACACCTTTATAGTATGCACCTCTCAATGTTAAACATATTTGGCGTATATATATGGAAGTTAACGTGATCATTCCAACCGCTCTCAGATAAAGCATGTACACCAGTACTACCTCAGTCAATGATATTATGGGACTACTGTATAGAGTGTGACTATAGCTCAATCAGTAATCGTCAATGGCCTAGTATTTCCAGACTATTACTCGCATTTCCTACTTTAATACATTTTCTTTCGCACAGACCCATCATTACAACAGAGAGAGGAAAAACCCCACAAACTATGGCGACATATTCGCCATCTGTGAATCTTCCCAATCCTCTGTTCCAGCCAAGTAGAGCCGTAACGGGCTCCAAAAGTCTCTTGGTCTTGAAGTAGGAAGCTGAACAGTAGCAAATATCTCCCTCCTTTCATTAGGAGCTAAGTCTGTTAGCCAGTCTTCTTTTTTTGGAACATTATACCTGCATCAATGCAAATCCACCCTTCTCTTGGCCATCAAGAAAGCCAGAGCAGCTAGTCTGCGTACCCCACGTGGTATCAATTTGACATATCCAAGTAACGCACCTACAGGTCGCATCTCCACCCTGTTTACTATCATATCAGAAACCCTGTTAGTTATCCAGTATGTCTGCATGAAGGAACATGGCCAATCTAAGAGAAAAAACCCTGCATGTTCGGAGTTATATCTAGGACAGCTGTGTTTTCTAGACGGGTCTATCCGAGAGGCTTTATTAGGTGTGTAGCGTGCTCGGTGTTTGAAGTTAAGGAAAGTTTTTTACTTGCCTAGAATGTTCTTGATGTGTGGGACCAGTGAGGTGGTTTTGTGATGGGTCACACCTGTAGCCAACCAGAGAAATGGCACTACCCAGGAGTCGGACTGCGACAAACCTTCCTCGTTTCACATATTCACATGGCTCAATCGCCAGTGGAGATAGTTTTAGGAATCCGTCCACCCAGAGGTGGAAGGCTCTTACAACAGTGCCAGTTTGAGTTGAGACACCTTGCTTCCACAGGCCTGTCTTTACACCAGACTATTGTAAACTGCGAAAATAAATTAAGACTCTGCTCCTCCCTAGTGGAAACTGAGTTGCAATTCCAGTGAGAATTTCTAGCACATTAGCTTCACAACAGTCCATTTCTTTTGAGGATGTTGAGGATGTATTATCTATAAATGGCAATAACCTACCACTCCTCATTTTAGCCATATGTTCGTGAACATGGGTTCTAAAATGCACTATTGGACCTTATATTAGACCCCACCCTTTTATGGGGACTCTATCATTTAGTACAATTGCTGTTTACGTACCATTTGAATTTTTCACAACCCTCAAACTTTAGTGGGTTGATGCCTCTGGCCACCACCCACACCCTCATAACTGTTCCAACACCATTGATTGTACATGGCTTTGTTTTACATTATAACCCAGGGGACATCACATTGTGAATATGAGCTTATAGATGTGAAAATATGCTAATTGCAACTTCATTTTTTCACCCAAAAAAGCATATATATATAAGTACCAATAGAAATGTAAATATATTTTTTTAAATACCATAGACACTGTGAGCCACAGGTATAAACTGAAAAGTACCAGAATGCAAAGATAACGCATGGACTGGATGCGGACCTCGTGCAAGGTCCTCGCAAAGTTCGGTACTCTGCCGTTCTAAAGGAAAGAAAGTGCAAGGGGTGTGATTCACTCAAGGAGGAAACTGCAGAACACATCCATCCACACTCAGTTGTGGAGTCAAACTAGAAACACATACCTTCTCCATTAAAGGAAGGTCATGAAGCAGCAGTGTTTAATTAACCCAAGGGCTACTTGTTATGTTTAAGTGAGAGGCCTGATTATTGCTCCCATGTGTCATGCATAGCTTCCCACCATTGTAAGCTGGAAGGGATTGAAAACTCCTCTTCCTGAAAGGAAATGTTCACATTGAAAGTCCAGAATTGTTGCCATGGTATGTTCAGTATACAGACCCCCCAGGATATTGCGGCATAGATTTGCAAATATCAGGAGGAAATACAATCAGGAAAAGGCAACACGTTCAATATGGAGAATGTGATAATGTTGATAGAGTGTATTGTTTACATGACAACAGTTCTGGTCTTTTCAACTTTGAAGACTTTAAAGGGCCTGGCTGCTTTTAATATACACCTTACTTACTTGCAACGAGAGAGAAAACATTGTGCAGGAGAGATGACAGGCAGGTACATTGCTCGTTCAGAGGACAATGATTCAGTACATATTACATGTGCGCACAGTGCTTCAGAAAAGAGACATCACATTCGATACCACATTAGTGTGTTTCTTCAAATGGTAGAGTATGCTGCTCACCACATCTACCTGTTGCCAAACTGTGCATTTGTTATGACAATAAAACAAATGAGCAGGCCCTTGGGATTGAGCCCACCCCCACAGCACCCAAGTATCACTTCTGACAACACAGACACAGTACAAGGATGCCATACAGACGCACATCCACCTTGAGAACAGCCGGAAGATGCACACTTGCATTGAGAAATGGCCAGCTCATGTCTACTTTTGGGTAAGGAAAGGTTTCTTTGTCTGAACCCTCAAAGTCAAACCAATCACATCAAAGTCCTAATTCTATGCAAAGTAGATCAAAGTTCTAATAACAGGAGGGATGGCTCAGAGTCGCGCTCTCTCAATCAGCCATGAAACCTGGGCTCCTTTCCCAGCTCTTCCCTACGTGTCAGATATCTGGGCTCATTTTCGATCTGGAACTCAAGTTGAATCCACAGACCAAACGAGTAGTCAATCCCACTTCCAAATCTCTAGTCCTCCAAAGTAATGATCGACTACACTGCTGCAACAGAGTCTACACTGGCCTCCAGCAAAAACAACTCATCACTAGACTTTAGAGACTGCAACATCAAGGCCGAAAGGATGTAGCTGCATTTATGATAAAGACACCGTATAACACCTGTCCTGGAAGCTCTGCATTAGCTCCCTGTTCAACTCAGGACCTAGTAAACTCAAAACCCTATGTACTGTGTACAAAGCTTATTGGGGAAAGTCTGAACCCTCTTGAAGAGCAGTCATGCCACTGTGCACCAGCCAGAAATCTGTGCTCCTTAAACAACACCCACTCCAGAGACTTCAGTATGGAGGAAGGTCCTTGGGTAGGATGTATGACGATATCACGCATGCATTACATCGCATGCCATTAGATCGCGGTTTTAATAACGCAAGTCGTTACAACGACTTGCGTTGGAGGGCGCTGGACTTAGGAGTAGTTTAATTTACTATTCCAACTCCAGCCTACGTACAGTAGGGAAGGTGTTGGATAGTGAATTAAAGTACTCCTTGTCCTATAGCGCCCTCCAGTGCCAGTCGTTGTAACGAATTGCGTTGTAAAAACCTCGATCTAATGGCATGCGATGTAATGCATGCGTTCTAAAGGTTGTTTCCCCTTGGGTACCATGGCCTGAAACGATGGAATAGCCTGAGCCTCCGCTTCCGTATTATATCCCATTATTTTCAGTCCTGGAAACATCTGAAATCCGAACTTTACAAACAGGTTTTCAATTGCACATCTTCACAGGAGTGACAGAAGAACGTCAGATCTAGGTTCTTCCTATGAAAATGAATGGGCTCTTGACACTCACCTATACGGATCGTCTCATTGATGTATTTTTACTTTCTGGTCAGTGCTCTAAAATGGCCCCAGTGACCTCTAGCGCTTTATAAATCTCCTAAATTAAATATAATACCTGAACAAATAAACCAAAAATGGTATCTTTGATGACTGTCCTGAAAAGTCAACCAAGCAAACTTCAACTTTCTCAGTACCTTAATTGCAAAAAGTGTTAGCTGGACAAAGCAAAATTTCACAAAACATTTGTGGATAGGACTCATTGGTAACTACAAAAGTTAATGCACTGGAGACTCAAAAGGATTTATATTAAGGTTCGAGGTGAAGGCGCATGTCCGAAGGAGGCACAGGAGGACCTGATCCAACGTTATGCCAGGTCAGTGACAATAAATGTGGCTTAACAAAACACATAATAACTAACAAGCATACATGTGAATGAACATTTCACACATGTAGTACTACACGACAAAGGTCAAATTCAATTTTGTTATCACAGCATAACTTAAGCAGAGAAACCACTACATGAAACATCAGAGACACCATGTTATAGTTACTTTTAGGGGAATATAACTGAGCCCTACTCTACAGCCCTATCTGATGTGATTTCATCTCACTGCACAAATTTAACCCCAGGTATTCTGGGTATGTTTATTTACATTTATTTATAACTACTACACACAAAAAACATGAATACTGGGTATACGTGGCATAACCATGTATACAAATACACATTAATTGCTATTTTTGAGTAAGAAGAGAGACATTATGACCCAACCGAGGCATTGCGTACTCAAGATCCCTCCCCCACACCCAGCAATAAGTACCATGACATACTTTTTTTCTCTCTCTCGCAAATTTTAAAATAACTGTACAAATAAAAGCAAAATAACTGCATACATCACAAAACAACAGAAACTAATATGAACTCACCTTTGCAGTCTGTTCGGATGAATTTCGTAGCTCATAGACCAGCCACTCTTGCAAACAGCTGCTCCAGACCCCTTCCTCAGGCTATCAGTTCTTTCACACTCACTCTCTCGCCTTCATCCACTATTTTAGCCTCTGTCCAGTCTTACCTCGTGCACGTTGAGTAACACCCATCCACATGTGCCCCTCATACAGACTCAGCCGATATACTCACACTCACCCAACATCCATTCACTCACCCTATCCACTTGAGCGTGCATCCTCTGTCTCTCAGACGCGTTATCCACCCCACATGCATTTTTCAACCCAATGTCTATTCTCACACCCCGGCCCAGATCTACAAAACTCTCACACAATGCAGCGCAGCACCCAAAGTTGCTGCAATGTGCTGCGTGGCAGGGAGAGTGGAGGAAAGTGCCATATCTAAAGAGATATGTCACTCTCTCCCTCTCTCCCTAGCGCCGGCGCACAATCAGGCTGCCAAGCACCACACACACACCTTTGCATCATAGTGCAAGGGTGTCTCCATGGGTCTAGTATAGGGTTTGTACTGGGACCAGTACAAAATACAATGCTTTGACTAACTTTAAAACATTTCCCATGTTGGATGTTTGCTGAACAGTGCAGCACACATGCAAGTGGGAAACATTAGGAGAAATAAAGGCATTTCTCCTTTTTAACACCTGCTTCAAAATGGCATTATTTTTAGGTGCAAAACCCTGTCTATTATTGTAAATAGATAGGGTTTTACATCAAACCCGTGGGTGGTTGCACGGGAATGCCCATTTACCGCCCATGGAATAACGCATAGCAGTCCTCTGCACTGCTTTGCGTTACTTTCACTCAAACTAAATAAACAATGGCACTCGTAGGTATCATTCAACATCAATACAGGATATACGTTGTTAATAGCCCACTGCATCTAATGCTGTTGCCATACATTCATATTTCAGACCACCATACTGATTTTGGCAAAACTTTATCATGATCATTCAGAAGGATGAATTACACAGAACATTTTTCACCATATAGTTTTCAATACAAATCTGCACAGTGACCCCAGTGAACAAAGTACCACAAAACAAATCAATAAAGAAGGAAAAATGTATGTGCGTTTCTTTTAACAAAGTTAATTCCTAAAAGTAGTCCATTAGCCAAAAGGTTGTACGTTGTTTACGTTTGTAATGTGCATTACTTTCAGGCAACTATAAAGCGTAAAACAAGTTTTGCGCTGGAAAGTAATTAAAAAAAAACATTTTGCACAGATTTGCATCATTTTTGTGACTCAAACCCATTGCAAAATATTTTTTGAACCTGCCCCCGTATTCACTCTCATATACCCTCCTTTTTCAAATTTTCTGAAATTTCTCACCCCATCTTCACTTTCACTATATACAAAATCGAAAGAAAAATGTGAATTTACCAGTTTTACATAGCTTAAATATTTGAGGAGGCTTTAGGAATGAACTAATAACGTAGCGTCCATGTTTTTTGCTTGTTGGCCATTCACTTCGAAGCAATCAAGGAGGTTTTATAACCTGCGCGAACCAGAGACTACTTGAGACCTCCATAGCACAGATTCAACATTGTTTAAAAGTTAAAGAAAAAAGAAGCCACAGTAACACACTGCACAATATTCTTTGTTATTTCAGTCTGTTAAATGTTACTTCATAAATATTCGAGTGCTTTCCTTCCCCTCTTTTACTTATTCCAGCGCAGAAAGAAAACCCCACCCACAGCTCACACTGCATTAAACAAAACTACATAGATAAATCCTTCCATTAAGTCAGTATCTAACCATCTTTCACGCTGCTATTTTACTGGCCATCACAGTGCAGCAGTTCCGAGAAAATGATAACAAATTAAGATTTTCATTTCCTTGTGACTCTCTTTAGCAGGTAAGAAAAATAAGAAAACTTAAACATGACAGCAAGTGAGTATGGAGCTCAGAAGTGGCTTCTTGAAATAAACACAATCGCTAGCCAAAAAAAGCTTTATAAGGAGTACTGGCTCCCAAAAGAGGAGCAGACTAGGGGCCAGAAATATGTGTAGTCACGGCTCTGGGACACTGATGCCTCACCGCCTCTGGTAGAGAGTGATCAGGGTAGCACTGATGGGCAATATTGACTGGCACAATTACAGGCCTTATTGATATTTTGGGACATTTCACGGTTGTAATGTCAGGTCTGGAGAAATGGCCAGTAAAGCTGGTGAGTCAGAGAGCCACTGAGTGAGTGCTCGAGGCCCTGAGTCACCTAATGAGTATACATGAGCGAGAGGCAGAGACAATTTATTGCAAACGGCAGGTCAAAGTGTGTCTTTTTGTGGAACAGATTCTTGGAAGCATTGGTAAATTCATGAGTGCCTACATTGTATCCCAACAATGTGGGAAATGTTGCTTTCCAAGGTCCATTAAAGGCCATTTTGCTATTTTATAAATGATTAGAAAGGTTTCGAAAGGCAGGGTTTCTAGTTTGGAAACACTGGGCTCGTTGAGGCTTGGATGCACCGCATGACAAAGTAACCTACTGCTTGGGCAGGGTGCCCAGTGGATGTACCTAAAGCATCAGAAAGGAGTTCTATAGGAGAGGCATGTGGGCATTGTTTCACTAGTACCGCTAAATAATGCTAGACCAAGATCACACGGTTAGCAGAACATGAACATGTGTCCTTGATTATCAAAGGGCGGGGGAGGGTTGGAGGGCGGGATAATGGTGCGTGGGGGGGGAAGTGCTCTTCCTGGAAGGAAATGCTTACACTGGCCTTGAAGAATAACATTTGTTGCAGCCGGATAGCTAACAGTGATGGCTGCAGACACAGGGTAATCAGGAAGAGATCCCCCTTGTTACAATAATATTGATATGAGGCCACTAGTTTATTCAGTGTCAATGCACTTATGGGCTCAACTAACAAAGTAGGCGTAAGAGTAGGTGAGATGTACCTCTGGAAACTTAATAGTAAGCCAAAAGTACGCCAAGATTAAGTCACACACAGGGGCGTAGCTTGGTCAGTAAGCTGGGGGGGGGGGGGTTCATATTTTCCGACAGTCACGCGGGCATATCACGTCAATCATTATATGTGAAGCAGCGCATGAGGAGGGCTTAAGGGCCAGAGGAAAGGGAAAGGATTGCGGATTATGAGGGGTCCTTAAAACACAGTATTTTGTAGCACAGCCATGTTTTAAGACCTTCAAAACAGAGACGAGAGTGAGTGCCTGTGGGCTTTTGTCTGAGTGAGTATTTGAAAATCCCAGGTGAAATCCGACAGACACCTTCCCATACCGGACTGAAAACTCCTGTACCCAACTATTTATTAAATAATACATTTATTAGGGGGGTTGTAACACCCCAAACACCCCCGACCCCGAAGTTACCCCCTGGTCACACCTACTCACTGAAAAATCTCTAACAATCGGGCCGTATCCTTTATTTTTGAGGTTTCACAAAGAGCCAACCTACGCCATTCGGCACAGAGTGGTACACTGTGGTTCTATGTGATGTTAGGTTAGTTCACATGGTCTCAAAGGCACATGTAAAGCAGACAGTATCTCAAAGAGGCGGGGCGGAACTTCCTTAAGTGCAATAACTTCTGTTTGCTGAACTGCAGATGAGAAGGGGCACTTTGGAAAATTGGGGCTGGGCATAGCAAAGACAGGTCCTTTGAGGGGCATTTTATATCCACCCCACCTTCACCTCTTCAGTTTCGAGTAGTCAAAGGGGGCTTCTAACATTGTGAAGGGAGTTCCAACTATGGATGACATTTCAGATATATGACTGGTTCAAATTATCAGCTGTTTCGTGCATAAAGCATAAGTCTAGAAATTGGAATCCTTTGTTACATCTGTATCCAGGGGCTGCTTCCGGCTACTGGTTTCATGCGGTCAGAAGAAGATTGGAGTCCACAAAGTGTGAATGTTTTCGAAGGTCTGGGACAACTGCAAACTTTGCTTTTCCCTGTGTGGCAGACTAGCATATAGAAGGATGCAGAGATCCAAGTATCAGAGACTGTTCACAAGCTCACCAAGCCTCACTTCTGCTACTCTAAAGAGATAGTGTTTCTTATGCTGATGCAGATCTGTGAGGTGGTGCAGAGGAAGTAGAAGTGTTGGTTAATGTGTGGTCCTTTGTTCATCAGTCAACACCATCCGCAAATATATGTAAGTGTAATGGGCCATCCCACTGAGATATAAAACGTCCTGTGGAGAAAACAAGTGATGTCCCAACAGGCTCTTGACTGTGGTGCAAGATTAGCCACTCGTTAAAGAGAACTCGACTAAGCATCAAGTGACTGAGCACGGTCTGGTGTGACGAAATAAGAATAACCCAACCCCCAGGCCTAGGGCCTCTTCTATCAGCGGTTTATGTCTTTCCACTGACAGGTTATACATAGCAATGAAAAACCTCACATGGAATATGTGAATGGGTGATGGGCGCCAGTCTTAATCCCATGCTCATGCAGTTGGACAAGCTGTTTCGGATCTCTGGTGAAGGTGGGAGCTATGCATGATGGGGTAACCAAGGTGAAGGGAAGACTGAGGCTGCAGCAAGTAGATCAGACATGGAAACTAAAGTGTAAAGCAGTATCTTGGGATTCTGAAGACAAGGGGTGAATTAATATTGGAAGGTGCTACAAACATTTAGTAAAAAAGAAATGTTCTCAGCATTCATCTGAATCAGAGGCGGTTGGGTTCTTCCCATAGGCTCAATGGCACAGAGTTCCAGACCAGACAGCAGTCACGATATAACTGTTGTTACCGCCACTGCCTCTATTGAACTTTGGAACAAAGTGAGTTGCTGATGTATATTTTGGTGCATGTTTGATGATCATGAATTGGAAGTTAGAAGTACTTTTGCCTTGTAGCGCTTTTGTGTTATGCTGGTAGACTTAAATGTGCTTCAATGGATAACAAAGGAAGAGCTTCAATGGTATGTTGGTAAGATTGTGAGGTTCTAGGGTGAGAAGTCATGTGGCTCTCGTTTCTAGGGTCTAAAGTTTCTTGGCATACGTGTTGGGCGAGACAAACTAGAGGGAGCCTTCTGCAATGCAGCCTTGCAAGCAGAGCAGCCTTCACAGTGATGCTTTCTGGTGGAAAGTCAGGAATGGAGTCAAGTGATTGGTCGGTTGATTGAATTTCCCTACAGACAAACATCGTTGTAAGGATGTCAATGAATGCGAGAGGAGACAGTAAAGGATGCAAAGACTCGCACCTTTAGTAGGGATGATGGATGGGCTAAGAGACGCCCTACTGTAGAGTCTCCATGTTCAAATGGAAGGTGTGTTTGTCTTGGACCAGCCAGCTCCTTTGTGATGTTCATATACTTGGGAATGGGCAATGTAAGAGAGTTGGGACTGCTGTTGTGTGAAGACTAGAACCTGGATCGTTCCACTAGCTGAGTGATCAGTGTACATTTGACATTCCAACTGGAAGCTTTCGATGACCTCAATTAAGCATTAAAAATAATGTATGCATTTCTTTATTTTTGATAGTGTTCGCACTACGTCAGCTTCGGGGTATCTGCACAGGGAAGGAGGTTCACAACAGAAAAGCAGTGCAGAGGGGTGGAATGTACAGTAAGCAGGACACTGGGGGAAAGTTATGCAAAGACGTATCTATATACCTGGTGGAAGAGGAGAGCTTATGGTCCTTTCTAGAACTTAGTAAAGTCCACGTCAAGGCAGGGGGCCTCTGGGTGTGATTATTAGAAGTAGTATAAGAAGTTGTCAGAACACTTAAATTGCACTGTGTAGCGTGACAATCTGAAATGGACATCAACTTTGGGTCAGGTGCATAAACTTCAATAAACTGTGGAGCGCCTAGCTTAGCTCTTGGCACAAAACTAGGGCTTTATCTTGACTTTCTGCTTTATAAGCAGCCCACGGAGTGACAGGTGCCCAGGTGATGTGATCTGTCCATTTCAGACTGAGGATGAGGAAGGCTACATAGTTCTGCACCATATGGAGTTTGTCCAGAGTTGGGCTTGCAGATTTCCTGAAGGCTACATTGTTGGGGGACGCTAACCAGTCTTCCATGATGCCAAAATCAAGAGGGTGGACATGTTGGTACATTATAGCAGCCAAAAACTTAGTGACTAACGGGTTTGTTTACAGCCTGGCGGGTAGACCACCATATATGAGACACCTGCCTGGTAGCCAGCGATATTTGTGCTTTTGGTTGAGCCCCCAAGTGGTGGGCCCATGAAGGCGCTTAACTTTGCTAAAAAGGCACCATCTTTGACGCAGCTGCTCAGCAAAGCTTTTTGTTTCCAGCAAAAAAAACGAATGGACCTGTCATGCATGGAGTTTTCTCCCTGCACATGGGGCCACTGTCCATTTTCCATACTCAGGACCACCATGCGATGAGATGAATGTTGATCCTGAGTAGGGAAAAAGAGTGCATCGCCCAGCTCTAAATGGGGTATGGCAACCATTACTATAACCGGGCATCCCAGGGGCAGGACCCACACCATGTTAATGGTGTATCCATCACATAAGCACTGTAGAACAAGGTATAATAAATACTTGAATCAATGAGAGAATGGCCAAGTGTTCACAGCCACATTGTTTGGTTTGCTTAGGAACACTGCTCTCCCAGGACTCGGTTTTAATCCACACTCCTGTGTAGCGGTACTCACAGAGAGCGCACAGACTTTGACGTCACTGTTTTAACTCCCTGCAGCAAAGCCTGCCTTCAACAGCTGCTTGAAGAACTGTAGACAATGGAGAGCAGAAGATTTAAACAGCTGGGAATCCCAAGGGGGATCATTCATTACTCCAAGTCACAGAACTGGATGGTTTTGCTTTAAGGTCCACCAAGTACTGCACTGTGCAGTGTTTCACTCTCGATATATGACTTACTTTTTCTGGCATAACAAGCCTTCGGTATACTCTGCACTGTACGGCACACCGATAACACATGTATGGCAGTTTGTGACACGAAAGAGATAGGGTGGCGATACTCTGACGCTTCTGGAGAGTGGCGTTAATAAAACCTCAGGGCCAGATTCACAAATGATAATCCGAGGTTTGCTACTGCGGGATGAGATCTAGGTTTTGATTAAATATCCGGCAACAAAGAAATTTGCACAAGATCCCAAGATTCGTCCCGGGAATCTACAGTAGTCACAGTTTCCCAGGAGTTCATATTACTACCTTGGTAGGTATTTATGTACATTTCTGCATGCCTACATGTGCAGCACAATTGCATTTTCACATTTAAATTTTCTTTTCTCCACAGTGAGAAATCTTTCCCTGGGAGAAACCCCTTTCCTGAGACTGACACCACTTTTTTGTGTATTTCCCCATCATTACCATGCTAGATACGTACTCTTGCTCTTGACAAGATTCAATCCCTGACCATATCCAGGGTGTGAACATACCGACCCTATTGTTTGTGAACACCCACAAACTGGCCAGTTTGCAAACAGGCATACAACCAGGCATACCCATAACCTGCATAATTTGCTACAACTGGTGCAATTTTATCTGTGAGCAAACGCATTTACATGTGAAATGTGGGTTTGTAAGTTGCAATCAAACATACGCTCACAAAAGAAAGCATTTGCACCTAAGATGAACTCAGGTGTGCAAATACTTTAGATATTAAGTTCAGCTGAGGCTGCCAGGTCCGTCTAGTCTGCCATATCCCTGCCTGTTGCAAGGCTGATCTGTTTGTTATTCTCCAGTCATCTCTTGTACAGTCTGATTACAAAACTGTAAACATTGTCAGACAGACAGATGGATGTAGGTAGGTGTCAGACAGAAAGACAGGTAGGTAATTGATTACAAAGAACTTTATTCCTCATTAGCACCCCTGGCACAGTCGCTACCATCCACCATCAGGGGCGGCTCCTCCGTAATGGCGGAGGCGTGTCGGCCCACGTGCCAGAGTCAATCAGCGAAAAATAAAATGATAATAAAACAATATCATTTTATTTTCCGTTGTCTGACTGAGCCAGGGTCCAGGGAGTCTTGGGCGGGGCCGGGCCGTGGCAGGGAGGAGGAGTGATGGGTACTGTGAAGTGCACATGTCAGTTTGGTTGGTCGCCTTCTGCCGGCCAAACAGACATGCACACTTGGGTTTCTCCAACCCAGCTGTGTTGACAGCCGGGTTGGAGAAAAGCTGCAGGCTCCCTGTGCCTGAGCGAGCGGCAGACCAGCCCACTCAGGCCAGTCCCCACACTGCTATCATGCTTGGTATAGCGTAAGAGCAGCGCCTGGATTGGGTGGGGAGCCTGTCCTTTGTGCTCCAGTGACTGCCGGGAGGAGAGAAGCACTCAGGTGGCCGGCAGTGTCCGTGTCGGCAGCAGGACAGGTAAGTTTAAAAAAAAAAAATTATTCCCCAAATCCCCCATACCCCCCACCTCCCACACACACACACTTTAGTTTTGAGGCGGCCGCCATTGTCCACTATCCTGGGTACCCTGAAGTTCGACCACTGCGTGGATCAAAGCGGAAGCGCTGTAGTGCTGCAGGAAGGCCTGACATGGGAGTTCAACCAGCTGTATACCGCTTTTGATTTTGGCGCTGGCGAGGCAGAGTGTAAACCTGGTGTAATGGGACTGGGCGTGCCGTGAATGGTAATGTACCTGGTGCTTGCAGGGTGTGCATGATGCAAGCTTCACTCCCTATCTAGCCTCAGCCCTCCACACAAAGGGCACCAATCCATGCATGGGAGCCCTGGCCCCTATGGGTGTATCCGCTCAGGCAGTGCCGAATAACTCACTTTTAGTGAGTGAGTGAAACAACCTTTAATGTAGAATAGTGAGGGACGATCATTAAATGAGTCTTTGCCTAAAGAAGGAGTCTGCACCACCTTCCCTTGTGCAGTGTACAGACCCTGTACCAAGCTTGAGATACTCCAGACTCTGTTTAAAAGGGCTACGCAAAGCAGGCCTGGGCTCTTAATGTTTAAATGATGTGTACACTCGCACTTGCATGTTTGAGTTGTCTGCCCCAGACATAGAGCACTATATATATAATATTATATCTACCTACTTACTACATCCTCAAGTTGCTGGCTATCTCAGAAATCCTTCTCCCAATATACGCCTAAAACCCTGCATATAAATTGACTTTGATTTACTTCAGATCGATTCCTCTTCTCTCTGTCTTCAGTGGCCCTCTCCTTACCCTCCATCCTCTGAATTTCTTCTCCTTCTGAGTTCAGCCTTCGCTCAGCCTCATGGCGGTCACCCTTAATCTCTTATTGTAATTTTGCAAATGGATCACACCTCATTTCATACATCACATCCCCTCCTTCTTCTAAAACCCTCACCCTGCATCCTAACGACACCTAACCGCTGCCAGCCGACTTATCTATCTCACCAACGACTCCCCTTACACCACGTAGCACTAATGACCCCACCTGCCTGGTATTAATGTTAATCTATTTTACACAAAAGTGAAGGGGTGAGGGATTCAGACCCTTCCACTCCGGCCCCCCTGGCCACAACTTGAACACACCAAACGGAGTAGAGAGTGATAAAATATCTGGCTCTGTGGTGGCACGTGCTCTGTGTCGAAATACTGCCCTCACTCACACAATTGTGTGACATGCTTCATCATAGGGCTGCTTCAATACACCCCTGCGCAGACCAACGCCTGGGGTGGAGCAATAGGGTAGGGGAAGACAAGACACAACATATAAAGATATATAGAAACAGTTTGACTGGGATCACCGAAAGTGGAAGTGCAGTGTGAGTTAAAACTAGCTCGGAGGTGTCGCTATGCGTAAATTTTATTCTTGGACCCTCCGGCCAGGATTAAAAACGTGAAGGATGGTGGTGACTGGAAGAGATTATGAACTCCTTACACCCCTCCTTACTGCCAATTTGTCGACATGTTTCAGCCGTAGTGATGTGCCCACAGTATAGGGTCACGCCGGCATTCGTCAGGACCTTTCCGATCCCAAGACCACGGTCACCTCATTACCTAGAGTGCGGTTGTACATGAACCAATTGTTCCTGCACCGAGGTATCCCCGAAGTAACACTCTTCCGCAATACTATATGGAAGAGAAACAAAAAACAACAAACAAGAGAGGTCACTATTAGTCATTCCCTCTCGTAGTTTCGCTTACCACAGCGCATCAATCATTGTCAATCCACCACAACACGGGTATAGTGCCTGGAACAATATCCTTGATTTAAAGATAACATGACGTCGTTCAATAAGGTGAAACTGATGTAGATTTACCTACTAGAATCGTACGCGTAGATCGCTATGCGTATGTACTTTTTCTCGCATCTCTCACTCATAATCAAAAGGTCATATTATGCCTTGTCACTTACCGAGTTTACATTAGAACATTGCTAGAACTGGCGAGAAACAAGGAGAGACCCCCTGTAGTCACACTCTGGGGGAGACAAATCAACAAGGAGACATATATAGTGGTTAGATGGTCATGCACCACAAAAACACCTGCGGGTGTCTAAATATCAATGCTCGTTTAAGTCCATAGTGCATAGAGATCACAGTTCTTAGTGCCCTCTATAGGCGGGTAAGGTAGCGTTTGTCCCACAATCTAGGAGGGGTCAATCCTGGTTGGAGGTGTTTTTGTGGTGCATGACCATCTAACCACTATATATGTCTCCTTGTTGATTTGTCTCCCCCAGAGTGTGACTACACGGGGTCTCTCCTTGTCTTTCGCCAGTTCTAGCAATGTTCTAATGTAAACTCGGTAAGTAACAAGGCATAATATGACCTTTTGATTATGAGTGAGAGAAGCGAGAAAAAGTACATACGCATAGCGATCTACGCGTACGATTCTAGTAGGTGAATCTACATCAGTTTCACATTATTGAACAACGTCATGTTATCTTTAAATCAAGAATATTGTTCCGGGCACTATACCCGTGTTGTGGTGGATTGACAATGATTGATGCGCTGTGGTAAGCGAAACTACGAGAGGGAATGACTAATAGTGACCTCTCTTGTTTGTTGTTTTTTGTTTCTCTTCCATATAGTATTGCGGGAGAGTCTTACTTAGGGGATACCTCGGTGCAGGAACAATTGGTGCATGTACAACCGCACTCTAGGTAATGAGGTGACCGTGGTCTTGGGATTGGAAAGGTCCTGACGAATGCCCGCGTGACCCTATACTGTGGGCACATCACTACGGCTGAAACATGTCGACAAATTGGTAGTAAGGAGGGGTGTAAGGAGTTCATAACCTCTTCCAGTCACCACCATCCTTCACGATTTTAATCCTGGCCGGAGGGTCCAGGAATAAAATGTACGCACAGCGACACCTCCGAGCTAGTTTTAACTCACACTGCACTTCCACTTTCGGTGATCCCAGTCAAACTGTTTCTATATATCTTTATATGTTGTGTCTTGTCTTCCCCTACCCTATTGCTCCACCCCAGGCGTTGGTCTGCACAGGGGTATATTGAAGCAGCCCTATGATGAAGCATGTCACACAATTGTGTGAGTGAGGGCAGTATTTCGACACAGAGCACGTTCCACCACAGAGACAGATATTTTATCACTCTCTACTCCTTTTGGTGTGTTCAAATTAATGTTAATCTACCACAAAGAAACTGGAGTCAATGCATGGAATGCTTTCTTGAGAGCACCAAACTAGTCCCACTAACTAACCACAACCACTGGATTAACCAGTAACCTTGGGTCCCTGGAACCCTGCTGCTCTCGTAAAGTGTTTCAATGACCTGATAGGGGTAGTAAACGCTATGTAATTTGAATTACAATACAAAGGGAGACAGCCAGTCCTATCTATCCTGCCAGTTTCCTGATGGCTGGAACACTGCCTGCTGAATCCACTACCCTGGTACATCCTTCACTTTATCCAACATGGGCCTAGCTACCAGTGGTGCAGCAGGTGCAGTGGCACCGGGGACCAGAGCCCTGCTGGGCCCACGGAACCCCTACAATTGTTGTATCTACTACCCCAACAGCAGTCAAAGGGGCAATTTTCCTGGCTTGCACCAGGGCCCAGGGCATCCTTGCCATGCTACTGATATCTATAGCTCCTTTCCTGCCTCTTAGTGAGGCCACAAAGCGCTATGTAGGCGCTCGGGTGAACAGTTAGTACCTCCGCAGGGCATGGTTGGCACAAGGGTGTTGTTGGAAATGATATTTATTAGAGCTGAATTTTGGTGTGATGCGCGAGGCGTTGAAAGTGCTCCAGATGCGCGAGGCCCTGACAATGCTCCAGACGTGACACGCCATGCAATAGGCGAGCAAAGCAACACCGCACAGCCCTGCCTGTGCGCTCGACCACGGTTACAAGCCACAGGGCTATGGGAGGAGGCGCTCGTGTCGCCTGAGGGCAAGCTTGTTCTTTCTTGGGAGCGTGCCCAGCTTCCCCACGGAACAGAGACACACAATGGCTGGGAAAGACATCCTGATAAGTGAATTACAGAAGCCCTGCGGTGAACTGCAGCACAGTACCTAACGGGCAAGCATTAACCCTCTCCTCCCCAGAACACTGTTGTATGTGCTCTTCAAGCAAAGTGTGCGGAGGGGATCCGAGCATCCTTTTAAAAACGTGTCCGAGAAACGCGGAAACTGGACTTGCATTGCGGTGAATGTTGTCTCAAATATTTATAGTTAAAGAAATATGTTGATTGTATGAAGATTAAAAGAAATTATTAAGATACTTTATTTCGCCAGATACCCCCAAATCTCACTCATTGGGCGTGAGTCTCACCGGTGGCTAAACGCAGGACTGCCCAGTAACATTTGGTAAGTGGCCCCAGAAATGTGTGCGTACTCCCAGCGCCTAGAAGGGCTTGGTGGCGCTGGCGGAGCGGGGTCCTTAACACTCTCAAGTTCCACATCTTTGAGCAGTCTAATTCCTGACCGGTCTCTCTGTGCTCACCGACTGTAGGACTTTCACCACTAAGAACACGCTTCCCCCCTTTGTCTGGTTTTCTTCCTTAAGCGGAGGCGCTTACAATAAGGCAAAACTATTATACGAACCGGATGTTAAGGACATTAACAGGTTGGAGAAGGAAAAAAACAATACATGAGAGGGGAAGGAAAAAAACACAAGTAAAAACCCTGCGTTAAACAACCCCAGCTGTGGCGTTTATTTCAGACTGTGCCCCCCAGGGCATGGCACGCGCAAGGTGGGCGTCGGCCGCGGGTCGCGAATTCACAGTTTATTTAGTTTGGAATTTCTTTGCGAGTTCTTGGGCCCACCACTGCCCCCTGCCCTGCTCGCCGCGTCATTTCTTCCCCCCCACCCTCCCCCCTCAGACAGCGGCGCACTCTCATGCCTATATATGGCTGTCTGTCCGCTGTGCAGTGCTGAAAACTGCACCAATATTGACAATAAATGCACATTCGCACTACACGGAACCCCCTACGCAGTAGGCGTGACATGCCTCTGGAAGGGCCAGTGCAGCACGCATAGTGCGGCCGTGACTGTGACGTTGCACGTGGCACCGATCTTTGATTAGCAGCTCCGAGCCACACTGATGCATCAAATATGTGTTTTTTTAAGGGGATGGTGGGGGCGCAGAGACGGCTGCGGTCCTCAGGGGAAGCCATAAATTGTTCCTCGGGAGCAGCCTTCCTGGCAGCGGGACAGCCTGGGACGCAAAGGCCAGTGGGTTTCGCAATCAGGGCCGGGCTGTGGTGACAGAGAGCGTAAAGAAACGCACGTCCCAAGGCACGGGGCAGGAACACGACCTACCGGCTTGGTGTCTGTTGAACTGCAGGACAGGAGCTGCTAGCAGGAGAGAGCTGGGCTGCAGGCTGAGCAGAAGACGGCTGCAGGCAGCCTGATCCCCCAGCAGTGGGCAGGGCAGGCGGGATCAGGGGACCAAGGACGGCCTCCGCCCGCCCCCACCCCTCCACCACCGCCCCCACCCCCTGTGAATCATCGGTGCTCCATCAGCCCCCCAACCAGTGGCTCTAGAAGGCATTGCACAGGCTAGGTGGGTGTGTGTGTGTGGGGGGGGGGGGGGGGGTGCAGCAGGGCAGGGAGGGTGTGGCCAAGCCCGGGTGGTTCACTCACTGCTTACACTGAGCCAGGAAGCAGCGCTTTGCCAGCCTCTCCGCTTCTGCAAATGGCATCGCTGTCGCTTCCTCATGTTCAACGATTACTTCTTCAGACCCAGTTCTCTTTTTACGCAATTGACTCTGTTGTTGCCACAAAGGGCACAGAGCGTTTTTATCTGAATATAACCTTTAATAGCGGTGTTTAGCCTTTTTCTAAGCCCCTCCTCTATTTTTTAGGAGACTGGCAAGCTCAAGTAGTGGCCAGTATATTAATTTGCCCAGGATCACATTTGATTGTATTCAATCTCGGGCTCCCTGCTTCAAAAGGCAGCAATGTATCCACTTGCTAGCCATCAACATGGAATTCATTCTTCAGAAGAGTTTCACTCGCTCCATTCCCTAGGCATATTTGGCCAGACAAAATTCAGTGGCGGCTCTTCCGCTAAGGCGGAGGAGCGTCACCCCACTGCTTTTAAGCAGTGTCACTAAAGGAAAAATAAAATGATAACTCTGAGTTATTATCATTTTATTTTTTCCTTGTCGTGGCAGCTTTGCGAACGAAATGGGGCGGGGTTTCTCTGCTGACAGAGCAGGGGAGAGGAGGCGTGGTTTGCACTCCGTGGCGGCTGGTGATATGTGAAAGTGTCGGAGCGTAAATGTTCTGGATGAGTGCCCTCTTGCAAGCAAGGGTAGTGAGTGAGCTCAACTGTCATAAGAGGGGTTTGGAGGGGTTCTCCTCCAGGAAATTTTTGAAAAAAGAGTGGGCAAATGGTGCATTTTCAAGCAAATTTGATAAAGCAGGAAGGTGAATAATGCAATAGCGAAATTGCAGTTATGACATCAATTAAGAGATTTCATATGATAATGACATAGGTAGCTACTTATTCAGTATAAATTTGTAACATACTTTGGAGACTGGGTTAAACTTTTAACAGGTTGAACCCACAGCTTCCCTGTAACTACGCAGTAGCCTAACTCGACTAAATCTAGAGAGGTGCCACAAAAAAGCATTAGTAATTAGCATAGTGCTTAACCCCTTCCACGCGGGGCTAATTCCCCCGCGGTGCGGGGGGAGGAGGGGCCGCGCGCGGCGCCGCGGTGCTCGTGACGAGCCCAGCTCGTCATGCTGCACAGTGGAGCTGTGCTCATGACGAGCTGGGCTCGTCACAGCTCCGCCCACTCAGTGGAACGCCCAGCACAGCAGGGGAATTAGTCCCGCGTGGGCGTTCCGCAGCAGTTATGACGAGCTCAGCTCGTCATGAGCACAGCTCCACTGTGCCTCATGACGAGCTGAGCTCGTCATAAGCGTCGAAGAGGTTAAATCAGTGGGGTTAGCAAGTATGGCACAATGCATCATAGCCATTCTGTCACATTAAAGGAGTAAACATCACACCGAGTTGTCTGCTAGGCGTCCACGAAGTGCTTCAGCCATCGTCAGGAGTATAAAGCGATACACGAATGCTAACAATAGTATGTACAAATAATAACACAGTCCTCTGGCCAGGAGAAACAACACGCTTCAACGGCTGTCTAGGGTTAGTAAGAGGTATATCACATTACAATACATACGTTTTTCTTTCTATTTCGCTAATAAGTGGGGGTTCTCAGTGCATCCAAGCCTGCTAAAGTCAAATGCGTACAATTAACTGTAGGTAAGATACAGAGAGATACGTACATTTACAGGTCCAAATGCACATGGAGGGGTGTTGTCCATTACTAAGCTTACATGACACATATTAGTGTCAAGTAAAACGTACGCACATTTCTATAATATCTAAGTGTTTACACATCTGACATGTGAGTCTAAGGAGCACCATTAAAACCGCTCCCCTCTCCCGCTCGAAGCTCTTCCTGACAAAAATCATTTGTATATTGTTAAATAAGTTTTGGCTTCTGGCTGATTAAGTGGATGGGGTGAAAGCATTTATTTCCCGCTTGTCATGCAGACTCAATCCCCCCTCCCAGAGGTCCACAGGGGAGTTAATCACACTTGAGTAATTTTACTGAGGAAAGAAGCCATTCGTCGCCCAGTATAAATTAAGTGGCATGTGCCAACCGGGCCTTCGCTTCAAGTGGTGCCATCACGTGAAGTGAATTATTTAATCAGACTTTCTGCAGCCTGAGCATTGTAAATCCCTGGACTTGGAAGGTCCCTATAGCTTTCTCACATTTCAGAGCAGCAAGACATTCCCCCTTTACGGTCAGTGTGTTTATGCATGGCGGAGGCAAAAGGCCAATACTGCTATGGAAAAACATGGGTCCGGGGAAGAGGAAACACAGACTGAGGCACCAAGAAGACACTTTTTCGAACAAAAATTAGAGGCAGCAGGCACACTCACCTTCCGTCTCATTTACACTGGAGGGGAGTCTGTTGTCTCAAAGGGAGGGCATTACATATGCTTCCACTGTGCCTTGCTAGAGGATCACATGGGCCCCGGGACCAGAACTGGGCTGCAGCCCATTCTCAATGTGTTTGCATTGACTGGGTTTTCAGGCGATAAATCTGGGTCTGTGTCCCCGCACTTGGCACATCCAGGGGGCTGAACACCGGCCACTTGTACGTGAGCAGAGTTCCTCCTGGGGAACCCGCTCTTAACAAAATGTAAACGGGGCCTTTTTAGTTTATTCCACATGCAGCCTACATAGAGAAAATCCAGAGTGCCCCAGAGGGCCGACCAAACAGTCAGGGCCCACAGCATTGGGCAAGCCACTCCTCCCCAACCCGCCCACCCGCCCGCCCGCCTCCAACCAGGCATACCGTTCTGCTTTCTCACAGCGTGAGAAGCAGAAACATAAAATGGTATTTAAAATACCATTTTATGTTTCTGCTTCTCGCACTGCGAGAAAGCAGTGGGGCGACGCTCCTCCGCCCTAATGGAGGAGTCGCCCCAGTTTGCACTCCCTAAAGTGCGCATTAATGTTTGGCCAGCCCTCTGGGGCCGGCCAAATATTCATGGGCACTTTGCATGTTCTCCACCCAGGCTGCATTAGAGCCTGGGTGGAGAACATGCCCAGGCCCACATTCCCTGGCTGACCACCTAACTACGGCGCTCAGACCAATCACAACGCTGATTGGCTCAGGGGAGCCTGGGTGCTGTGTCCCGGAGACGATGATGGAGAGAGCGGTGAGGAGGTAAGTTTTTTTTTCTTTACTCCCTCTCCCGGCTCCCCGCCCTCTGCCCCTCCACCCGATCTGTTTTTTTTGCAGTTTTATATAGTGCAAAGTCGACCCGACTGTATTGGAGCACTTCACATGAGCACCAGTTACATTACACAAGGACACATTCATGTTTAGTAGGCATAGGGAGATTAAGTGATTTGCCTAGAATCACAGGATGTAGGGCCAACACTGAGACTTGACCCTGGTACCCCAGCTCCAAAGTCAGCACCCCTCGCTACATTAAGAGCCGCATGGGAAACAGAGCTGGCGAGCGCTCCATGATGCAGAATAGAAGCAGATACTTGCCTACCCATCTATGGTGACCAGGAATGCCCATTTGAAGTTAACACAAAATTATGTATTACATAGGTGAAAATACCCAGGAGAAAATAAACACCTTCTTTCCGGGAGCCAACTCCTCCTCTCCCCGCTGCCACCACACTGGAGCCGGACTACAGCACATGATTTGGTCATGCCCGATCCTTAGCAGTGTTTGGGCTGGGGTCACTAGCCAACTCCAGGAAATCTCTGAGCAGACTGACCTCCATAGATGGGAAGTGTGTGCCTTGGGCCTTTTTTTTTGGTCCAAGTCCCACAAGGCCCTCTATCATTTCAGACGTGCTGTGTGAGAAGGGGAAGCTCTGCAAGACTTCTGCCTGTAACCAGGACTGGGGGCCAAGGCCTGCTAGTCTCCATGCTGGGTGAGGGTACATCACCTAGGACTCTAAGATCACCTGCCCTAGAGCCTGGAGCACCGCTGCCTGCCTGCTTTCCAAGACCAGTGTGCTCTGTAAGGTAGAGGAGAACATTGGAGGGAACAAGGTCTAGTGGGGAGCCCTGCATAAGGATTCCTTGAGCGAGGTGTGAGGCTGTGCACTGATCGGGCTGTTGCCCATGTGCATTATCGGCTCTGCAACCCTCGTGCGCCAGGAGAGGGACGCATTGTTCTGAGCTGTATCGGAAGCACTGGGCAGGACATACAAAGCCGCACCCCCACACTGCAGTGACCCCTTGAGCCAGAGGGTGGTCACCAGTGAACTGAGTTTGCCAGGTGCACAGGACTTGTGACTACTGAAATCGGCGACCCCTATGCCAGGAGGGGCCACCGTAGTGAGGGCGATCATGTAAGGAGAGTCAGCGCCTGGATCGTAATTACCGCAGCAAACCTGTATGCCAGGAGAGGCAAAGTACCACTTTGGCATTGGGTTCAGGTGATCGCCCAGACCGAAAGAGAACTACTGTAACCAGCAGGTCGAGCCACCTGCTGAGATCTGCACCTAACGAATTCCCTTAGGTTCACTGAGATGCCACTGAGGATGACGCACCCTTGTTGGAGCTCCGGTTGGGAGCTGGAGTATCACACCAGCACCACCCCACCTGCTTTAGGGAAGAGCAACTTACCTTCTTGAGTCCCCCTAGCGGGAACAGCTCCAGTCACTGGAAACCATCTTGGAGCGCTCCTCGACCAAAAGAGCCTGCTGCTGCCTCCATCGCGGGAGTCCTGACTTGGAAGCACTCAAGGAGAGGGCACTCGCTGCACCTCTAAGCACTGCCATAACGCAGGAACGGATAAGACTGACATCTGACCTTGGGGCCCTGGGGACTTGCTGCTAACTGTGCTGCAGCACCATAGACACGTTTGACTAATTCCTAAAAGAGTCAAAGGGAGAAATCTTGAGTACAGCCTAATAGTTTGCATTCCCTGGATGTGGCCACCAGTGACTGGGGAATAATCCCGAGCAAGTTGCACGAAGGATGGTGCAACAGGGATTTGCCTGATAACTACTAGTGCCCCGACCTCAAGGGAGTATTGTGTTATTGCTTCTGAATATCATATACCTTTGCATGTGTAGAATTAGAAATAGAATAGAATTTTCTTTAGAAAAGCGAGTATTGGACTGGACATTCATCTATTGTGTGCACTGTTTGCATTTTGAGATACGAGTCGTGTTCACTAACCTGCATCTACATTCTGCCCGAGGGAGCCATGACTGTTCAGCTACAGCTCCAACTGAGAGTTAAGTGCAGAAGGGGTACTTGGTCCAGTTGTTTGGGACCCATAGTAAGAGGGGACCAGGACAGCATGAGTAAAAAGCCTCAACCCCGCAGTTGGGCCGAGTAGCCCCTGCATTCCCCATGGCCCTCTGAAAGGGGTTCTGACACTTATCTCCTCTTATACACATCCTTATCTTGTCTCATCCTGGACTGCAGCATGGACACTCTAGCTCTGACGGAAAGCTGCCTCAGCTCTTTGGGGTATTTAATGTAAGAAGAGCTATTAACTTCCACTTCTGTGTCTTTGGTTTTACTTTGATTCACCCACCCTGTTGTGCTTTCTCTCATTACCTCTCTTTAAGTTTTTAGGATTTATTGCACACAAATGAAAGAATGCCATGCATGCCACAACAACATTGTAGCTTGCTCAGCATTGATGAAAGGCAGCATGCAAAGGGCACCAATGGACCTGTTAGGACTGTTTTTGCAGCACACAGTGACTTCCTGCAAATAGTCTGTCACTACTCAGTGTACCTGTGCACATCTGCACCAGGATTGTCTCACTTGAATTTTTAAAGTATATACATCCATTCTTTACCTCTTAAATTAATGTGATTGGTACTCTTATATGCTCAATCTTTAACTCTTATAGTAATCAGATTTGTACCCTGCAGTTATTTTTCTTCTCCAATCATCCTCAACTGAGATATTGAGACCTATCTTGCTTTATGACTTATGACACTCAGTCCTACACTATTATAATGGTAGCAGTGGTATAGGTTGACCGCACATCCCTATTAGTTGGTGGCTAACATTCGGACAGTGTTAGGTCCGAAGAGAGGAAAGAAATAGGTCACGCTAGTGTTACGACAGACTACACTCTTGCTTCCAAAGAGTGTAACAATAGTGGAAGCAACAGCATCACCTTATATAATATAACAATGAGTGCCTGGAGCACAGTTTGGGTCTGTATAGTACAGAAAGTACAATATGACTTGTTGTTTGTTTAGACACAGGGTAGTAGTATATTTGGTGTGATATCCATAAATATTTATTATTCAGCGGGTCTTCTGATGGCAGTCTACAGTATATTCATGATACATTTGTTACACAGTGCTGCTCATGACATAAACTAGTACCATGTCTCTCCCCATTATTCTATCCTTCTTCCTCTAAGCCACACACTCACAAACCTTTATGCGTACATGGCCAGCTGTGTTACCTTGTACCACATTTTATCATATAACATCAAATATAACCAACCACCATTGTTTCTCTGCAGCACACCATCTCCACATATCAGCCAGGAGTCTCCACGCCTACCCCTTCAGACTCAACATCAAACAAACCTCTGAATTCTCACACAACACTTCACCAACTTCTCTGTCTAATTCTGTCTCCAACAAAACATTATTCATCACAGATCACTTCGACTCTCACAACCCCTCTCCGCACTTCGCTCAAAACACTAAGATCTAGATTGACACGAATGACTCAGCCATAGCTGAAGCCCTCCACAGTGAGCATGCTACCTGTTCTCACAGCTACCACCACAACCATAAAGGAGGGGGCTATGGAACCTCCGGAGCAATATACTCATTACAACTCCTACACCAACCACACAAACATCGTCTGTGGAACACTATTGTAGATCACTTATTCTTCATTCAAAGCAAATATTCTAACCATTTACCACCCATCAGGAAAAAACAGCAATTTCTTTGACAAACTTGACAGTATTCTTGCCACACGCACACCTGACCAACCATGCCAATCACTCGTTAGAGCGGTTTCAGTTTGTCAATATCCTATTCGCACTACATTTGTCTGATCAATTACTCATGAGCACACACCTGACATCAGCCCCCTCTCTAGGAAAATCTCTAGAATTTATACTTTTCTCCAAAACACTATCGTACGTTAATGCCACTGTCAATCCTTCCCCATCTGATCACGACATCATACACATTTTACTCGCTACCTACCTACTGCTCCCTCCACCTGCTGACATCACCATATCCAATTGAAAACATTTTCTAGAAGTCCTCCCAGCTTTCTTAAATATTGCACAATGCCCTCCCTCCACTGCATAACAACACATCATTCGACCTCTTTAACAACACCCTAAAACAAGCCTTCATTGCACTTTCACACTCCTTTTCCTCCACTATCTCACACCGCTAACCGTGGATATCTGATAGCATCTGAAAACTCAACAAGTACCACCTCACACATTATCAGCAACCTACTGTCTGCCACGTTCACTCATCAAAGACCCATCTTTATCTGCTAATGATATTCCAACACATCTCTCCTCTAAAGTCACCACTGCATTTCCAGGACTCACTGTGATATGGTAGTCTTTGAGGTTTATGGAGGTTGGAGGGTACTGACCGCAAGAAGCATGTGTAGGCAGATGTCCTGAAAAGGTGTATCTGGTGTTCCAGGTGCCTGGCATTTATGTTGGCTGGGTGTAGAATGAGGTAGGCATCTCAACCTATTCCAAGACAGCAGCCGTCGTCTTCCAGGGTCAACAAGGAATCCAAACAATGATCATGATTCCAGATGAACTACTTCCAGGTTAGGTGCAGGAGCGACTTAAAAACAGACTGCTTGCAACAGATCCTTGACTAGCACCGTCGTGTTAGTGGGTTTCTACATCTCGCTATTTTCACACCTGGCTTCCCTCTACATGCACTATTTTTATTTCCCGTTGTTATTACTTCCAGAGCTAAGAGCCTGATTACGAGTGGGTCGGTTAATTGCGACTCATGCGTAAATCTGTGTTTATGCATGGGTCGTAATTTTGACTTTGAAGGTATTTTAACGTATCGGATAACTATTGGATCCGTTAAATAACTCAACCTTTTTAAAATTTCGGCAGGTCATACTTGCCGCAAGTTATTCCTCACAAACTCGCAATAGGCGCTATTTATCACACCCGATACATAGCGTACCCTGTGGTATCGTTATTTGTCAGCTGTGATGCGCAGCACCTATACTTGTGATCAGGTCCGCAGCGTCTTAGGCTTCGGGTCTGCTCTGACACGTATGAGATACCCTTGCTGCATTACTCGCTGCCCCTCCTCCATCCTTGTGCACCTTACTCACACCATAATCTGCCATAGCTCCTCTCTGACACTTTACATTAGCATCACCCACTGGACTCAACCAAGTAATGAACGCTGCCAGTCCTTCTTCTTCCCCATCGGATCCTTGCAGCCTCTTGGTGCTAAGCCTCGTGCTCTCACATCCACTGTTGTTCTCTGCCTGACCTCTGTTTCAGTGCTCACTGTCATCGGGCATCTGTTCCACATGCTTCAGATCACGTCATTCTGCCAGCCCTCCACCTCTCTCCAGTGCCTCAACTCCCTTTCTTCTCCAGATTATTAGAATGACTGATCTCCAAGCGCATCTCACTCTGTCTCTCCTGTAAGAACCTACTTGAACCCCTTCAGCCATGGCTCCGTATTCCTAACTCAAGAGAATCCGCACTTTCACACATCTCTAACTTTAATACCACCCCACAACCTCCTTTCCTCTTTCCTCACACTTCTAGAGCTGTCTCCCATGAATCCTATCCTAGAACACTCCCACACATCTCAACCTCACAGGCTGCCCTTAGGCCTCACACTGAGAGGGCTCACCTCACACCTTTCGAGACACTTATTGTTTCAAGCTCTCCGTAACGGTTTTTCTCCGCCACTCTAGTATCGCCCCGGTTTTTATCACTGATTCTCCGTTTCTCTATCTCTCTCTAGTTTTTCCTCTCACTCTTGTTGACTCACACGCAATGTCTACCGTTTATCTTTTTGTCTTTTCTCTCTCACATTCGCTTTCCCTCTCTTTCTCTCTTGTCCCTCCCTCTCTTTCTCACTCACTCGCTCACTCTTTCTTTCTCTCTCATTCTCTCTCATGCACCTTCATCCTCCCTTTTTTCTCTTTCTTTCTTTCTTTCTTTCTTTCTTTCTTTCTTTCTTTCTTTCTTTCTTTCTTTCTTTCTTTCTTTCTTTCTTTCCCACTCGTGTTTGCTTCTTTCTTACTGTATCTCACTCTCTGCATCTCTGTATCTTTCTCTCTCTCCCTCCCTCTGGCACCATAGATCAGCATACAAACACCATTGAAATTCATTTCTTGAATTCACACTCTTCGTGCTCAGAGACTTAGCTGAGCTGTAAAAGTCAATAGGGTAGACAAGCAGGTTGAGCACCTGCTGCAAAGATCTGTGTCCTGCTAGTCACATGTTTAAATCCCATTCAGAGTGATTCAGCATTTTGAGGTTGTTGAATTGGTACAACTTAGTTGGGCAATTACAATACCTTCAGACCATTCTATTGTTCTGTACACTATAAATGACCTATGATATTTTAATTTAATACTGAGAAGCGCCACCCTGTTTTTAATCCTGGGCTTTCAATCAACAGACCAGTGCATTCTGGAAGATGTAGTCTTCAATTGCTTTATTTGCACAAATCGGTCTAAGCACACCTGATAAATTGTAAAAGAAATTCTCACGTGGCCACACGTATGTCCACAATTCCCTTTCCCCATCTCATCCTCAGAATATTTGTTCTATCTGGTGCTTTATACTTTCTATATTTTAAAATCTGAAAACAAGTATTTATTAAAGTCTTTCATCATAGTCAGGGCTTTAAGTGGTTTGAACTAAATGGGGGGGTCTCTCAAAGGGGCGTAACCTATGTGATAAAGGGCGTGGCTTAAACATGCAAGATAAAAATCTCCACTGCCTGACTTTTATTTTGCTGCTTTTTCCTGTTTTTGCATCCAGACATATACTAGAACAACTGGCATGCTCTTAAAACAAGCTCAGACCATTGGCGTTATCAATGGTTGTTAGCTGCAGACGATGAATGTGGAAAAACAATGACTTTGCGGTAAATATTAGTGAAAATGCTTTAATTCTGTAATTATGATACTGTGAAATACCTATACTACTCCATTAGAAATGTTAACTAAAAACTCTTTGTCAAATACTTGCTTTTATTTATTCTGGGCTTGAAAAAATGTCTAGAAGCTGGTAATCCTTGGGAGTAGAGCCTGAGACTGCGCTCTGCCCCTCACCCCTCCTGCCCCGCTCAGTATCCCCCCCAGGACCCGGCCCACTTAAAGCCCTGATCGTGGTGCATTGAAGTAGATTTTTAAGAAGGATGGGAAGCTATATTCTTATTTTCAGATAGATCCCATGTTTGCAATTGAATAGTTTGCCAAATGTGTTGTCCGACCACTAAAGGACATAGCAATTACTAGTAGGGATAGCATAGCGATATATACAAATTTATACTTTTCATGCAGCTCCAATTTCCTTATGCAAATCATCTCATTCGTACCTTCCATCCTGCATGAAAAGTGGGCTGACTTCAAAGTCATTTCATTGCTTGTTTTAATACACTTATATCCGTTTCTCTGTGACATTATGCACACAAGATGTAGTGACAGGTTGGGCAGTGGCTGCAAAGAGGCTTGCTTCTGCTTAAGGATATGAATCTCCCTGGGAGACGTGGCTGGAGTCATTCAAAATGCAGCATTTTGGGATTGCGCGGCTCACTGGTTTCCTATTTGTAATAGTATATCACAAACAAGACAAAATGATGCTGTATAAAATTACCGTGTGTTGGCAGGTTCTCAGAGGACGAGTCCACTCACCTGGCAACTTATCCTTCGGGTTGCAGCCAGCCAATTACAACCCTTGGTGGGGCTTCTGGATTTGCGCCTCCATCATAGATCTGCCACAGATCCATCGTGGTGTGAAATATACAAAGTTGTAATTCCGCTCAGTCGATTTGGCTGAAGTTGTGTCTAAACTTCCCGATGGGGATTGCATGGGGAATATGTGTTTTGGGACCCCCCTTTTTCTCGACCCCCACTTGACAGATCACCATGAAACTTTCCTGGAAGGAGATGAGTTGGATGACATTTTTTTGTGGAAAACTTTGTGAAGATTCGTTAAACTGCACCAAAGTTATTAGCAAACCAAAAAATCTACTTCCTATGTAAACGTGGTCCTAACTATAACTACACAGTGGTGACCGCCATTTTGTAATAGTGTGCTATATACAATAGGAGTGCCATACAAAGGTGACGGTAGGTGGGAGGAGTACAGAGGAATGGGATAAAGGATGCAATACCAACAGGACAGGGAGGGTTACTAGCTGGGGCCCATGATTGACAGGCCTACGGATGGATGGGATGAAGCCTCAAGAGTAGATTCTTCAGTTTCTTCCTGAATCTGACTGTGCATGTGCAGGGATGTAGAACTCTGGAAATCCACCCATGCAAGAGTATACACTCTGGAAGGAGCCCTTTATCACAGATCCTGCGCAATGGGACAAAATGAGGAATGCGGCACAGTTCCACAGGACTGCGCCCTGCCCTGGCTCAGACTTATGCCAAGTGCACAAAAAAACTACCCTGGCAGGCGTTGACGGCAGAGCACCACAGGGCACATCTCTTGTTGTAGCCTGTGCAGGAGGGGCAACAATGCAGGGTCTGGATTAATGAAAAGATGGGTTCTATTGGTTTGAACCATGTGAGTCATTTACCATTCACTACAGTACATAACTCTATCTCCGAGGCACTGGCCGTGTTATGGCTTTATATCAGAATTATGGACACTCAGATTCCTTTTCTTAGACATTGATGGACACAAGGGTGAGGGGGGGCAGAAGCTGAGCCTCGCATCTGCGCCTGAAACTGTACAACACCCACAGCGCAGGCATTGTTTTACGCCCATCAGCTAAACAGCAGACAATCTGTCCATACTGCAACACCAGATCCCAGGGCAACGCCCACAAACCTGCTGAAAAAACAGATCCCAGCAGCTGCAGCGGGCAGCAATTGTCAGGGTTCGCTTTTTCTAATACCTCGCACAAAAACTGAGCTCTCGCTGTCCCATGGGCACGCTTCTGACGTGGATGGAAAGACATCAGCTCTAAACAATCCTTGATAAAAGAGAGTGTCTGGCCTATAGTGCACGCACACAGAGCCACAGAAGGGGCATGCTCAAATCATACATAGATTGCACATACATGGACACATGCAGACAGAGCATCAATGCAAACACACACACATGCACACAGACTGAGACCGCACCCATTCAAACAGACCAACGCACCATGCACACAAACAGCACAGAAGACCACACATACACACACATAAAATTACAGATACATTCACACTCAGTACATTTACAAACACAAAAATAATCACAGGCAGCCCATATACAGGCAGACATACATCACACATATAGACGTCATCACACGATGGTCAACACCCAAGAGACACCCATGTAGACAGAATGACTCATGCGCACAAACCAACAGACATAAAGTCCCCCATGCACACAGATCACAAGAATACAGACACTCATGCAGGCAGAACAAATGCATATATTTGCAGTTTTTCGTTACCTAGGAAAAGAGCAGCCATGACGTAGGCTGGGTGTGTATCATAAAGATCGACCAAAGATCATATATCTGTCAATATTTCTCATAGCTAAATAAATAAATCCCCATTGGCCACTCGACTTAAGTGAACACATGATTATATTACCAGCACTATGCACTGTGATATCTTTTCACAGTTTGATGGCTGCACAGAGTCATTTTTGATTAACCATCGTAAATTAGAATGAAATGAACGTTGTATCTATTTTTTAATTCACGATATGAACTTTTGACATTTTGGGATAATTTTATCAGGTGCGCGCTGTTTTTAACTCTAGTTTAAACTCGTTACTGATCGTTGAAAACTCTCCAATAGCGTGCCAGAACACAGTAGTATGTGTAGTATGTTTGCAGAATATAGACATCAACGCTACAGCCTAATAAAGTATTTATGTTCTGGCTCGGCAAGTGACCTCCAAGGCAGCGGGAGACTTCCACGCCCAAGGGTGCCACATGTCAGGAATCCCAGAGGCATGCCCAGTGCCTAGCAAACGTTAGATCACAGTACAGCAATTAGGGTCTGGCTGCAGTACTCGACTGGTGCTGGGTTCAAGAATTTCAGGGTAAGAATCTCACAAACTGAGCAGAATGTCCCAAGGAGTTAAACGCTCTCATCTGACATCTGCAGATTAGAGATTCGAACCCTGCTAGACCAACCCAGACGTCCAACCTTCTAAGGTCAGTAAATTGAGCACCATTAAATAAAAAAAGAATGCATTTGAGGTAAATAAATTGAGTACCGTTAAACTGTGTCATGCAGCCTGCAAGGTAATAGGACCCTGCAGCAGCAATTGAAGTGCATAAAAGAAGTGTGGGAACTGTGATCCTGAGTGCAATGGGGCGGGGTCAGTGTGCGTTAGGGCGGGGCCAGTGTTGTGACTAAAACTAAATATTCTGCAACTATTTGTAGGCCTTTCATCTTCAGGTAAATGCATATAAAATAAAACAAACCCACTTAATGTGGGAAATAAATGCAAATTAGCGTATAGTTTGGGAAATGCACTCTATTTAGGTATGACATTTCAGTTGGTTAATACGATCACGCCAAATCCACTTTTGGGCCCGGCTCCACTGTTGATTCCAATATCCCGGTGACTGAAAAGTGTCTCCATGGTCAGGCAGTCAAAAACTTTCGATTACAGTGATGACGACAATGTTTTTGGTCGCATCAAAGAAGAAGATGGCGATGCAGTGAAGAAGGTCTTCATCCAGCTTAAAGCAGCTGGTTTGACCCTAAATTCCAACAAGTGTGAGCTGGAAAAGAAGATCTCACACTCTTTGGCTGCATCTTCTTGTGAAGGGGAATGCAGGAGGCAGACCCCATCCAATTCACAGCACTAAATGAGGCTCCCACCCCAACCATCCTAGCCAAATGCTATTCCATAACGTGCATGTGGAGATCTATGCCTCCGTCTCCCCTATCTTGTATGTGCAGCGTTCTCCAACCAGCTGCGGAGATCTCCAGATGCATAATATACGTTTTAGTAGTAAATGTGGGAGGGAAGCGAGGGGAGCTGGAAAGTGGTGAACACTCACTACTGAAGGGGAGGAGTTTTAGTAGAAGTAAGGAGGGATTACGGGAGGGTTAGGGCGGATTTTAAGGAGGAGCATACACCCACCCATGAAAGAGTAAGCCCATTGCTATTCACAACCTGCTTTATTTTAGTTACTACAGAAAAGAATTACCCAAAAAAGTCGTAAAGATGCTCCAGCTAAGAGGTGGAGTAAGTCCAGCACTACCCATGGCGACTCACATGGACTGTAACACCCTCCCGTTAAAAATAATAGGAGGTAAAGTACTAAAATAAAACCCAATAGGAAATATTGTTAAAATAAATTAATTTATTTAAACTTTAAAAATATATATATATACATTTATTCTAATGTTAAAAATAACCTTTAAATTATGAATATTATTTATTTAAATATTAATTAAATATTAATATCCTTTTTAATTTAAAAATAGATATAATTAAAAACGAAATTAAATTAATTCTATACATAACGTTTAGTGAGTATTAAAACATAATAAATATAAATATTTTACTTTAGGTGGGTGTTATTTTTAGATAAATATTTTCAAAATTAATTTAAATTTAATATACTTACATTATTTACATTTTTATTTAAAATGAAGTTACTAGTGTGGTAGCATTTTAAAAAAAAGTAATCTACATTTACATTACATATATTAAATTATTTTACATTCAACCAACAAATATTTTGTTTTAACTTGAATTATCATTTCAAATTTCCCCATACTTTACTAAAGAGAGATCTCCCCCTGATTATGGAGGTCTCCGTCAAGTGTGCAGAATGTCAAATACAGTCATAAAGTCACTATTAGTACTAATTTTACGGTTGCATGTTGGGTCTTCATTGACTCGACTCCGTTACAAGAGGTGCTGTCAAGTAAATCTATACTTTTGAGTAACTTTACACTTGTAAATGCTGAATAGCCAAAAGTAGTAAAGTTATTTAAAAACTTACATGTGTAGATTTACTCACGTGTAAGTTGCCTCTGTGAATAGCCCCAAAAATGTAGTGAAGTGCAACTATTAACAAGAGACAAGTGATTACCTCCCAATCTGCTGCAATTAATTGATGGTAAGGTCCCCTAGCTGTGAAATTATTTTCAGTGTCGAGTGACAATTGTTTGCAAGTGACTTTGTGTAAGTTGTGTAATCTTAATGCTATGAAAGTCTTGCATTTACCGAATAGCACTGTTCTCATGTTTCTAATGACACATTGTAATTTTTGTACTGTTTATTGAGCAGAACTGTAATGGAAGAGGACTGTGTAATGATGAACTAGACTGTAGCATACAAGATGACGTCAGCCTGTAAACTTTGGATGAATGTTTTAATCACGATTAGAAGTATTTGACTATGTTGTATTCCCAACAGGATGTTATCATTAAGAATTGATATCGATAACACGAATTATGTTATTTAAAAACTGTAACTTTATAAGGCTTCATCAATCATTAATAAAATGAATATTTATAATTTGAAAAATTGTAATGCCCATTCCCCTGGTAGCGAACTCTATTTGAATGCTATAAGAATATGGTAGGGGAGGGATTTTGCAGCCTTCATAGAGGGTCTTAATGGACTTTAGTTTCTTCCCTCTCCTCCCGCTCACGTTGTCATAGAAAGCAAGTCAAGTAGACCTGCATTGGATAAGTTGCAATAGCATTTATACCCCTGACGAGGCCCAGAACGCTTATAGGGGCGAGCTAGCAACAACAGCAGCTTCAGCACCACGTGTTGTCCCCCCACTTTTCACCCCTTGCCTGTCTGAGAGTCTAATGTGGGCACCACAACTTCGGACTCCTATAGGGACAGTAGAAAGAGCAAATACAACGTGTGCATGACAGCCTGTTAGAGTTTTCCTGGTTGGCCAAGACCTGAGTGATTTGTTTATGCTGTCAGTATGAGAGTCTGTAACCTCTCAGACTGACAATGTAAACAAGCATTGCCAAAGTCAACAGGTCTTGCCTTTTCTCTTTGCCATTGCAGGCCTGTTGGCTTTGCTATTGATTTTTACTGACGCTGTTCAGAAAAAAAATGCTATTGCTTATGCTGATCGGCATGAGCAAAACAAAGTGCAAAGGTGTATACACATGCATGTACACTAATGTGTCAAAAGGCCATTATGCCGTTTATGTGCGCGTGCATGGTGACGCACAAGCAAGTACAGATCATTACACTGGGCAATGTAGTATCCTGATGCAAAAGTGTGCATGCATTATGATGCATGCTCACATACACATCATATGTCATGACACAGAAACCCATACTGGAGCAGTTTAATAAAAACAAGCATTGGCAAGGCAAATATGTTTGGCATACATTTTTGTTGTAAGGCCCGTACGTTGTTGAGTGATGGTTTGAATGCACCCTGTTGATAAGTATGTGCTATTCATGGCTATTTTTATATAAAAATCTGCGCAACGAAATTCGTTTTATTCATTTATATGTTTACTTACCTCTAATCGGCCGTAATCCGTAGTTTACTACCTCCCACCCTGCCCCTCCCCCGCCCCACGTCAGCGCCCGGCAGCACTCCCACCACGGGCCGCTACTGGCCCAGATAGTGGATATTGGAGCCAAATGGTCAGTGGGAGTCATGAAGGCGGGGCCTCGGATAATGTGACGGTACTCCTTAATCATGCAAGCATGGCTGGACTTGCCAATCGGCCAAAGTGGGCAATCCCGCAGGAGGCTGGAGCCCCAGGAGGCCGGGTTTGACACTTGGAGGCTGGTTTTGGCCTCCAGGAGTGGTGGTGCACGTTACGCAATCCTGGCGGCAACTTGAAAACATTGCTCTGGTTCTAGCATGCATTAGCATGTCTGCACATAGGGGCTGAATTTAACATTTTTGCCTGGGCTGTTTTAGGTTCCCAGTTTGGCCCTACCCGCAAGGGACATTTGGAATCTTTAGCGGCTCTGGAGACTGGTGTGAGTCTCGCTCTTAGTTGCTAGGAGCATGACGCAAAACAAAAGAGAAAGGGTGGCAACCCACTTTATGTTAATGAGCAGCAAAGAATGTAAGTGTATTGATGCTGATGCCTCCACCGGGACAGCTCTAACGTCTTCAGGATGGGTGCCAGCTGGTGTTTGTACTCACTGCTAACAGTTGGATCGCCCATAAGCTAACACAACCTTTGTAATCAATAAACGTGCATAATAATTTTACCCACAAAAGAGTTGTCAGTTATTGTGTTGCATGAATGGTATTATAAAATCATCTTTGTCCTCACATCCTCCAAGTAATAGCAGTAGCAGTGCTAAGCATTTGACATTCTTGTTGACTCTTGTCCTCAAAGAAGGTCAGTGGCTGCTATAAGCATGGTTCAGCAGGGCTGACTTCAGACTGCATATTCCCTATCAACTTGGCTGCCTGACTAATTAAGATACTAGGATACATTTTAAAGAGGAAGCATTGACGCCAGCTGATACTAAAAGCCCCAGAGCTTATTTAAAAAGAGAAGCAACTGAGACCCAGTCTAATTTTCACAGCCAACCAACTATCTATGCAGAGCAAATGTATTTGTAAAACACAGAAGTCTGAGTGAACGTCTAGAAAAAGAGCAGAAACTGCTCACAAGTTTACTGTGTTAATGGCCTGCAAGAGTGTAAAGGAAAATAACTTCATGTGTAGTACGCACATGTATGTTTGAACAACTTAACTTAAGAACCAAGGATGATTTGTTGTGTCTTTTGTATACATTTTAATGTTTATGCACACACCTGAGCACTGCGTCGTCTGCACTTTTTATGAGTCACACTGTTGTTTGCATTTTTATATATATTGGAGGAGAATACACAATAGCAACAGAAACTTTTCCAGTCTCATTGTCTGTTTTATGCAACCCAAATGAGTCCTTTCCATTAGGCTGCCTAATTAATACATCCAGTGTGGGTTTCCCCTGATTTATAGAAGAGGATTCCATTTTGACACAAAGAGTCCCATGGTGGACTCTGTTCATATAACGTATTCTGACCCTGGCTCCCCGTGGACATAGAGGGTTGTCCTTGTGACACAATGCACGTATTTTTATCTGGTCATTTGGCAGCTGAGTTTCCCAAAAATGAGATTCTGGGGATGGGGTTTAAACTCTAAGCAATACCCCTTTTGTACTATTTTTATCACCTATCGATCGCTATGTTTCTTCCAATGTTCCACGTAGCAGAGAATGCTCATCCCACAGGCATTGTACTGTCTTCGACATAGTCAGGTTCTTGGTGGTTCCTTTCTTCTGTCGACTGCTTGATTACCTGATCCAAGTGTGTCCCATAAAGCGCAGGACCCAGAAACGGAAGATGTGGTATTAGTGCTTTCTGCGCTGCATCGACTTCCATGGTTGTTACCATCTATGCCTTCTGTCTGCCATTATAGCTTCTGCTGAAGTAGCAGTTGTGCATATTTCATCAAAAGTGGTGTCTGAAAAGAACTGCAGTGAGAAGTTCTGTACAGTCTTCACCTTTCGGAAAAGTTTTGTGTATTGTTTGGGCGTCTTTTAATAGGGCGAGAGAATTATATGCAACATATGTGGCTGCATGAAAAACTGGTTAATGCATACGCGCTAAACTGGTTGATGCATACACTCTAAACTGGTTGATGCATACGCGCTAATCTGCTTGATGCACATGCTCTAAACTGGTTGATGCATACGCTCTAAACTGGTCGATGCATACACTCTAAACTGGTTGATGCATACGCGCTAAACTGGTTGATGCACACGCTCTAAACTGGTTGATGCATACGCTCTAAACTGCTTGATGCGTTCGCTCAAACTGGTCGATGCATACGCTCTAAACTGGTTGATGCATCCGATCTAAACTGGTCGATGCATATGCTCTAAACTGGTCAATGCATACACTCTAAACTGGTTGATGAATACGCTCTTAACTGGTTGGTGCACACGCTCTAAACTGGTCGATGCATATGCTCTAAACTGGTCGATGCATACGCTCTAAACTGGTTGAGGCATACGCTCTAAACTGGTTGATGCACACGCTCTAAACTGGTTGATGCCTTTTTTATTTTTCTATTTTCTTTATTGACATTTGAGTTATGCAAACATCATATCAGGACATATGAACCACGCCTACATACATAGTCCATTGTATCCTACTGCCAACAGGCATCGCGTTAGTATGACCCCATAAACTCCCACCACCACTCCCCACCCCCCTTCCCCCTTCCGTTCCGTGTCAGGTTACATAGTTACGTAGGAAAATTTAACATTGTACATGAGCACCGAGGTTACTACCTAGGCATTATTCCTGTCTTGTTCCCACCGGGAGGAAGCCCCTTCACCCGGGGTCCCACGGCCTTGCGGGGTCTGTTCTTCTTTTAATTCTGTTAACATAGAAGACCATGCCTGGATATCGTCAATAACCTTCTCATCCTTTCGCACAAATTTCATCCGTACCACTTCCGCAGTTGCTCATTCACACATATCTCTGACCCATTCCTCGGGCTGTGGGGATCTAGGACGTAACCATGCTGTAACAATGCGTCTCTTAACCAGGACTAATCCTAGGAGAACAAAACCGTCTACTTACCCCTTGCTCTTAGACATGGGTAACAGTCCCAGCAATAGCTGCTGATTCTCCCTAGGGATTCTCCATTCTGTAGCCCCCGTAGACGCTTGAGTATCTCTTCCCAGTGGGAGAGTAATGACGGGCAGGACCAGACAATGTGAAGGAAATCCGCTGCGCACGCATTACATCTTGGGCATTCGTCTTTGCGGGTCGGGTATATTTTATGTAACATGTGTGGAGTGAGATATACCTGGTGAACTAAGTTATATTGGAGGAGTTTGAACCGTGCGTAGGCGCTTACCTTCTGGACCCCCTCGTGAACTTTCCTCCATTCTCCCTGTGTCAGGGGTTCATCTACCAGCTCATCCCATTTTGACTGGACCGGCAGCATTTTGTTTGGTAAATTATCTCTTAATGCTCTGTAGAGATGGGATACCAGCTGCCTACCCTGCGCCATATACAGCATCACTTTCAGTATATTCGTGGTAGGGGGTTCCTCGGGGAACATAGACCAGATCTCTTGAGCTACACTTGAGATCTTTTCATATTGTAGAAATTGGCCTGATCCTAGATTTAAGGTGACCCTTGCTTCCTCGCGGGTAATGAATTCTCGGTCTGTGTATAGATCCCCCAATGTCTGACACCCTTCCTCCTTCCATTGGCGCACCAACATAGAGTCAGCAATACTGGCGAATGGGCGCAGTGCCCATAGGGGCATGTCCAGCACATATGGGGCATGCTGCACCACCCGGCGTACCGCATTTTCCCATGTTGCGGCTACGTGGCGCACAATGTATGGGGTCTCCTAGTGGGCGCTGCGCCCAAGCATCAAGAGCTCCATCAGTGGACGGTCTCCATGTGTTCCTGCCAAGAGACGTCTCTCCCAATTATCTTCGATGTTGAGCCAGTGGACCGCATGTTGTAGCTGGGAGGCCATGTAATAAAATTCCAGACAGGGAACCTCCAGCCCTCCCCCAGCCCATGTTCTTTGCTGTGTTGTCAGACGCACCCTTCTGCACTTATTTCCCTATAGGAGGTCTGCCATTAGGCCATCTAATGTCTGGCAGTAGTGTCGCGGAATCATATAAAGCGAGTGTTGCATTGCATAGAGACATCGAGGTAGGATAATCATTTTTACAATTGCAATGCGTCACATTAGAGATAACAGCAAGTCTCGCCAGAAATGTATGGATCCCCGTAGTCCCTCAACTACCCTCCCAATATTGAGCTCCAAGTAGGTAAAGGCTGTATTTGCCAGTCGAATCCCCAGATATCGCGTCCCCATGCCCACCAATGGTAACTCCACCCGTGGCAGTTCAGACATTGGGACTGTGGCCAGCTTGCCAACGGGAATCAGCTTGGACTTCCCGGGGTTGGTATGAAGACCCGAGATTTTACCAAAGTTCCGCAGCTCCGTAAGGAGGAGAGGCACCGAGCACGCCAAGCCCGAGAGGTAGACCAACGTGTCGTCCGCGTATAAGGAAACCACATGGTTGGTCGGCCCCAGCTTAATCCCCCAGGGTCCCAATTTTCCTTGCAGGCCTGCTGCCAGAGGCTCCATAGCCACCGCAAATAGCTGTGGGGAGAGTGGGCAGCCCTGATGGGTGCCGCGACAGAGAGTGAGCGGTTTAGACACCATTCTTCCAACTCTAATTCTGGTCATAGGAGCTGTGTAGAGCAGTTGTGCCCATTTGAGAAACCTCTCTCCCACCCCGATTCGTCTGAGAACCTGCCACATGAAAGACCAGTCTACTGAATCGAAGGCCTGTTCGATATCCAGCATTGCTATAGCATATTCATCCTCCATTAAGCATGGAGCATGCCAGACATGCGCCAAACGTTGCAGGTTATGAGTGGTACTTCGCCTTGATATAAACCCTGCTTGGTCTGACTGGATAAGTTGGGGCAACCTCTGGAGGAGACACTCCGCCAGAATCCTGCTGCGTATTTTCACTTCAATATTTAGTAGCGAGATTGGCCTATAGGAATTGGGTAAGAACGGGCCCCTGTCGTTTTTAAGTATCATGGCAACCAGAGCGTCTCGCATGGAGGGCGATACGGATCCAATCCCCAACACCTCATCATCGACCTCTAACAATCTATCTGCCATTAAGGGGGCGAACTGTTGACAGAACTCCTGTGGGAGCCCATCACTGCAAGGGCTTTTTGCAGGTTTAAGCCGTCTTATAATTAGCATCAGTCCCTCTTTTGTAATCGGGGTATTCAATGCCTCAGTCACTTCGGGCTTCAGTTGGGGAATTTCGATAGAGTTCAAAAAGGCGAGGATTGCCTGACGGGGGGAAGGCTGGTGAGCATATACAGCACCTAAATGATTTTCCAGCACCTCCATAATCGCCCTTTCTGTTTAGACCATTTTCCCGTTCCTATCTCATAGCTGTAGTATAGGGGCGACAGGGGTTTCCTGCCTAACTAGTCATGCCAGCAAGGCTCCAGTTCTATCTCCCTCCCTGTGTAACCTTTGTCGATACGCCGTATGTGCGTGCTTTTCTAATCTGCGGAGGTCCATCAGCAGGGCCTCCTTGGCGGTACACCATTCTGTCAGTCTATGAGGAGCAGTAGGGATTTCCGTTTCCAGCCTACTCAGATATGCCTCCTGTGTGGCTACATCCCTTTCCAATTGTCGGCGAACCCCGTAGGATGTTGTAATGCACACCCCCCTAATGACCACCTACATGGCCTCCCATTCAATCGCACGGGTCGAGGCCGAACCCCAGTTTTCCTCAAAATAACGGCATAACTCCTCCGAGAGCGTGGCCGCAAATGGAGGCTCCATCAAGGCCTCTGTGCTTAGCCGCCAAAGGGGTATCTTGGATCGATCCCCATGCCCTCCAAGTTCTAGTAATACAGGGGAATGATCTGAAAGGTATCTGGGCAAATAAGATATCCCTTCCACGTTCTATCCAAGGTCGGTGGATATAAACCAATAATCCAGTCTGCTAAAGGTTCCAGTAGCTGGAGTGTGGCAGGAAAACTGTTGAGTGGTTGGGTGCCATTCTCGCCAAATATCGCTCAAGTGAATGCCCTCTAGTATGTCTCGTAGTGTGACTGTCATACGGGGCTTAGTGTGGGGTCAAGGGGACTCACGGTCGAGCGAACCGTCAAGGACACAATTAACATCTTCAGCTAACAACATCGGATCCCCCAGATATGGTGATGCCCCTTCAATTAGGGCGGGGAAAAGGAGGAGCAGTCGTCGTTAGGGGCATATACATTAAGAATGCACAATTCCCTGCCATCTAACTTCCCATGCAGGATAACATATCTCTCTTCCGGGTCAGTACTGTGGTGCAGATGCTGAAAGGGCACCCCTGGAGCCACCCAAATGAGAGCACCTCTAGCAAATCCAGAATAAGAGGTAGCATATAGTTGTCCTCTCCAGCGTCTTCGTAAACACGGTATAGAATCCCCCCAAATATGTGCCTCCTGCAGGCATGCCACAGCTATTTTGTACTTTTTCAGGTAGGCAAATACTCTTCTACGTTTTTCAAAGGCAGCTATGCCTCGGACATTCCATGTAATCTTGGTCATGGTGGCTGCCATGAAGCACCCAGGTCATAGCTGCTGCCGCGTAGTGGCCATTCCTCCTCAGGTCACTCATGCAACCTTAAACATGTAACCATCCCTACAAACTCTTCCATCTGACATGGAGGAGGGAGCATTACCCTCAACCAATCCCCAACGTAAACATTTCCCCCCTCCCCTTGGGCAAGATCGCATCTCCCTCCTGATATGGAAAAAACAAGGTGATGGTCTGTAGATGTCGCCCCATGTCCTAACTGGTTAATGCATATGGTCTAAACTGGTTGATGTATACACTCTAAACTGTTTGATGCATATGCTCTAAACTGTTTGATGCATACGCTCTAAACTGATTGACGCATACGCTCTAAACTGATTGACGCATATGCTCTACACTGATTGACGCATATGCTCTAAACTGGTTGATGCATGCGTTCTAAACTGGTTGATGCATATGCTCTAAACTGGTTGATGCATACACTCAACATCGGACCCAAATACCTCAACGAGAGAGTTTCCTTCCACGTACCCAAGAGGAACCGCCGCTCCACCGACCTCGCCCTGGCAGAGGTCATCCGCAGAAACAGAACAGGCGGGAGAGCCTTCTCCTACATCACAGCCAAGACCTGGAACGAGCTCCCTGTGAACATCAGACGCTCCCCGACCCTGCACACGTTCAGGAAGGACCTCAATACCTGGCTCTTCGACTGATCCGGAGCCGCCCCCCTGCCCCCCTAGCGCCTTGAGACCCTCATGGGTGAGTAGCGCGCTTTATAAACCCCTGATTGATTGACTCTCTTAAGTGCTTCCTCTGCATTCTTATCCACTGAATCTGTTGACAACGAGTCTTCAGTCTCCAAAGATGATGATATATTTGTCCATCATGTGTTGACTTTCAGAGGCTGTGGAAACTCCACCTCAAAGTCTTTTAAAAGGTGTCACTTATTTAAGAATCTGGGAAACGCCATCTTGTCACCCTCTTTCCATTCTCTCAGGAGAATATGTCTAACAGTTTATGAGGAGGAAGAGCATCGGGAGTGTGTGGTCCACGAGTCTCAAAAAGTTCATCTGCCCTGCCTGGTTGTTTATCAGCAGGAACATTATTATGTTCCTTTATGTGATTTATCACTTGGATAGTTAAGACCTTTGCACCAAATACGAGGCTCTTGCTCACCATCATCTTCAGCAGATATATCCATGTTCGTTCTTTTGTTTTGTGCTCTTAGAGCAGCTGATAATGACCTTTCTAACCACACTCTGCAGGTCAACAGAAGATACAGAGATACTTTCCTGTTGTCCCTCAGGAAGAGAGTTTATCTCCTTCGATGCTTCCATTTAATGGAATATGTTCTCACTTCTGTGTCTCCAGCTTGATGTTAAGAGACCCCACTGCTGCTTAGGCTTAAAGTACACTTTTGCCATTTCATTAACATTTCACATGAGATTTTGCATGTTTCAATAAGGACAAAGGCTGCCTGCCACCTCCCTCTAGACGCGTTGCACCCATGCGCGCACGCGTATCTCTCAAGAGAGTGGGTTACACGCTTCAGTCCAGATCCCCTCCGCCTACTCTCCCAGCAGTCAGCGCCCCACCCGCTGCTACATCAAGCAAAGTAGGACACCCAGAAAACAGGAGAGCAGTACATAAATGGGCCACTAGAGCGGACACATTGTATTACATTTTTATGGCATATTTAATGTGTCCTCCAAAGTGCACACTAGCAGACCTCTCTTCCACATCTAAGAAGTTGTGAAGCTTTTTACACAGTTACTATGCACTGTATCATTGTTCCTTTCGTTACATCTCATTATATTTATGTGCCAAAACGTTAGTTAAAAGATCTAAAAATAAAGAGATAAAGCATTGCCTTGAAAGAGGGAACAACAGTGGGTTCAAAGTTGATGTGCAACCGCCCTCCATTTACACGAGTTCTCTTTGCAACATTGTGCCAATGCGGGTTGGCCGCCTTACCTTGTGAGGACAATCTCACACAGGGCAGCTATTGTCACTTTTTCTAGCTCTAATCTGCTGGAACTGGGTCCTGCCTCTTCCCGCTTGATGGCCAGTCACACTCAGCGCTGCCACAATTCTGTCCGTGGTGGGAAAAGACTGCAGGACCAGGCAGATTCCAAAAACAGTAACCTCACTGCTATCTGCAAACTGCAGCACCGAGACAGCACCATTTCACACCATCATTGGGGTGCAGCAAATTCTTTGCTTCCCCCACACATTCAATGTACATTAATTCATTCAAATAAAAGCAGTGGTGGCTGGCATGGCACGTGGGTGGCGGGCGGGCGCGGGGTGTGGGGGGAGTGTCATGCGGGAGGGATCAGAATTTGGAAATAAAAACTTACCTTGAGGCCGGGTCCCGCGTCTTCTCTGCTCCTGCTCTCCTGCCTCCGCCTCTGACAGGAACAGGAAGCAGGCAGCCAGGCACCCTCCCCTAAGCCAATCACAATGCTGCAATGCAGGGTTGTGATTGGTATGAGCACCCTAACACGGCACTCAGCCAGGGGCTGGAGGGGAGGGCATGTTCTCCATACAGGCTGTAATGCAGCCTGCATGGAGAAAGGGGAAAGTACGCATGACTGGTTTGGGCGGCCCGAGAGGGCCGACCAAACAGTCATTGGGCACTTAGGAGTGGGCAAACCACTCCTAGCCTGCTCGGAGAGCAGATCAGCGCCGCCCACCCATTTGTTGCAAAGCAGCAGGACACGAAGCATTAAAATGATAATAACTTTAAGTTATTATCATTTTATGTTTCTCACTGCTTAAAAGCAGTGGGGCGACGCTTCTCCGCCATAGCGGAGGAGCCGCCCCTGAATAAAAGTGCTTGAGCCACTGGCACTGCAGAATGCTGGGGTTGCTGAATACCAAGGCTGTCTAGTTTTGATTCCCTCTCACGCCTCTTTCCTCCACCATTCATCACTTCAGGTCTCCTTATATTGTTCCTGCAGGTTGATTTTGATCCCTGTATTCTCCCTTTGTCTCTGTTTTCCTACCTTTCTATTCCTCTTCCTTCTCCCTTTTATGCCTTTCCCTCTTTCAATCTCTCTCTTGTTCTGGGTCAAAGTCTAAAAATGGAAAGAACATCCCAGCCCCCAAAAGGAGTGTTGTGTCCACCACCTGCTACCATCGGCATAAATGTAGCAGTGTCCCCACACGTTTGCAGACAGGCTCTGGCAGAGGTAAGATGTTTAGGCAAGAACAGGTGAATATTTTCTTGAGGTCTTGGTGATCTTGACACCAGCTGAGTGACCTGTCTGCCACAGATCCCTGAAATGTCAAAAAGATTGTTTTCAAATCATTGTCTATGAAAAGCATTCATTAATCAAATAAATCAGTGTAGGGAGGTCTGATATAAAGAGACCGTGGAATGACTGCAGTCCACCTCTTTAGCTTGCGGAAATTTAGGAGCAAGTTACTCAAGCTGTTTGCTCGTCCAGCATTGGGAGCTCTTCAATGCTCAGCAACTGGAATTTGGAAACAGGTACTCAATCAATCAATCAAACAACATTTGTAAAGTGCAGCACTGTCACCCCCTAGGGGTATCTGGGTGTTGTGTCTCCGTTGAAGAGCCAGGTCATGAGTCTCTTTCTGAAGTCTGCCAGTGAGGGGGCTGTACTGAGCTGGAGAGGAAGGTCGTTCCAGGTCTTGGCAGCGATGTAGAAGGAGCAGCACCACTGCGGCTACGACGGATGTGAGGGGTGTGTGCAAGGGCAAGTGCAGAGGAACTCAGATGTCTAGCGGGTTGGTGGAAGTTCAGAAGATGGTTGAGGTAGGCAGGTCCTAGGTCGTGGAGGGCTTTGTAGGCATGCATGAGGATCTTGAACAGGGATCTTTTCTGGATGGAGAGCCAATGGAGGTCTCTCAGGTGGGGGGTGATGTGGGTTCGTTTGGCGAGGTCCAAGATGAGTCTGGCTGCAGCATTCTGTATGATCTGGAGTTTTCTGAGTAGCTGGGTGGAGATGCCGACGAAGAGGGCAATGCCGTTGGCCAGGCGGCTGGTGTTGAGGGCATGAGTGACAGTATTTCTGGTGTTGGTTAATTTAGTCTACCAAGAGGCATAGTAACAAGGTGAACAGATCCCTCCAGGTACTATTCCTCGAGCTTTATGTGCTGACCTGATGCACTGTGGGCATAGTAGTCTTGTTTTAGGTCCATTGGACCAATTACACTGACACTCCAGAAAGCAATGACTTGTAGGTGAAAGGTTCTGGAGTGGAGAGAGTGTCCTTATTGACCTTCGCCCCGGTGTCTATGCACAGAAATGTGAAGCACAGAGTCAAGCTGGCACGTCTTCAGTGGCACAAACAGACTTTGCGTAACCAGCCCCAGGTCAATCATATAGACTGATGCCCCACTGACCACAAATCAGATGTCAGTTACCACAGGCAGGGCGAAGAAAGGGTCTCTGAAGTTCTAATGGTCAGCGTCTGCTCTTACATTGTTCTTGACACATACTCAATCCACCTGCATTATGCAGGTTCTAAGTCTGTGTTTAACTGCATAGAATTCAATCCACTTATGAAAGACTTGAACATTGCACTAGTGTGCTCCTGCGCATCAGATTGCAAACATCCCCTCCTACAGCAGCAGTGCCATCCACTACCAACACCTGCTCTATAGGGGTCTTCATGCTCGCCCATAAAAGCAGATCCTTGCACACTTCTAGCAGCAAAGCCATGTTGGCTGGCTCTAGGTAAGTGTACAGCAGTATACCGTTGGGGAGGGAACCAATCATGCAAGAACTGAATCAGAGGAACCCATTGTGAATGTTTTTAACAATTGACTTCCCCTTGTGTGGCATTGCTAACTCCAATAAAGATTATCCTTCTATGGCACAAAAGCTCCTTTCGGAAATATTTACAGTACTTTTATCTAGTTGCATATCTAGTAAGGTAGATTCTTGTTCTCTCGGACAGTTCTGAAAAAATCAAATGGACATAACACAGAGGTGCAGAAGCAGCCCTCCACTGTGACAGACTACCTTACTTCTGTTGATTAGGCCAGCGGTTCCTAAACTTTTGACCTCTGTGGACCACCACAGAGACATTACTGGAATCCAAGGACCTCCCCCCCTGAATCATTACAGGAATGAGGCTACCCTCAATGAGTGATTACTGGAAGCCTGTGACCCCTGTCTAAGCAATTTCTACGATTTGAACATCAAAATAATATACAAGCATAAAGAAACAGGTATACATTAAACAGATTCCCAAATGATGAAATATTTAATTTAATTTTATTTAATTTAATTCAGAAACAAATATAGAAAAAGCAAAGTTTTAATTTTAATGGGAAGATTGAAGCATTTCTAAATTCAGTCTTTAATTCTAAGAGATGAAGAAATGTGCTTTCTCTTGTTTGCTCATAATGTGTCCGCTCTTTTTGTCGGCACGCCAATTGAGGCCTCTCATAGTCCATACTATATTCTGTTTGCCATACCCGGGTTGCTCCCACAAATCTAATTAAGAATACCAACTTAATTTTTAGGCTCCAATTTTAAATCCCTTCACATTTACAGAACGTTTTAAAATTTTCCATTCTCCATGTTCTTTTTTATTTACATATACTTTAATAATATGCTAACATTATTTAATTTTCTATACAGTCCCGGCCCTCACAGGCTAAAAACCACTGGATTAGGGAATTAGCAAAAACTCACCAGCGATGGAGGGAGGACATAATGGCCTGATGGGATATATTAAGTATAAAAAAACTATCTTTACTGATTCTAATTTAACAATTGGATCCTTGGAGTTCCAAATCATTGGTAAGAGAATACGTAGGCCCTCGTTACAAGTTGAGCAGACCTAGAATTACCGCATGTTTCCATGTATAAATATCAGGCTCATGACTGCAAGTAGTACAGAGTGTGATTCCACACCCCTGGATCCTGGATCCGATTCTGTACCCATTGCTACTTGGTGCGATTCCACACCCCTTGATCCTGGATCTGATTCTGCACCCATTGCTACTGGGTGCGATTCCACACTCCTTGATCCTGGATCTGATTCTGTACCCGTCGCTCCTGGGTGCGATTCCACACTCCTTGATCCTGGATCTGATTCTGTACCCATCGCTCCTGGGTGCGATTCCACACCCCTTGATCCTGGATCTGATTCTGTACCCGTCGCTACTGGGTGCGATTCCACAATCCTTGATCCTGGATCTGATTCTGTACCCGTCGCTCCTGGGTGCGATTCCACACTCCTTGATCCTGGATCTGATTCTGTACCCGTCGCTCCTGGGTGCGATTCCACACCCCTTGATCCTGGATCTGATTCTGTACCCGTCGCTCCTGGGTGCGATTCCACACCCCTTGATCCTGGATCTGATTCTGTACCCGTCGCTCCTGGGTGCGATTCCACACCCCTTGATCCTGGATCTGATTCTGTACCTGTCACTCCTGGGTGCGATTCCACACCCATTGATCCTGGATCTGATTCTGTACCTGTCGCTCCTGGATGCGATTCCACACCTAATATCACTGGGTGCGGAATCGGGTCTGGTAATAACAGGTGCAGTATTACCGGTTGTAAAAAAACACACAAACTACATTGCAAGTTGTAGATGAAGATGCCTGACAGGAGGAAATTGGACTGAAATGTTGCTCCTTCTCACAGCACTTCGAAGAACACAGTAGTTGGCCAAAATCCCTCAAAAAGCCTTTTTTAATGTAGAACAATATGATAAATCATAATCCAAACATTGGAGACATGAAATAAGACTGGGAAGCTAAGAAAATATTTTTTACAATTTGCAACTCATATTCCAACGTTGACCTGAACTAAAAAAAAATGGGCCAAACTAAAACAAAAGGGCGAATCCCCCTCAATCTCTTCGACCGAATAATTCAGTTGCCCACCAATACCTGGATTTGAGTCAAGCTAGGGGATGGTTCACACCTTTCCATGAAAATCCCAACGTCACGGAGAGTCAAAGAGGGATGTGTGCTATCCCCCTGCTTAATAAAGTATTTATAGTGGATATCCCACAGTTTCTTGACACTGTCAACTGCCATCACCCAAGGATCGGCCGAGCTCAGAGTTGTAACATCCTATACGCTGATGACCTTGCCCTCTTCAGCCTTCAGGGTTGCAACAGTTGCTTAATCAGCTGTACACCTACACATTTACCAACATTACAGAGGTCAATCTGAAGAAGACAAAGGTGGTCAGTTTTGGCAGAAAAAGGTATCAGGGGGAAGCTGGACTTACAGTAACCACAAGATTGCTGCGGATCAATCATATAAGTACCTGGAGGTACACATTGATGCCAATGGTTCCTTTATTAAGCACTAGAAAGAAATTGCAGCAAAGGCCGCGGCCCTCCAAGCAACCCTATCCAAACTTTCAAAATCATTATTAGGCCCAAGCCTTGCCCCAGTGCTGAAAGTCATGCGAGCCAAGATCTCGCCTACATTATCCTATGGCTCTGAAATCCTTCTGGGTAAGGACAGCAACGCACTGAATAAACTCACTACAAGGATCTACAAATGTGTTCTGCGGCTACTGAAGTCTTCGTCCACTGCTCAGATAAGACTGGAACTTGGCCTCCTCAACCGCCGAGCGGTGGGCGACGGTGCCTTTCTCAACCTGTGCAACAAGCTAAGAAGAGCCAGAGCTGGTTCCCTGGAGGCCCTGTTATAGATCGACATCTGCAACAGCGGGCCAGCTGGGTCACACCGCCTGTTTTTAAATGACAGTGTGTAGCTTCTGTCCACGAATGAACTGAGGGATCTAATTCTGAGTCAATCGGCATTTAAATGAAGTATTAAAAAACGTATCCGTCTTTGACCCTACCACGCAGATAGAGCAATCCTAGCTAAACGCAAGCATGCATGGCGGTTATCAACTCTTATCAGCTGGCTTCTTCATCCTCATACCTTGCCTGCACAAATTCCAATCACTTGAAGCTAAGATTCATGGCTCTCAGGCTGGGTGAGGGGCTTTTTTTGCAGCACCTAGCTGCTGGCGCCACCCCTCGGAAGAAGCCAAATGCAGAGGCTGTGGCCAGTGTTATTAATCCCTTGAGCATGTTCTGTGCATCTGCCCAGCCTTTTTGGATGACCATAAAACAAGTCTCCGGGTTGAGTGGAGCAGACTGGGAGTTCGATCCTGTCAGCAGTGCATTATAGCAGCACCAGTAGCGGCTCCCGGTGGGAGTGCTACCGGGCGGTGACGTGGGGCAGGGGAGGGGCAGTGTGGGGGGTAGTAAACACCGGAATACGGATGAATGCAGGTAAGTAGACAATTAAATCAATAAAACGAATATCGTTGCGCGCGCTGCATCGCATTTGGCGGTGCAGCGTGCTATCACCCGGTCCATCCTTAATGCCTCCAATTAACACGCCTCTAACACGTGTCTCCCACATGGAAGTGGCGCTGGTAGCTGTTACCTGCTTGCTTACTCATTGTTTAGAGGTGTTCTTCTGCGAAGGAGCCAGACACAACTAGTGTGCTGCCTCTTCGCAATAGTGTGTTAATAAAGGTTCCATCACATATTACCAACGAACAATTAGCTGCTCTACTTAAGCACCCACTCCTTCTTAAAAACGTTAGATCTAATCAGATTGCTGCTAGCACTGTAGGCACCTGTTGATCAATTCTGTATTTCATATATTTATTTTTAACTGAACTTTTATATTGTCTTAAGATTTCTCTACTTTTATAAAAATGGATTGGTTTTATTTGCATTGTAAATTGTAAAGGTTTTAACTAACCATATACAATAAATATTATAGTGGGAGGCTGTCAGTTTCACATTGGCCTGCCCTAAATAACACGAAACACCCAAAATTACAGGTGACTCCATCTATGCTCTCAGCACATTGTATGTCGTCTCATCTCCCCATGCTCCTCCACTTATAGGCTATAGGCTGCATTACATCAAACCACAGGAACTACAAAGGCCAGTCATGGAATGCCACAATAGCAGCATACTGCAGGTGGAGGAGATGGTATAGGCTCCTTAGGAGGTGCCTAATCCCCCTTCAACGTACCCAGGGGCTACATACTGACGACGTGTCGTCATGACGTGGACACCATCCTCAATCACCTGATGATGTGTGGAGACGGGCTGCAAGTTGGCCCTGGCATACGGACCACCAACCCCCACTAACTTACTGGCTTCATGTCTATGCCACTGGAGATGAAGAGTCCACTGGGCAATCTGCATGCCATGTCATAGCCCTCATTATGGAAATTATTGAAGCAGGCCTTGAGTGCCCTTCTTAGTTCAGCCCCTAGTACATTGTGTTCCAAACTGACTCACAGCCAGTGAGTGCTGTCAAAGCAAGTGTAATGTGATTGGGCATTTCCATAACATCACTGGGGCTACAGATTGCACCAATATGTCTCTAATTCCTCCCAAGGCCACTGAGGAAATGTATTCAAATGTGAAAATGCACCATCACTGTTCTGGAGATGTTGCTGCTCCTGATTCCCCCAGATATGCGCACACACACACACACACAATCCAGCTTGCCACAAATGGCAACATAATGTGTAACTGTTTCAATGCATTCTAGGACTTGTAGAAGTTACCTTATACTTTTATGTAGTGATATCTAATATGCTGAAAGCATATTGTTTCTATATGAACTGACATTGAAAATAAAAGAAACTAAAGAGGACAGTGATCCAAGCATACATGTTTTCATGTGTACGTTTAACTTTACAAAACAGGCACGCATCCAGGGACAGCAGTAGTATATGACACACACCCTGGATGTACAATGAACTACCCTGACAGATCTTGTAGTTGTAGCAAACCTAGAGACATGTTTCAAAAACCCATCACTCAGAAACACACTCCTATGAATCTTCTGGTCCTCTCTATCCATCACCCACATGCTAGTGATGGGCCACATGCCACAACCCAATGTATTCCAACGAGGGTATCATTTGTACCGGACATGTAGTACTGAACTGACATATGTCACACTTGGAGCATGATATTAGATAGGTCTTAACTAAAATAAGTAATGTTATATGAGCCACTGCATGTGTGCCCTTCCTAATGATAAAGTGAGACATAACTTGTGAATCTGTCTGATGACCTCTCTCCATGAACCTACTACTGCATCGAAATGAACCTACAACCAAGCCCACACCAGGATGCGCAATGCCATCGAACATGCATTCGGACTTAGGAAGCGACATTTCTGATGACTTTTACCATTGTGGTGGTGCCTTGACGTATGCACCAAGTAATGTATGCAACATCACACTCCACTGTTGAGTGCTGCATAAAATTGCTGTTAGGTGAATTGTGCTTGTGCCAGGGGAGCATGACCAGCCCATTGAGGACTCAAGCAGCACTTAATTTGAGCCAGTGGTTTCCGGGGCTCAGCACCGGCACTTAATCATCAACACCGGTGCTTTTCATGAGCACCAAGGACACATTCATTTATGGTAGGCATGAGCAGATTAAGTGATTTGCCCAGAATCAAAGGATATTGAGCCAAGACTCGAACCTGGTTCCCCAGCTCGGAAGTCGGCAGCTGAGCTCTGGCCATTATACGAAATCCTCTACTCACTTTCATGGTTAGTAGTTGGTTCTGTTTTAGGCGGCGCTAACAGGAGAAATGGGCTGGTGCAAGCTGCCTCCTGACAAGAGCCCCGGCACTTATTTTTTTACAAATAAACCACTGGACTCAAGGGACGATGAGGAAGAGGTACACGTTGAAGAGGGCTGAGAGCACTTAGATGCCAACGCTGCTGGCTTCAGGGATGACCTCATTCACAATCACTTTTGAAATCACAACAATCACTGTTCTACCTCCCACTTATTACAAAAACAACATATAAACTATCCTCACATGAAAAGTTTTTGTTTTTCAAAAACAAACTCCCAAAGCTGTAGTTTCTTTTAAAAATGTCACTGATGCGCTGGAGGTTTTCTCTCTGTTGTGTGGGCATCATTTATTTGTCTTCCTGTTTAGGACCGTCAGGGCACACGGTCTTCAGGACTTTGACTGAAGGCCCAGTCTCAGTCGGGTTGTCAGTCAAAGGTTTCTACTAGTGGAGCCAGCAGATCTTACGCTGGTGGGAATATGACAGTTCATCCGACTCCAAAAATGGGCGGGTGAACCAGGAGTTTGGTGGACAGGGTGCTCTACCACATGTGTGTGGCAGAGAGCCCTATCTGCCATACTTTAAATGAAGCCCTAAATGATGTGGCAGCTTTAACTGGAACATGGGCCAATTAAAACACATTATATCAGATACATTTTGTTGCATTAAATGATGTAGATTAATGTGAAAATTTCACAAACATAGGTATTGATGCATCATTGATTCTAAATCCTTTAGAAGTACCCAGGAAACACATGATGTGTAGGAAAGAAAACTAAATACAGTTATCAGTTACTATTCAAAACTCTATTTGCCAACAATCAATGACTAGGAAGCTGATGTATAGCTAGTAATGACAGCACAGCTGGAGTTCATTTCTAAAGCATTGGCAGGAACCACCGTCACAACAGCTCCTGTCAATCCTGTTTACAGTTGGTGCAGGCCTCTGTAGAAGTCAAAGAGTACACGTACGCCAAGTAAAGATGAGTTTTGGTTGGTTTATTCGCTCCCTTAACAGTATGAGAAACACCGAGCCTGCTTCATCCACCAACCGTCTCCAGAGTCCTGTCGCAAGCTGACTGGAACACCAAGCAGCATTCCATTTGTCCCACTACAACACCCTCGAGACCGTCATAGTTACAAGGGGCAGACTACTAATACATAGATCACAACAGCCTCCATTAACATGACGGAGCACTGCACCAAACTGTTCTCTTTTTCATTTTCAAAAAGAAAATCCCGAAGCGGGATGTTCTTTTTGAAAATAGAAAAAAGAAACTGCCCCCCTTGCCATGAGAGTCCTCTCCTATGGTGAGGGGAACTTTAAGCAGTTATCACTGCCCCTTACTTCCAGGGGTTTCCTGGCAGTGACGGGCAGTGTAAAACTGAAGTCTAATTCTGACCATCTAAATTTGATGGGCGAAGTCAGAGATGTGCCTCTGATGGCCCTTACTCCTCAGGGATGTCTGAGGGATTAAATCACGGTGAGGAGAGAGTGGTATCTGCCAGGATTAAACTTAAGGTCCGTCTGCTTCTAAATTTGGCAGGCCATTTTCTTGGTGGTGTGGGTACTCCTTCACTGTTGCGACAGAGTATGCTTACCGCTAAGATATAATTCGGGCCTTAAGCCATGCGTGGAAGTAGATGAACAACATTCTGTCAACACCGACCTTCTTCCCAAGTAAAACAGCTTGTGTAAAACAACCTTTTTTTAGGGAGAGGTGTGGAGCAACGGCAAGAGCAGCTGACTCAGGAGTGCAGGGGCTCACGGTTCAATCCCGACAACTCAGCATCATGTGACTCTGGGCAATAGTTCACTTAGGGGCATATCTACAAGGGCTGGCGATAATTATCGCTCAGCGCTCTTAGCGTGAGGATAATTATCGCCGGCCAACTCTGAATTTTATCGAGGACATAGCGTGCTATCAGCAACGCTTATCTCCAAAGCGATAAAATTCAGAGCGCAAGCTGCCAACTGTGCGATTATCGCTGGAAATCCAGCGATAATCGCACAACTTTTGGCGATATCTTGCTGATAGGGCTACACATACTTAGCCATGATATCCACCTTCCATAGGATATCATGGCTAAGTCAGTGTCAAAGCAGGCGTAAGGGAAGTAGCAATAACAGAGGTTATCGCTACTTTTCTTGTCGCCATGCTTCGTAGCGTGAGCCTTGATAATAGGAGAAATGTCGCTTAGCGACATTTCTCCCGTTATTCTGGGAGGAAGCGCCACTTTGCATCTCATTAGAGATGCAAAGCTGGGCGATATGTGAAAGGGCGAAGAAGCATGGATTCACGCGTTAGCGTGTCCTTGCTAATAGGGCGTTAAATTTATCGCCGCTTTTCGTCCGAAAACGGACGCTAAAGCGGCGATAATTTTATCGCCAGCCCTTGTAGATATGCCCCTGTATCTCCCCAATGGCCCCCCAGCGCCTGGATATCCTTAGAGGTGATAATTTGGCACTTTACAAATGTGGAATTATTATTATTACTGAGAGAAGAGACATCAACATGTGCACACATCCTAGAATAAAATCTGTATCTTCTGTACATCCCAACTACGTTTTTTCAAACTTGCCTCCTGAAATCTACTCTACTAACGTGAAAGGGCTTCGAGGAGCTACTTTCATCAAGGTGAATCTGCCCAGTGGAACAGTAGTGGATGTTACACTATGTATGTGTTTCACTGGGAGACACCGTAATTTCCAACATATTACATCGTAAAAGGAGATGATAAACTTGACTGTGCCAAGTTTCCAGTGCCCTCCTGCAAAAAACAATAGTTATGAGAATACTGTGATGAAACGTGAATTGTCATCAACTGTGATAAAGTCATTTTCACGGCCAAGAATGAAGCATTCCTTCCTCTTTGTGTGAAATGTATTTACATAGTTAGGGGTTTCTTCCTCCTTTAGTTAAAAGCACTTCCCCAAAACTATATTTTAATCCGTGTGTGTCTTTTATCCCTCCTAGAGACAGCAGCGCTTCCTCATCTATGCAGCACGAACATTACTATCATCTGGGCAATATTCCTACCTACTTGTGCAAATAAGTGAAAAGTGCCGGGGCTGTCATGAATCTCGTATGCAATATCATTAACTAACTTTGATCAGTTTGATCTAGAAATAAAATTATTGTTGAAATCTGAAAATGGTGGTTTATGAGGCAAACGCACCAAATCTATACTTATGAGAAAAACACAACAGCCGCAGAATTGTTTAATATTAGCCATGGGTTTAGTATCGTCACGCGGCTTGTGCTTGTAAAATAAAGCAATGCATGGTCCAGGCGGCAACTATAGCGCTTGAAGGTTTTCTCCCCACACTACAGCACTTAAATCACAACAGGAATAGGATGAAATGTACGTTCATTAGTCAATTTAGCATAAGCAGTGCTAGAACCTTTGTGCAATTTTACTCCATGTCTACGTTATGCATAATTTGCTTAATTTTCTAGCTCACAAATTGTTAATGCAAATTGCGATTAACGAAAAAATGGAGCTAACTCACAAATAGTCTCAAAATGTGATTGACGTATTCAGTGTCCTTTCGAGCATGCCATGACATGTAGTGTAAGCAGAGGCAATTGGTATGGTGCTAAACTGCATCAGTAACCATGTCCCACTCCCAACAGGTTCCTCAGGTCCATTGCACCTGGCGCACTATTGACCTTGACTCCCCAGAACCAGGGGCGTCGTGAACCCTACCCCCCCCCCCCCCACTTTAGCAGCTCCAGGGGGAGTGATGTTCTGTTTTTAGGCCTCTTCTGTCTGGACCGCTGCAGACAAAAGCTCACCATTAATGCTGGAATACAGAGTCAAAAGAAGAGCAGCAGGAACGACGGCTGGGTAAAGAGAACTGGGAAAGAAAGAAGGAATATTGGAAGGAAGGGTGAAAAGAAGGATGCCTGGATGAATGGGTGGATGAATGAGAATGTGAATGAGTGAGTGAAAGAATGAGTGAATGATAGGTGAATGGACAGGTAGAAGGATGGCAGAGTAAAGTGACGGGTGGATGGATGAGTGAGCGAACGGATAGGTGGATGGACAAATGAAAGATTGGCAGAGTAAAGGGATGAATGGATGGATGGATGAGTGAAATGGATAGGTGATGAACAGGTAGGATGGATGTAGGTGGATGGACAGGCGAAAGGATTGCACAGTAGAGGGATGGATGGATGTGTGGGTGAAAAGATAAGTGAATGGATGGAAGAGTGGATGGATGGATGGCAGAGTGGATGAATGGATGATGGCTGGATGGCAGAGTGGATGGATACATGGCAGAATTGACAAATATATGGATGGATGGGGGCAGTGTAAATGGATGAAGAATGGATGGATGGCAGAAAGGATAGATGGATGGCAGAGTGAATGGATGGATGGCAGAATAGCAGAGTGGGTGGGTGGATGGCAGAGTGGATAGATGGATGGATCGATGACTGGGTGGATGATGGATACAGGATGGTTGGATGGATGAATGGATGGATGGCAGAGTGGATGATGGCTGGCAGAATGGATGGATGGCAGAGTGGCTGAATGAATGGAAGAATAGCAGAGTGGGTGGGTGGATGGCAGAGTGGACAGATGGATGGATGGATTGACGAACGGGTGGATGATGGATAAAGGATGGTAGGGTGGGTGAATGGATGTATGGCAGGGTGGATGATGGATGGCAGAATGTATGTATGGATGGCAGAGTGGATGGATGGATGGCAGAGTGGATGGATGATGGATGGCATAGTGGACGCATGGGTGGGTGGCAGAGTGGATGGATCGATGGGTGCCAAGGTGGATGGATGGATGGCAGAGTGGATGGATGGCAGACTGTATGGATGGATGGGTGGATGGATAGATGGAAGGATGTCGGATGGAAGATTGGATGGAGGATGTGTAGATGGATGGATGGGTGAATGAATGGATGGAATAGGAAAAGACCGAATGGTGGATAAAAGAATGAATGGATGACAGAATGTAAAGGTGAAATAGTGGATATCAGCAGGTAGGTGGAACGGTGAAAGAATGAATGGATAGATGCATGTTTGAAAGCGACAAGGATGCTGCTCTAGCGAGGGTTCAGCTCACTTGCTTGGTGGCATCTGGGCTTTAGTTCAAAGTGGGAGCTATTTTAATTTTCTGTCTACTCCCTTGCCCTGAATGTACTCTTTGTATAAACTATGCATACATTTGACATTGTGTGGTTGTGTGAGACAGATGCAAATGTATTTACAGATCATTCACAGATCTGCAGCTGTTGCAGAACCCTTTCCACTATTGTGTTTCCTGCTCTGCTGCTGGAACTATGCAGGGGAGGGCTCAGTCTAGGCGGGGGACAAATATGTTCTGCCTGCATGACACGGCCTTATACAACACATACACATTTCCTTGCACAGACTATGTAGGGTTCATGTAGAAGAAAATGGGCCTCATCACTTATGTGGTTTGAGGGCCTTCGGGTCAGCCTCCTTTCCCTCAACCAATCTGGATCATGAGCACCAATGAGATCTAGGGACGCGGTTTGTTTCAGCCTTCAGGAAGGCTGTTTTAGTATTCAGGGAGGCTGGAAAAGGTACAGAAGTATACAGTAGAGTGATGGATGTAAGGCTTGAATTGATCTTAGCCACTGGTAATTAATCAGGCCGCATCCCAGTCCTTCATTATTTTGCTCACCATGCCACCTCAGTTTGGACCCAGAAAATATGCAAATCAGTCTTGACTGTGCTCCAATGGGAACAGTTCAGTCCAAACTGCCAGATCAGGTCCTCCGTGGACCGGAACACAAGCAACCCAGGACCGGTTTCATCCTGTTTGGGGATCGGTAGTCAGGTGCAGCTTGGTTCCAGAGGCAGAGTGATCATCGGCCCTTTCTGGAGGAGACCTCACCTGGAAGTTCGGGACGGACTGTTGCCATGAGGAGCAGGGTCCATACTAATTTGCATAAGGTAGCCCTTTGTCTAGAGTGGCATCGTGGGCAAAAAACGATAGACGGGCTTGCGGCCTGAGCGATTGTCAGTGCCTGAAATTAATTCAAGCATTCCAGGTCCATCCATCACCTAGTTTTTTTTGCGACCAAGGTAGACCAGCTCTTATGCTTTCAGCCTGGCCCTCTGCCCTGAACTTAGGGTCCTTTTTGAAGAGGTACCAGTGAGCTGAGAAGGTTCATCACATATCTGAGGGCAGAAACAGGTTCCTTGCAATCTTGTGTAACCCCAGAGTTCTTCCAAAATTGAAACAGCAAACCTAAACCATACACCAATTGTGCATGTAACGCACCTCCCCCAACATTTTTTTACCCAACCAGAAAGTCCAATGTTCCGAGTTCAATCACTCAGAGAGTGTGCACCTCCACCACTCCTGCTGTTTCCAAAGAGCGGTCTAACGCGACCAAAATCAAATGTAACACCAATGTGGAGTGCACCACCAATTAAATGGAGGAAAAAAAGTTATGTCCATCCAAAGAGTATCAAAACAAGTATTTCCTTTATTCTTCTTTTTATGGTTAAAAAACAGCAGCCAGACAGCCGACGCGTTTCGTCCAAATCATGGACTTCATCAGGGCTTCCAAAAGGTGAATTTACTGTCCAATAGGGTAGTAATGTAGATTATAGTTTGAAATAGCAATCTAAAATACATAAAATTCCCGCTGGACCCTCATATATCCGGGGTAAGTCAGTAAATAAAAAGCTTATGTGCCTTCCAAAAGGTGAATTTACTGTCCAATAGGGTAATAATGTAGATTATAGATTGAAATAACAATCAAATATACGTAAAATTCCCACTGGACCCTCATATATCCGGGGTCAATCAGTGAATAAAAGGCTTGTGTGCCTGGGCCGCTGGTATCCGAGACCCCCGCAGTATTCAATGAACAGATGCAAACTGAAAAACCCCAGAGTACTGTGCAACTGTGAGCACATCTGAGCAGATAGGACTGGGAGAGAGGCTAGTGGGTTAATATGTTCAACTGAGTTCACACAATGAAATACTCCAACGTGAACAGAGAGTGGTGAGTGGTGAGTCATTTACTTTGAACTTATACAGACGTGTCATAGGGCCAGATGTACGACCATTTTAAATTGCGACTCGCAATTTGTGCTCGATTGCAAGTCGCAAATTTCGAGTCACAATTTAGAATGTACAACAGTGTCAGAGACACTGATTGCGATTCCCAATGGGGTCGCAAATGCGAGGCTCATAAATATTAATGAGCCACTCGCAATTTGCGACCCCATTGGGAATGGATGGCCCTCCCAGGGATGGTGGCCTGCTGGGCTCAGCAGACCTCCATGTCTGGGACTGCTTTTCAATAAAGCAGTTCTTTTTTTTTTTAAATGCAGCCCATTTTCCTTAAAGGAAAACGGGATACATTTTAAAAAAATGGAACGTTTTCGTTTAATTTTTTAAGGGCAGGTAGTGGTCCCTAGGACCACTGCCTGCCCATAAAAAATATTTTCTCCTGCATTTGCAAAGGGAAAGGGGTCCCCTGGGGACCCCTTCCCATTTGCGACTGCATTACCACCTTCTTGAAGAGGGCGGTAATTTGCGAGTGTTTTGCAACCGCAATTGCGGTCGCAAAGCATTCTTACATGGCTTCTGAGTCCCTATTAGGAAGGGAACGCCCCTTCCTAATAGCAAGTCGCAAAACCTATTTAGCGAGTCGCAAATAAATTGCGACTCGCTAAATAGGCTTTGTACATGGCCCTGTAGTTTTTTGCATGCGCAAACGGGTCGCAAACCCGTTTGCGCATGCAAAAACGGGTCGTACATCTGACCCAGAGTTCCTTAAGCAAGGTGTTTTACATGCACCGTGAGCACGTTGATTGCAGTTTATATTGCACTGAAGCCATTCAGGATGGATGGGTTCAAGTGCAACAGCATATACAGAAAGTGGAGAGGGTATACCAGTCGATACATTTCATTGATCCTGTTTGGTGGTTCGAATGACAGGGTGTAATGGAGTGGGCACAGGAGCAGATTAACTATGCTGCTATGTTCAGCCTGCAGATGTTCATGTTCCAGTGTGGACTGGGAACCCTGCATCAGATATGGTGTTACACCTTTTGAGGTCCTGGAATTAATTTAGGAAAGATCTGTTGAAAGTCCTTTCCTCCAGCATCTCGCATTGGAGGATCACAGGCAGGGTCAGACTGGAACAGAAAATAGGCCTGGGCACCAAACTAAAAGTAGCCAGATTCAGTGAATTATAAAGCAAAAAATGTGGCCTGTGTTTGCAGTTTGGGGCGATTTGAACTTGTAAAGGCACGCTGTATAAATATTTTTGAAGCGATGGAAGACTGCATGGATTTGCGGTTGCTGCAGGCAATGTTTGTTTTAATATCAAGGGGATCAACAGTAAAAGCAGCCAAGAACCTGGCCCAACACTGACCTGTCAGACCATCCCATCTGGCACTGCCTGATTGCCCTATAGCAAAAGACACACAATTGATGGACGGAATGCAGAACAAATCAAAACATTCACCCCCAGTCAAGAGATCTGGGTTAAATCCATCATTCTTTTGCTCACCATGCCACCCCAGTTTAGACCTGGCCATATGCAAATCAGTCTTGACCCTGTGCCTCATGGGAACAGTCCAGCCCGAACTGCCAAGCCAGGTCCTCCCTGGACCGGAAACAAGCATCCTAGGACCGGTTTCGGGGTTTCACCCCTCTTCAGCCAGGATAGCTTGATTCCAGTGGCACAGTGAGCCCAGGACCCACGTCTGGGCATACCTGGTGCACTTAGGGCGAGAAAGCAAAAGACACACAATTGATGGACGGAATGCAGAACAAATCAAAACATTCACCCCCAGTCAAGAGATCTGGGTTAAATCCATCATTCTTTTGCTCACCATGCCACCCCAGTTTAGACCTGGCCATATGCAAATCAGTCTTGACCCTGTGCCTCATGGGAACAGTCCAGCCCGAACTGCCAAGCCAGGTCCTCCCTGGACCGGAAACAAGCATCCTAGGACCGGTTTCGGGGTTTCACCCCTCTTCAGCAAGGATAGCTTGATTCCAGTGGCACAGTGAGCCCAGGACCCACGTCTGGGCATACCTGGCGCACTTAGGGCGAGAAAGCAAAAGACACACAATTGATGGACGGAATGCAGAACAAATCAAAACATTCACCCCCAGTCAAGAGATCTGAGTTAAATCCATCATTCTTTTGCTCACCATGCCACCCCAGTTTAGACCTGGCCATATGCAAATCAGTCTTGACCCTGTGCCTCATGGGAACAGTCCAGCCCGAACTGCCAAGCCAGGTCCTCCCTGGACCGGAAACAAGCATCCTAGGACCGGTTTCGGGGTTTCACCCCTCTTCAGCCAGGATAGCTTGATTCCAGTGGCACAGTGAGCCCAGGACCCACGTCTGGGCATACCTGGCGCACTTACGGCGAGAAAGCAAAAGACACACAATTGATGGACGGAATGCAGAACAAATCAAAACATTCACCCCCAGTCAAGAGATCTGGGTTAAATCCATCATTCTTTTGCTCACCATGCCACCCCAGTTTAGACCTGGCCATATGCAAATCTGTCTTGACCCTGTGCCTCATGGGAACAGTCCAGCCCGAACTGCCAAGCCAGGTCCTCCCTGGACCGGAAACAAGCATCCTAGGACCGGTTTCGGGGTTTCACCCCTCTTCAGCCAGGATAGCTTGATTCCAGTGGCACAGTGAGCCCAGGACCCAAGTCTGGGCATACCTGGCGCACTTAGGGCGAGAAAGCAAAAGACACACAATTGATGGACGGAATGCAGAACAAATCAAAACATTCACCCCCAGTCAAGAGATCTGGGTTAAATCCATCATTCTTTTGCTCACCATGCCACCCCAGTTTAGACCTGGCCACATGCAAATCAGTCTTGACCCTGTGCCTCATGGGAACAGTCCAGCCCGAACTGCCAAGCCAGGTCCTCCCTGGACCGGAAACAAGCATCCTAGGACCGGTTTCGGGGTTTCACCCCTCTTCAGACAGGATAGCTTGATTCCAGTGGCACAGTGAGCCCAGGACCCACGTCTGGGCATACCTGGCGCACTTAGGGCGAGAAAGCAAAAGACACACAATTGATGGACGGAATGCAGAACAAATCAAAACATTCACCCCCAGTCTAGAGATCTGGGTTAAATCCATCATTCTTTTGCTCACCATGCCACCCCAGTTTAGACCTGGCCTTATGCAAATCAGTCTTGACCCTGTGCCTCATAGGAACAGTCCAGCCTGAACTGCCAAGCCAGGTCCTCCCTGGACCGGAAACAAGCATCCTGGGACCGGTTTCGGGGCATCACCCCTCATCAGCAAGGCTAGCTTGAATCCAGGGGCGCAGTGAGCACGTGACCCACGTCTGGGCATACCCTTACCACTTAGGGCGACAAAAGCAAAAGGAACAAATGATGGACGGAATGCTGAACAATGCAAACATTCACCCCCAGTCACAAAGATCTGGGTTTAATCCATCGTTCTTTTACTCACCACACCACCCCAGTTTGGACCCAGCCATATGCAAATCAGTCTTCACCCTGTGGCTCATGGGAACAGTCCAGCCCGAACTGCCAAGCCAGATCCTCCCTGGACCGGAAACAAGCATCCTGGGACTGGTGTCGGGGTATCACCCCTCATCAGCCAGGCTAGCTTGAATCCAGTGGCAAAGTGAGCAAGGGACCCATGTCTGGGCATACCCTGCCAACTTAGGGCGAACAAAAGCAAACACAAGGAGATGATGGACGGAGCATTGAAACATTCATGTCCCCCAAACCACCCTGACAACAATGGCATTATTGAACCAAGTTGTAATTCAGTTGTAATTTGTACACTATATGTAGTCTTGTAATTTATTATAGATGAAGCAACATTATAGTCTAGTAAAATATCTAAAAGAGAGGATTTTTTACAGCAGGCACCTGAACTGAAGGTGCTCTCAAATATGATGAATCCGCATAAATCTAAGGAAAAAAATGGGCCATTAGGTTCTGATGAGAACGAACAAAATCATATAGAGCCAGGAGCTCATTCTCAGGGTGAATAATCAATACGTGTGTGGCGTATCAATAAGACGCTTAATCCAAGTTGGAATAATTGGATACATAGTTCCAACTTGAATTAAGTGTCTTATTGATTCTTTCTGCACAACAATGTTAATTTGATCATTCATTTACATGTGTTGGATTCGATCCCACTTGCCTTCCACACAACTATGTTGATTTGATGACGCATTCATATATGCCGAAGTAATCCCCAGGCTTTCCATTTTATTGCTGTAAAAGCCGACTATCTGTGAGTGCTGTATTATGAATTATTTGAACCTCACTCTCTATTCCTTGGTATTCGAGTGAGCACTGATGTGCCTCCCCCTCTCTCCCTGGTGTACCTGTAGTGTTCTACACTTTCATGCATCAGGAGCAATCCAGCCCCATCATAATTAATTCCACTGTCGATCAGGCAGTGCTCTATTGAGGTAGCCTTCCTGCCGTATTTCTGTAGTTACACACTCCCTATCCAACTTGTACTTTAATTAAAAGTAATTGTACCTACCTTGTAGGTTGCTCCTCTAATTGGTCCTGATCAATACCCCGTTGTAAGGACAGAATCACCTTCTTCTAGCGTATGGGGTCGAAACGTCGACTATACTTACAATTGGACCTGGTCTTACCCATTCAACCCAGAAGCCGAGAATCTATTATGCAATCATGGCGTTGCATTACTTGGGTTGCACTAGTCAGATTCTAATACATTGTTAGACAGGTCACTTTCAACCTTGTAACGTATTGTAAATACTGTTGATTTTATTATCACATCCCCATCCCTTCACGAGCACTACCTCGACCACTATATTCACTTGTTTTCACTTTGGAACAACACTATTTAGTGAACTTATGATTAATTCATAATGCAAAAATTCTTGTTTGATAATCAAGTCAAACGGGTCATTGTTTCATTCAATAATTGTGGGGTGTCCTTCAATTTTGTTTTTCCCCTCAAAAAGTTTTTAATGGTCAGTTGGACCACTTGTTGTATGTACCACTATTGGCCCAGGTCCAGGTGAGTACTGGGTATACCCTATTGTTATGTAACAAGCACTAATATCACACCACACCCAAAGGAGCTCCACTGGCTCCCCATTCACAAAAGAGCACAATTCAAACTCCTCACCCACACTTTCAAGGCACTACATAAAACTGACCCAGCATACCTCAACAATCGCATCTGCTTTAACAAACCTTTCAGACACCTACGCTCGTCTGGACTCCTACTTGCACAAATCCGACACATACAGAAAACCATATCGGGGGGGGTCAAGCCTTCTCCTACATTGCTCCTAAATCATGGAACGACCTGCTGATACACATAAGGGCTTCCTTCTCACTACTTGAATTCCGCAAGTTAAATACCAGGCTTTTCGAGTAGTCCCACTAGGCTGCAGGTGTGGCTAGATTCACATCTGCTCAGTGCAATGAAAGCCTCCCAGGTGATAGTGCGCTCTACGAATCTGCATACCATAACAACATATCCATGAGTCGACGTGCAGCAACATTCTGGACTAGCTGAAGATGACCAGAAAAATAAGCAATTTGTCAGAAAAACCCATGATAATATGCATTTATGAAGCCCAATTGTGCAAGTATAATAGCATTTACAACAAGTATATGGAAGTCCTTCTCAATAAAAGGCAACCAGTTATTGTAGTAATTTAAGGTGCCAAAAACAGTTAGTGGCTCCCTTTGTTATAGATCCATCGTAAATTCCACATCTATTTTTATTCTCAAATTGGAAACTGCTTTTGCACCTAATACAGGGGTCTCCAACCTTTTCTGTAGTGAACGCTACTTGTGCTCAAGGAAAATCCTCCCAAGCTGCCAGCAAACTTTAATACTGTAAAATAGTGACCACATCTGTTAGCATCACACTACTGCCCACCCCAAGCAGGATTATCAGTAGTGACCACCCAATTCTTTCAGGTGACCAACAGCTTTAAATATGTTTTGGAAATGCAACCTTTTGTAATGGCCAGGATGCCCATGTTTTTATGCGAGGGGTGGCCACCATTATGTCAGGGATGGCTAAAATTAGGATGGTCATTCTCTTAACATGTCAATGATGGCTGCCATTAGGCCACAACTAGAACAAGAATGCCCAAAATATATAAAGGATGATCATCATTGTGCCATTATCACTGTCATTCTGTGAATAGATACAGTTGTGCCAGAGATGAAACCCTTATGATGGGTGCAACCTATACTTTTTGTGCTCCTTAACACCAGGCATACCTTCATGGGATGATACTGTTGTTAGGGAGGGATACACACAGGCACACACATAAATATTGCATGCACACACACAAAAATATGAACTTGAGGTTCTTAACATTCTCAGCTCAGGATCTAGACCGCAACCTCCTCAGCTCCTGGGCAGATTTTGCACTCAACTCACACATTTTTACTCTGCCTCCATCAGTCCAACATTTAGGGCCATATGTATCAAACCCATGTTTTGCGATTCTCAAATAGCGATTTTTTGCGAATCTCTATTTGAGAATCGCAAAACGCGATGTATGTAGGATTTGCAAAAAGTATTGCGAATCCTACATATTCCTTATTTGCGAATGGCAAATTGCGATTCGCAATTAAGGAAACCCTCCCCATTCATTCCTATGGGCCTAGAGGCCCATAGGAATGAATGGGAAGACATTCTCAATTTGCGATTAGCAATTAGAGAATCGCAAATTGAGAATGGAATTTCAAGGGTGCAAGGGTGTCAAAAGGACACCCTGTTGCACCCTGAAATAAGCATGGGTGCACATGTGGCGCACATACATGCCCTAAGGGCATGTATGTGCGCCACATTACACTTTGAAAATGCAAAAAGTGCATTTTTCAAAGCAATTGCAAATTACCACCAACTTGAAGTTGGTGGTAATTTCACGATTCCTTAAGGCCAAATTGCACTTTTTTGTGCTTTTTACATTGCATTTAAGGAATCGCAATTTGCGATTCCTTAAATGCATTCATAAATAGGAATCGCAAATTTTGCGATTCCTTATTTTGCGAGGCAGTTTTGCCTTCATACATACCACTTAGCCAAATTGCGATCGCAAACGCTGAAATTCTGCGAATTTCAGCGTTTGCGATCGCAATTTTGGTTGATACATATGGCCCTTAGTGTCTAATGTTTGAGCTACTGCTGGTACTCTACTTTCTTTGCCCATTGTTCACACTCATAGTGTGATTGACAGAGCAGAGTCTACAACATGATCAATGTCCTTGACTTTGCTAGATTGAGAGTGGAGACAGAAGGTCGTGTGGCAGACCCTGTTGGCTGACAGTGTGTGCTTGAATGTTATCATGAAACCCTCTCATTGGTTTAGCTGGTTGCCACTCTAAGTGTCTCGAGATGAGCAGTGCTGCCTTCTTTAATAAGCACATATCCTCTGAATGAGGTACTGGGTCGGCTTAATCTCTGAGAGCTACTTCTGTGGTGTCATTGAGCTACAAATAGCTCCCAAGTTACTCGTTGAAGACCCCTAACCTAATAGGTGACCTTTTTCATGTGTGGGCTTACGTTTGATGAGTCAAATTATATATATCTAGTTTTTAAGAAAATTATTTCTTACTAAGTCATTGAAGTTGAACCACAAGAAATGCAAATTTACGTTCAACGACAAAGGGTGCAATATGTTAAGATGTATCTCTTTTAATTGATTGCTGGTAATTTCCGTTGTTACATGAGGAGGACAGACTTAAAGAAGATGTAAAGTCAAAGAATTGCGTGAGATTTGACAGGATGACATTTCGCCTACAAATGCTTCAGCAGCCTGTGTTGGTTTTAATGCTTAGTTCACTTTATATATGAAAGCGACCCCGCCACCAATACGACCACGTCTTATGATGGAATAAGAGGTGGGTACCAGTTCATCAAGATATACATCCGCGGAGGCTGAGAGCCATGACTCTGTAATATATCAAGGTCTAGTGACTCACATAAATCAGCGACCTCAAGACGATGCTTAACTGAGGAGCGCGCATTGCACAGTATAATATTTAGGTCAGAATTACTTTGTTTAGCATAAGGGATGCACATCATATGAAGCAGCAATTTTGTGCAGATCTTGTGTATTCATGATATCTTATCATGACCTCAGAAAAGAATAAAACAGCAAACAATGTTTTACTGAAGCTCCTCAAATGTTAGGCTTTACTACTAGTAAGAAATCAAAATGGACACAGCAGGCTCCACAGAGCACAGAGAGAGCAGACCAAATGGCGACTTCTAAACGTGAAATTTGGTACTTGGAAATAGATGACTCTCTCACAGCCTTTCAGGCACGCTGGGTATATTTTCCCTCCCATAAACAAGGAGCTGGAATGACAACAAAGTACAACCTGTTCAGAAGGGAGGGGATTACTTTTCAAGAATAGAGTGCTCACCTGTCACGTGTACAATCAATACCTGCGAGAGGGAGGTTAATTTTAACAGAACACATGGACTCACTTTTAGGATTAACAAAGGCTGCTTTATCACGGAAGCAAGATAAAGCTCACACTTTTGGCTTCTAGGATCTATACCCACATACTCTGGTAATGTCTCTCTCAACAGACTAATGCATTGAATTATCAGTAACCTCTCCCACACTCTAAACAAATCAACCCACTGGTTTGCCCCTAAGTTTTTTTCTCCTGTTTCCCACCTTCCGCATCCTCTCCAAATTTCTGTGTTCTTTGACATTTACAGTCCTACCAGTCCCATCTGGTCCTGCCGGCTGCCTTCATCCTTCCGCCTCGCCGTTCCTTCCTGAATCGTGAACCTGCTGGTCCACCAATTGATTTTCCATTACCCCCCTTTCCATCATAACTAATTTATATAACTCACTTCCAATAAATTTTTCCTGAGCTTTTCTTCTACCACCAGATGAACCCACTCTCAAAGTGTTCTTTCTGCTCCTCCGTCTCTTCAGTGGGGTTTCACCCTTTTGGCCAAGTCCTTGATAATACCCATCAACCATAAAAGGTACATCCCATTGCCCAGCAGCGATAGTCTTATCCAGTATTATCTGAACAACACCAACAAATTTAAAAATTATGTCCTCATGTTCAACCATTTAATGATCCTTGTCTTGTAAAACCATGAGCTTTTGCTTTGTACCCCCTATTTGGCTCTATTGATGGTTGCCGGTTTCCTGGCTTCCCACCACACCTTCTTTAGAAAAATCTGCTAACACACTGGTGCAGAACCCTGCCACCAGATTGTGGGAGAGCCACATGGACTGGCACATTCTTTACTGGGTAATGGTTAAGGAGGTACAACCTACTCTTAAAAAAAGTGTGTGAAACTTTTCAATTTAGTTTTGTAAATGCATCCTGTTTTCCTTTAAGAAAACAAGCCACATTAAACCAAAAAATGCTTGCTTTATGTAAAAGCAATCACTGACATAGTGGTCTGCAGTAAAATGGGGTTTGTACATATTAAAAAAAATTCTTACAGTCGCAACCAGTCAGAATTGCTTTTCAGAAAACGTTTTGAACATCAGGCTCTTAGATATTAAACAAATGGGGTGACAGGGCAGATCACTGAGGGCCTCCATAGATCGGTGGAGAGAGCCTAGATCTAAACTGCCCTAGCTGCACTGACTGTGCTTGCTCTAATAGAAAGCATCATGTCCATTTGATGGCTTTGCCTCTCCCCTTCAAACTACATTAAGAATCCTTATTTTTTACTCTTTGTACAGATTCCACTGTGAAGAGAGTTCTTGATTCTCCAAAAACGTGTACAAGGAAAGACTCTCCCAAGTCTCTGTGATGTGAGCACCAGCCTCAGATCTAGAGACATCGCTAGTCAAACTCTGGTGTCTGTTCAGCATAAAACATGAGCTCCTCTTTTTCCCAACGAAAATTATTTCATTTTCGGTCCTTTCCCTGTAGGTTTGAAATTCTGCAATTGACATGTAACCACAATTCCAAGCACTTTGGCCTGGGCTTAGCATGTCTGTATGGTCAGTTTATATAAAACTTCTTCTGTGGGAAACGTTTTCCTGGAGGGAGAGGAGGGGCGTAGGAAAGCATCAGCAGGAAGAAAACCAAACGACTTGTGAGAAAGGCGGTGGTTCTAACAGATTAACAGAAAAACAAAGGCTTGAGTGGGTCCTATGGGTTTTTTCCTCTAGACCCTGAGCCCCAGATCTCCCACCCGCTCTCCTCCTATTGTGAGCTAAGCTAATTTGTTGCATCGTCACACTGTGTACACCAATCGTACAATGAAACACTAGACACCAATCACAGTTATCAAGTATATGTTGTATCAAATTAGTAGCATTTGTATAGGTCACATCAGTATGTCTTCTAGCGCTTTTGGTGGTCCTATGAATTTCCAACATTTCTGAGCACCTCCCACTTGCGAGTCTGATTCAGCGTGGGGTGATGTTTAATGGGTATTGAACTTTGGTCAGATGAGATGGGTATGTGTTACTCGTTGTGCTTTAAATGATTGATTCTGGTTGTTGCAGGGATTCTGCTCGGGAACAGAACTATGGGGCCTATTAGCATGGCGGGCGGATCGCCACCGCCCGACCGGCGGTGGCGATCCGCCCCCCAAAACACCCCGCCGGACGGCCTTTTACCCCCGCCACATTAGCATGGCGGGGGTACCGCGGCGGATGGAAAGACCGTCTGCCGCTTTTCCGCCGGTAGGCTATCGTCACGATTGCCTACCGGGCGGAAAAGGCCTATAATATGGTGGCGGTGGCTTGCAGGCACCGCCATCCATATTATGATGTGGGCGGTGTTATGCCTTTCCATGGCGGAGACTCCGCCATGGAAAGGCATGCGGTTTTCGCATCGGGGGCCTGTTGCGGGCCCCAAGGGGGGTGGGGGGCTGCACTTGGGGGGTACCTATGGTACCCCCCAACATTGGCATGGACAAGGTGGCAGGCACCGCGCGGTGCCTGTCACGTTGGTCATGCAAATGCACAACATGCATATATTGCATTGTGGCGGGTGCTGCTTACAGCACCGCCCGCCGCAATTCAATATATGCGGGATGCCACCGCCACCGTGGCATCCTAATTGCCAGTGCGGGACCGTCGCACCTCTTGCGGGCGGTCCCGTTTGCCGTTGCGGTGGCGGGTGGACACAGTCCGCCCGCCATCGTAATAGACCCCTATGTTTGGGGCCAATAAACATCAGTAGTTAGGGACTGAGTCTCCATACCACCTCAGTACCATGAGCCCGAGTCTGACTAGCAATAGTGTCTCACTTGCCCTCCTACTCATAACCAGAGGAACAAGTGAATTGACACCCCAGAGCACAACACTCCAGGACACTCCCTTTCACTCACACACTTGTACTCATCCACAATAAGATATAAAAGAGACACAAAGGACGTTTCAAATGTTTATTTAAACTATTGTGCTCTGGAATGCAGTATATGTGCCACAATCAGGAAACAACTGCCTAGCAAAAATATCACCAGCATTGTTAATATACCGTATATTATTAAAAGCCCTGACAAATTATTAGACAGTATAACCTAACCTCCCTCCTCTTCTACAGAAGCTAAACTGATTATACAGCAAAGATCTCTAAGTTTAGCTGCGGACCCCATACCTTAGCATACACAGATGGAAGCTCTACATCTCAGATACAGCTGTGTTCTTCTCTCAGGAAATATTGGTCTCTCTCTCTGTGTGCTACAGTCATGTGCATACCTATATGACAAGGTTCACATGTTCAAAAACACCAGCTGCATTTCTGTGTTGTGTCTAGGTGTGTGTGCCTGACCAGAACATAATAACAAGGGACATTGTTGTTTGACCTTGTCTGCTGTTCAGAATAAATCCCAGGAAAGAAAAGAACTAGAAAACAACTGCAGATTCTGTGTGAAAATATAATGTGGCACTAAGCAAACATGATTATGTTGTAGCGTGTGCACAGCTAATGCAACCTGTTTCGTGCACAGTTAGGCTAACATAGGGAAAACTACAATAGGGCCTGTATGGGACGCATGACATGGTGTGTAGAGCATGAGGCTGGAGTGGTTTGTCAGATGTATATCGTAGGATGTTATGCAGAAGAGGCTCTCTGTCAGACATTGGACTAGTGGCAAAGGGAATATCTCCTGCGGGATTTGTTCTGTTAGTCCCTCTCAATTTACCACTCCTCCAGTCACTCAATTTCCCATGGTTCAAACTTATCCCTGCCAGCTCTTAGCTCACTATGGTGCTGTTTCCTTGGAATAATCTCTTCCCAAGAGTCACTTTCCATCCTTGACAACGTTTGATTTCAAATAATTGCACAATGTCTGTATAATCCGAGCTGTATGTATTCTGCCCTTAAATGGCTCCCAATTCCCAGGACCAATGGTCATTAACACACCCTTCCTGTCCATTTAATGCCTCAGCCTACATTCCCTCCATCCTTTCATAGTGGTTGACTAATGCATAAATATTAGCAACCTAGCCGCTCTCTATCAAAGCTTGCCTATCTCATGCCACCTCTATGCACTGCAAACAATCTTTACTGTAACATAACATAAGTATTTGTAAAAGCGCACGCTCACCCAAGGGTATCTTGGCGCTAAATAACAGATGTTTATTGCTACCCAACTCAATGGTACTCATTTTATTGACCTAAGAAGGATGAAAGGCTGAGTGGACCTGCCGGGATTTGAACCTGTGACCATGAGGTTGAACACAGTCCTCTACAGTGGATGCATAAGTCTTCTAAGCCACCAGACCCAGATAACCTATAACCTATATAAGGAGATCCTGCACCTAGATGCTCTCCTATTCCTTGTTTCCCTGATCCTAATGTCAACCAGTTTGTTCTGCATCAGCTTAGCATGTCAATAGCCTCCCTTTGTCAACACCACTTTTGAATTCCTCTCCTTTCCCTAACAGCATATGTGCACAGGATTGTTTGGGCATCTTCTTTCAGCTTCCATTCATGAACTTCAAGACATTCCGAGTATGTCTCATGCATGTACAGTGGTCACCTTCAACACTATAGCTCTGGAACACCTTCCGAAGTTCCGTCAAACCTTCATCGTGATCACAGGTATCTACAGGACCCACAGGAGCCTACCACTGTTGGCACCTCCAGTTGGGTATCATATGATGAATGGGTCCACATGGACGAGGGCGATGGTAGGGACCATCCTGCTCTGCTGTACTTGGACTGCCACTATGACATGCACACAACAATAAGAGTCAGCTAAGCAGTATATACACAATGTGTAAGCTAGTGTAGGGCATCTTCACTTTTGTCCCTAACTCATTTGCATATTATAGGAAGTTAGAGAGAAAAGGTGAAGGCAGGGATCACTGTTTAAACTTGAAGATTTGCTATTGCTAGGTGCAGTGAGATCTTTTGCATCTAGATCAGTCCTACTCCTGGTCCCAGACTCCTGCCCTAATTTGTTTTATTTTATAGTGGCCCAGCCAATGAGAAGAAACAAAACATTTGTAAAAGCATTGCTGCCATTGCAGCCTGCAAAATCACCTTGTCTCTCCATTTTCTCATTGTACCTTGCAGCCACTAGATTCTCCTCTACCTGCACGGGTCTGGGTGATATCACATCATCGGCCACTGTGCTCAGTAGGCATTGCCTACTCCTAAATGGGTTTTTTCGGTATTCACCAAGGTGAAGGGGTTGCTTAAAGATTCCTTCACGTTTTCATATGGGTTACCACTACCTTGTGTCGTCAGTAAAATATTTGTGTTTTGCGACTTTGGTTGCAAACCATTAATACTTACTATAAGGAATTGCTATCTGGAAGGGATACCCTAAATATGACCCTTCCAAATACTGATTTGATATATTTTCCTGGACCTATTTAACAATTTGCAAAACCTTTTCAGAATCATTAAATGGGCTTAGTACATTTGAAAAAGGGTTTTAGCGATTGCAAACCTTCTGATTTACCAAATCAGAGAGTTTGTGAACACTAAAACCCTTTGTATATGAGGCCCTTATAAACAAAATACAAAAGAATAAACAAGTACAGGAGCTACAAATTGTTGGCAGCACCACTAGATGTAGATAATTAATAAAAGTCAATCACAAAAGACTAAGGGCCAGATGTAGGTAAATGCATGTTTGCGACTCCTCAATAGCGATTTTTAGGAATCGCTATTAAGAATCGCAAAATGCCATGTAGGTAGGAATCGCAATATTTTTAGCGATTCCTTAATATTCCTTAATTGTGAATCGCAAATTGCGATTCGCAATTAAGGAATACCTTCCCATTCATTCCTATGGGCCAAGAGGCCAATAGGAATGAATAGAGTTACTCCGCAATTTGCGAGTCACCAAGAGGCACTCGCAAATTGCGGCGCAATTTCAAGGGTGCCAGGGTTCCAAAAGGACACCCTGTTGCACCCCTGAAATGTGCATGTGTGCACATGTGGCGCACATACATGCCCTAAGGGCATGAATATGTGCCACATGGCACTTAAAAAAAGCAAAAAGTGCTTTTTAAAGGAAATCACTAATTACCACCAACTTGAAGTTGGTGGTAATTAGCGATTCCTAAGGCTAAAGTGCACTTTCTTTTGTGCTACTTACATTGCATTTAAGGAATCGCAATTTGCGATTCCTTAAATGCAAGAGCAAAATAAGGAATCGCAATTTTGCGATTCCTTATTTTGCTAGTAGGTTTCAACTTACCTACATTGCTCGCTGCCAAATAGCGATCGCAAACGCTGAAATTCTGCGAATTTCAGCGTTAGCGCTCGCTATTTGGCCACCTACATCTGGCCCTTAAATGCCACACTTCTCTGTTCTCGCTTGCAAAACCGACTTTTCACTTCTTCAACCAGAGTGTGGGGGAAAAGGAATTAAAAATAAAACAAAAGATATCGTTTATAAGTCCAGGTGTGCTGGAGTTCTCTTCTAGTTTTCCAACAAAACCCATCTTAGATTGCTCTCACAAGCACCAGCCGTGCAAACCTGGGATGCCTCTGTGGACCAGTGCAGGTCTGCACACAGCTATCCTGGCCCTGTGAGTAGGTGCAGGTTGAGGGAACATCTGATACAGCCCAAGCTTGTATATACATGTCATCCTGGGAAATCCAGCCACAGGCAGAAGTGTTAAAGCTACTAGAGACAGGCGGCTGCCAGCGGCAGCTTGGACCTGCATCTTCTGAGCTACTTGAAGATTTGATAAGGGATATGTACTTATTGAGAAGTTCTGAGAAAGATCTTGCCTTTCTAACACTGAAGGTAAGCATGTTTTCAGGTGCACTTGTTTTAAAGGCTGACTGCTATATAGCGCACATAAATAACCGATATATTTTTCTGAGTGTTTCCTACAAGATTCATACAGGGCCCCAGTAGGTTCTTTAGAATAATTCCCTAAATGAAAATTAAGAAATGTTTAATTTAAGACAGTTTAAGAGGATTGTGTAGGAATTCCTGTAAGAATGCAGCATGTCTTCCCAGAACAGTGAGGATGTAGCCTTACGGCTAGAGCTATCGACCTCGAAGCTGGGGAACCGGATTCGAGTCTCGGCAACGACGCTAAAACATCCTGTGATTCTGGGAAAATCACTTAATCTCCCCGTGCCTAACAAAAATTAATGTGTCCTTCTGTAACGAACTGGTGCTCATGTAAAGCGATGTCTTGGGTCTAGTTCGCGCTATATAAAACTCTAAAAAAAAATTAAAAAGTGATAAGACTGTAGAACATAACTTGCAAAAACTGTTTCCTGCTTTATCTGCCATTGATGAATTGGAATGTATTATTTGTCTCTGGGCCAAGCAGCTGCACACTCTTTCCTGGTCATTTGTTTCAAAACGTATGCACGCCATCCTGCACATACTTTATTGCTTAATTTACAGCTCGAAAATAGCCATCAGTCATCTTGAAATGATAAATAATGAAGCATAACAAAAAAAATCCAAGATGGCCACCTGTGTATCACTTAGGCACGGGCACCAGCAGCCTTCTTGGAATACTTTTATTTATGACAAACCCATTCCAAGATGGCCACCCAGGATGGCTGCCCATGCATGCACATGTGACCTTCACTGCGCCCTTCACTTCTGACACTGACTACTGCGCTACATACAATGGGGCAGATTTACAAGCCCCTTGTGCCACTTTTGTGTCATTTTTAACATGGGAAAAGTGACGCAAATGTGGCGCAAGGGCCTTGTAAATCTGCCCCACTGTCTTTTAATTGCTGTATGCAACCATGACATTGTGATATACTGGTGAAATCGTTCCAAATAAGATGAATATATGAATTACATCCTAGCTCGTTTTGCAATGTTTTGGGTTGTTTCAGATTATAGAACTGTTGACTTGATCTCGGACTCTGGACCTGTTGTCCCGCAAGCGTTGGCACTATTACTCAATATCACAGTATGTTGAATAATTCAGAGCGTGGGATTTACTAATTACAGGCACACAAGAAGGCTCCAAGGAAAGTGCAGAAAGAATAGACGCATTGTCTACAAGAATGGTGCATCAGTTTGTATTGTTTCCTCAAACATAGAGCATGTGACATCAGGCAAGGATATTTGGCAGGGTGACAAGTCAAGGTCTGAGACTAGGAGTCTTTTATAATAACATTATTAAAAGGCAAATTGGACAGAGACGATTTAAGGCATGGGCAAAGTGGGCAAATGCCCAGGAGCCCTGCCTTTCAAAGGGCCCCTGGTAACGTAATCTTTCTCTTGACTCTGTCAATCTTTCTTCCATTACTTTTGATTCTGCCTCCCTCTTTTAAGGGTATATATATACCCTTAAAAGAGAGAGGCAGTATGAAAAGTACATATGTCAAAGCAGGGTTCTCCAGCGAGTAGCTCCTGAGCTACCGATATCTCACCAGCCACCTGAGTAGCTCTCCTATGTGCAGCCCAGCATACTAAAATAGAACTTCTGCTTTATTGAATTAATATAAGTATCCCAGAATTGAAAAGTGTTTATTCGAGATAACAATGTGTGCATTTTCAGAACTCATGAGCTGATATTTGGAAAAAAATGTGTAAATTTACAAAATATATTTAAAGCTGGAATTTGAATGAAATGGACTGAATGAAAAATCAGCTGGTCTTGGGCAGACCTATTAGTAATTTTATGAACTTGGTGCCAGAAGCATTGAAACTATGGCTTTTATGTATTACCCTTGTAGCGACATGCCACTTTAACAAAGTGACAAAGTATTTTTTACATTACTGGCAACTGCGCCTGATGTACTGACGTGAACACTGCTGGTAATCCTGCATATGGTGGCCACTAATGTAATCCTAATTGTTAGAAATGGGGGTCTCCAATTGGCAAAGGTAGGTACCTTAGTCCAAGTAGGGACCCTTGCTTGTAGTCAGGGTAAGAGGAAAACACACATTAGATAGCCCCTGCTCACTCCCTTGGTAGCTTGGCACGAGCAGACACAAAGGCAATGTGTAAAGTATTTGTACTCATAACACACAATAATACAATGAAAGCACCACAAATGAACACCACACCAGTTTAGAAAAATAAAGCATCTTTATCTAACCAAACAAGACCAAATCGACAAAATCCAACAAACATACATCGAAATAGCACTTAAAAGCAGTTACTTGCAGAAATAGCACTTGTAGAAACAAATAGCTCCACCTAAGGCTATTACGACGTCATGACAGGCATAAACCCAAAGCATGGCGCGGACTGCGAGGTACGCGGCGTCAGGCATGGAGTCACAAGGATCGTCAAACAGTACCTTGGAAAACGAAGTCTATGGACGATGCATGGCATCGTGGAGGTAAGGCGTCGGTGCCGAGGTCGAGACTGGTTCCCTGGTTGCCACGGGGGAGGCGAGGCGTCGTGTCCGCAAGGAGACGACGTGTCGAGTCCAGGACAGGGGAAGACGGCAGCGTCTGTGGAGAGGCGTTGGTTCCAGTGAGACGATGTGAAGTGAAAGAGTTCTTGAAATCGCCCTCGTCGGTTATCGGCTCCACGCTCCGGCGCTGGCGGTGACGGCGTCGGTACAAGCACTGGCGTCCGGAAGGCAGATAACTACAGGCATCAAAGGGAGTCGGAGCTGCGGTGCAGGAAGGGCAGTGCATCGTGTACTTCACGAGCGGTGCCCCTGGCCTCGGTGCAGGTCGCAGCGTCACTGGCAGAGCCGCTGACGGCATCAGAGTTTTTTTTCTTGCTTTCTTTACGTTTCTTCCAGCTCCCAACAGCAGGAACAACCCCCAGAGGTCCAAAACTGGAATAGGCACCTCCTGTCAGGTCAGAACTCCCAGCAGTGGGGTTCAGGGGAGCTCATGGTAAGGTCTTTGTGTCCCTGAGACTTTTAGAACAGGATGCCAGCACACACAAGCCCTTGGAGATTCTTCTTCAAGCAGGTTCCCAGCAAAGTTCCAATATTTGTCCTCTTTCTTGGCAGAAGCAGCAACTGCAGGCCAACCCAGCAAAGCACGCAACAAAGGGGCTGTACTCCTCCACAGCTCCCCAGCTCTTTTCTTTGGCAAAAGGTTCCTCTTGAGTCCAGAAGTGATCTAATTCTCTGGGGTTTAAGGTCCACTACTTATACCCCATTTTGTTCTGTTTGTGGCAAGAGTTTCTGAGCCCAATGCAAACCAGTTCTGTCCTCTCTAGTACAGCATCACTACAGGAGGAGGAGACAGCATTGTGCAGAGGAGGCACAGCCTATTCAGGTGTAAGTGAAACTCCTCCTACCACTCTAAATGCATCCAAGGTCTATTCAGCTCTGCTCTGAGGCACCCAGGAAAGTCAGGACATACCTCAACCCCCCACCCCCCAACCCCCGGTGGCTGTCTATAGTGAATGCACATCCCCAGCCCCTGTCACTCCAAAACCAGACAGCCAATACACAAACCAGCAGAGAGGCACACAGAATGGTTAAATAAGAAAATGCCTACATTCTAAAAGTGGCATTTTCAAACACACAATTTAAAAATCATCTCCCTAAAAAGATGTGTTATTAAATCCTGAGTTCAGAGAGCTTAAACTCCATTTCTCTATCTTGTCCCAAAGGAAAGTTATACTTGTAAGATGTTATAAAGTAACTCTCATGTTAGCCTATGGGACAGATAGCCTTTCAAAAATGAAAAACGAAATGCACAGTATTTCACGATCAGGACATGTCACACACAACAGTACATGTCCTATCTTTCACATATACTGCACCCTACACATCGGGGTACCTTGGGCCTACCTGAGGGGTGTCTTACATGTAAGAAAGGGGAAGGTTAGGGCCTGGCAAGTGGGTGCACTTGCCAGGTCGACATGGCAGTACAAACTGCGCGCAGACACTACAGTGGCAGGTCTGAGTTTCATTTGGAAGGCTACTTGTGTGGGTGGCACAATCAGTGCTGCAGGCCCACTAGTAGTATTTGATTTAGAAGCCCTGGGCGCCCTCAGGTCACTTTACTAGGAGCTTAACAGTAAATCAAATATGTCAATCATGGATAACCAATCATAATAACAATTTACACAGGGAGCACTTGCACTTTGACACTGATCAGCAGTGGCAAAGTGCCAAAAGCATCTAATCAATCAAAAATGAAATCCAGCACTCCATCAAAAATACAGGAGGTAAAAGTCAGGGGAAACCACGCCAAGGATGCCAAGTCTAACACTAGTATTAGTAGCTCAGGAGGATTTTCATTGAACATAAGTAGCTCTCATTACAGAAAAGGTTGGAGACCCCTGTATCAAAGTAATACCCTTTCAGGTTTAGAGTGCTGCATAACTTATGCAAAAAGGAAAGCAGGGAACTCTGGTAGTTCCCAGATTTCAGGTGGAGAGCAGCTCCTCTTTATGGAATGCCACAGACACTCTAAAACTACTCACCTCAAATGTATGCTTTTCTAGCAGAGTTTTAAAGCATAGGATTAGCACAGTGCCATCCACACCGAGCTAGAAAAGTGACAAAGTCCTTTGCCAGGTTTAGTATAGGATTAGCTAGTGTCAGCACCTCAAACCGAAAAAATGATAGAAGCCCTTTACGAATCGAGGCACAGTATTACAGCTTTGGATTGGTAAAATAGTGTGTCTGCTTGTGGGCATCATATTATGTACAGTGCAGATGACACTGCATCGATTCCTCCCTCCAACTACCGATCATCATACTGAAATGAGTCCATTGCACTAAGTCTCTCTGGGAGTTTAACTATTCAACAGGGGAGAGAGGGTTGAGGTCCAGAATGAGAGAAGGGAGTGAACTGGGAGAGAAGGAGATAAGACAAAATGTTAAAGTACTTCCTCAATTTCTTTGTCTTCGTCATCTGACAGAAGTTCACTCTCTTCCGCATTCCAACGCAGGCCAAGTTTCTCGTTATCACGCGCCCATCTCTAGACACTCTGGGCATGGAACCTTTTATGTTTGTGCTCAGGTACAGCTGAGTATCATTCAATCCTCTTCTTGGGTATCTTTGGAGCTTGTCAAACATTATCTCCTTAACACTGTCTGGGAGTTTTTTTCCTTATTTCTATACACCATCGTCATCCTTTTCTTGTGTTTTTTACACTCTCACTAGCTGATGGATTTCTGAGGGTGGTAATAGCATACGGGGAGCTCTGACTCTCAGTTTCCTACTACACTACACCTCAGCTAGACACTTTCTGGTGATGCTACATTTCATGCCATGGTAGTGTCTCAAAGACCAGAAGAACTCAACAGCGACACATGATTTGGTCAGTTTGAGCTACTTGTGTTCCTTTCTTTAATGTGGATTTCTTTCCACAAAGCCACTCGCCTGTAGCAACAAAGAAGTAATTTTGTGGTAGTCAAAACATGTCATACATAATGACAGCTGGTATTCCAAAATTACATGCAGGCTTTGTTCAAGATGTGACTCACCACAGCAGCAGAGTTGCTGTGGATTGCTATAACTTCCAGAAAATGGAAGAATGCATCCGTGGCCACAAAGAGATGTTGATCCTATTAAATCAATTGAAATGACTTTGTGCATACGTTGTTGTATCTCCAACATCACAACAGGTTCTAGGATCCCTTCCCAGAATCAAACACACACCAGGAACCCAACATCCTCTCAACTAATTCAGCCAACAATATAAACCAGACTTTCTAGCTTAGCAGCTATTTTGGAGCCACTATGCCACGATGACCCACATGTGCAAGGTCAGTGACTTGGTGTCTTTGTGATTTGGGAATGTCTAAGCATGGTTCTCTGAGAATGAGGCCTTTACATTGATAAGCAAGTTTGTTTTGGCCACAACGGAATACTTTCAATTCCCTTACAGTGGAATTATAATATTCCCTCATGGCTATCTCCAAGTTTCTCCATCTCTGAGTCTCAATCAATTCTGACACAGAGTGCAGAGTCACGTCATTTTGGCATATCTGGATGATACATGCTTTCTCAATGGCCAGAGGCCAGAGGGTGATCCTGCTATATGACATAACGCATATACTTTTATGCAATTGAAAGCTCAGGGATGCATTTCAGTAAAGGGTATCAAGTGAACAAGTCAGCAGAATTATGTTCTTTGCCTTGCTTGTTGGACACTCCTTAAATGACATGGCTCCAATCTTAGCCCCATCTTAGAATGCCTGATGGACTTTGAACCTTTGGATTCTCAAATACTGGAACTTAGCCTTGACACTCAGTGGCAACCATGAGTTTCTTTCCACACAGGAATGAGTGAAAGTGGTCACAAGACCACACAACCACCAGATGTTTTCCAGTTTGGGAGTATGCTTTACCTGGCTCTGTCAGGTTTCTGATATCATAGGTAATATTGTGTTTAGCCTAATCGGGCTGAGGTGAGCTACTAAAGCATCGAATCCATCAGGATTGGAATTAGCTACTACTCTATTGTGTGAATCCGCAGTATTTTTTTAATTTTTTTTATTTTTTTATTTGAGTTTTATATAGCGCTGGCTAGACCGGGAGGTATCAGAGCGCTTTACATAAGGAAACTGCGTGTTACAAGATGCAAATGTTTCACAATAGTTATAGAATGAATAAATATACAGTACAGGAGTAAATTAACGAACACGAAAATCAGGATCAGAAAGACCAGGGAAGGCTGGTAATCCACAGGAAGGAGACAGCAGCGGGGAAGAAGGCGAGACAAATGTCCGAAGTCCGGCTGGGTAGTGACGGCCATAGCGGTGTGCCAGAGCCAATCTCCCCTATAACTGTCGGAGCAGCTCCACCGGGAATCGGCCATGTATGCGTTTCGGGCTCCGCCAGAATAGAGTGAGGATCAGGAGGTGTTCAAAAGTCTAGAATCCAAAGATGGGTGGAAGGAGCTGGCGAGGATGGCAGGATAGGAGAAGGAATGTGGTTTGGCCGCCATCTTAAAGTCAGGCACGTAGAGTCTATTAGTCTCCATGACTCAGTAGCTAGTTCTGGTTGCCACAAGTTCTAGGGTTAGTTAAATTCGCTATGCCATTTATCCTGGAAGAACATCAGGACCCTCTTGGCAGAAGGGACATTTACCCTCACCGGCGAAAATACTATGGCGGGTGCCATTTTAGGGTCAGGCTCAACGAGTAAATATGAGAGTATTTGCAGAGAAATTATAGGGGATTTAAAAAGTCTCGAGCAGGTCAACAAGCCCGTATTGGGATCGGATATGGCTGTTTTGATTTCGCTCCCCCACTCACCGCCTCAGAGGTGGATTTCGGAGGACACTGCCGGTTGTGCTTGCGTGTCGCTCCCTCTCAAGCAGCAGTCGTGCGTAGATGGCAGAGCGGTTACCCGAGAAGAGTCAAGGGCGGCTGTCTCACTCTAGTGGGGGCAGCAGGCACTTTGAAGATAGGGTCGAGGGGTGGAGGAGTTGAATGCAGGGTTGGAGCGGTAGTCGATGGCCTTACAGTGCATTTAAATCAGCACCAGTTGTTTATTCGCAACTCCCCGGACACCATCTTTGCTTGGTCGAAGGGAGGGACGTCGCGGCAGATAATTCAATGCCGGTCGATCGGAGAAGGGTGCAATTTGACTCCGCGTACACCGCATATGTTCCGGTTGCAGAAACTGGTCGAGGAAGTAGTCCGCTTGATTGCTTCAAATACAGTACGACATGCCTGAGAGCAATGGTGTGGTTGCCCCTTCTCAGTAAGTTCTCATTCAGTTCTTGGCAGGTTGCACAGATGGAGGATGTACTGGGCACATTAGCTTACCAAGCAAAGAAATGCCCTTAGCAATAACACATTGGTAGGGAAAGGAATTGATGTCAGAATATCCAGTTTGCAGAGCAAGGCCCATGGTATCCTGTGAGAGACTATATGTCCATAGAACATCAGTGAAGGATTACAGAACTCACATTTTTCTTTGCTGAGCAAATTGGCATCATTCAGAGGACCAAACATTTTCACAAGAGTGTCACTGTTTTCACGTTTAATTTTCTCAAACATATTAATGTCGTTGCTGCACTAAGGAATTGGCAATGCCCTTGATCACGTTCTTCATTTCCTCCTGCTGATGATGCACCAAACCTAAGGCATTTGTACATAAATAAACTCACATGCATGTCAAATGTGGTGATATAACAAGTTGACTGTTCCTGCTGTAAGCGATGATAACCCTTGTGGACGTCTAGATTGGAGAACATTTTTGCCCCTTTCAACTGGTGACACATTTCTTGAATAAATAGTGTGAGGTCCCTCTCCATCTTCATGGCTTGACTGCTCTGGCACATCTATATGCAGGTGGAAATGTGTTGCCCTGAATGTGTTGGGCACAGAGCAAGTGGTGACACCAATAGGGCGGGCTCTTCAACCAACAATGTTGATCTATTGGGATTACAGACCAACCTATATCAGTGTGATATGATGGTCTTTTGCTTTACCAAAGAAGTGACTCTTGCTATGATGCAGCAGAATACCTTAAGCAAACCCAACTAGACAGCTAACTAAAGATCAATAAGAAACCCATGTCAGCAGCAGCTTAAATCACATAAGTGTTGGATTCACAATGATCACCCTCACAAGGCAGAGATGGTCTGAGGTAACCTCTGTCGGCAACGAAGTCTTTGACCCATAGTTATAAATTATTGCATGGCTCTGTTGCAGTTTAGTGCTTTGAGGCATGCATGGAAACTCTTCAGCAGTCACACCTGTACCAATCAGTAAAGGATTCTTACACATCAAGCTGACTCGCATGATCAGAGATGTCGTCATCATCTGTTCGACACGTTGTCACCTCTTTGGACGTTCATCCAGAATGAGAAAACGTAGAGGCCATGTGCAGCATTCACCTCAGGGGGTTGAGAACAGCGACATCAATTCCTGATTGTCATGACTTTTTAGTCTTTGTGGTTGTGTGTCAATGCTTTTTATCAGTCTGGCTTACACTATTGATTCACTGAGATGAACAGTGTGAGTAGTTACATCCCACCAGTCCATGGGTGTTTACTTACCTTTTGACAGTGTCCCATTACCGACACCTATGGCGTCTGCTGTCACTGGCCAAGCATGTACTAGTTTGTAGCAGCTGATATCCACAGCAACGGCTTTGTTTCCAGATGGAGCAGTTGGTTGCATGAGTGTCCTTTGCACTGCAGAAAATGCCACTTACCACTTCCTTACAACTTGAGCAAGCCATAGTCTGAACTAAAAGCTCAGCTGTAACAAAACCTCGGCCACCGATAAAATGTTTTCAGACTTGCAGGGGTTTTGTAGAATCTTCTTCAGTGAAACATTTAACATCTTTAAATGGTCTGTGCTTCATGCACACATTCAGGTGCTAAACCAAAGACTTAATGGTCTCACCATCATTCTGATCCATAGTTTGCATTTTTACCTTTCGTAGTCCATGCTCATCTTCACTCAGGGGCGGAGCTTCCATTGGTGCAGTAGGTGCAGTGGTACTGGTGCCCAGAGGCCCTAATCTGCCCGCTGATCCCTGATTATTGCTGTATTTTATAATTCAAACAGCAGCCTTGGGGTCAATTTCCTTCCTTGCACTAGGGCCCATGACACACTGGCTACAATACTATTTACAGTGTGAAATATGTCATAATAAGTCTGTTATAGAGCTCACAAAAGCCAATGTCAAAGGTGCTGGCGCACCATGAGTCCCAGCACTTCCACTGTAGCTACACGTGTTTTGTGTTCTTCATCCCAACACACAATGAAGAGTGGCACAGCCCAACAGGTCTACACCTGGCCACAAGGAGCAGGATGGTCCTCCGTGTTGGAACGCAGAGTTGCCACGTCGCCAATGTAACGCAGTCCTCGGTCTCTATCGCTCTATTGATGTCACCCTCCCTCCCTCTTATGATTGCTGTGATCCCCTTTTATGAACGCCTTCCTCCTCATTGTCTCGTACGAAGCACTTTGGTGCCCACCAGTCCAGATGACAATCATAATATGACTGAAATGGTTATCTACTTTTTAAACTTCAATGTAAATGTCCTTCAAATTTTTGGGCCATTCATCACTTGAGAAAGACACTTGTTTAAACACGAACGAAAAACACGTGTATTTTGGAAAATGCCCCTACTTTTGTTTCAAGCACCACACAGTTATTGAGGCAACAGCTGCGTCAGCCCTGTGCAGCTGTTGGGACAAACTTGGCCAGGGTGATGCAAAATAAAAGTGCCAGAACGGACCCAAAGGATGTGAGTGGTGGAAGTGCAACTTCTGTGTGTCTGTGTTGGTGTGTACAACGGGATGTTGATGTTTGTGGTTTATGCTTTTTGCAGACTCACTTAGTAACCCTTCACATCCCTACAACCAGGGCACAACAAAGACGTTCATTATTTCCGCCTGAAATTATTGTTATCTTCCATTGTAGCCTCTGACAGGGTGCAGGAATTTCTGCCCACACACAGCAGCTGCCAGGGACCAGAAATCCCTTTCACTAACAGGGACAGCTCTGTTTGTAAACTATGTCAAAATAATTAACCCTTTGCAACATGTTTCCATACTTTGTTTCGGCAAACTCGCATAAACGTCCACACGTTTACATATGCATTGCATAAGAATACCTTTTGGTCCACCACCAGGAGACACTACTATATCAACTCCACTCTCCTTACTGCTATTTCTTTGTTACAGTGAGTTTCATATTCATTTTAGCTCTTACTATTCTTAAGTATTTTTAAAAGGTGGCTGGAGCTTGCACACACCAGGAAGAGAAAGGGCCTTCTTATTTAGAGTTTGGTGGACTGGATACTACATCACAAATGTGAAAGATGCCCCCTCCTCCATATTACGATTGTCTTACAGCCAGTGGCACTTCTATTACAGTGGACTGGATCCCACCATGTTGGTTTCAGAGTATCCCAGCCGTCAAACTCTAAATAAGGCCAAAGTCCCTGCTATAGCCATTGTCTGTATCTGAACAGACTAGCACACTCATGACCTCCCTGTGAGTGGCTCGTATTCTCCAGGAGGAGGGTCCACCTCCCACCAGATCATTACAGACACTGTTTACAATCCCAGATTTTCTGTGACAGTTTAGGTATTCTGGGTCTTGAAGTCAGTGCTTAATTTGTAAAAGAATGAGTGCTGGTGCCCAAAGTTCTAGTTGGAAGCCTGCACCCAGTGCAATTATATGTTGGCACGCTGAAAATCAATTCTGTGTAGTATTACATCTACATCCTGCCTCTTTCATTCACTACCAGGCACTCCCTACCCTTATCTCAGTTATGCAGGTTCTTGCTGTCTCAGTTTGTGATGTTTTTCCATCGTTCTCCTCCTCCGTCTTACAGCTGTGTGTGTTTTTCCCTTTCTTACTCTCTTTAAACCTCTGGTGCAGACAAATAAGGGCCGGTCCCCAAAAATGAGTGCTGGTAGGTAGCCCCCTCCTGCAACCTCCCGCTCAAATTAAGCATTTTATGTAGTGTGGTTTTGCTTCCATTGAACTAAATAGACAAACATACTTGAAATCAGTGATTTGTTGGTGAAATGGTTCCGGACTGGAGACAGTGTCAGTATTCACCTGGAGTGAGGTGGTCACTCATTCTCTGATCCAGCAAGCAATGGGAGTTACTGGTCGAGTAGTAAATGACCTGTGATGCATTCAATCCATCTTGTTTTTTTACCAACGCGCATAACATCAGGTAAAACCTGCCAAAATGTGGGTGGAGAAAAAGGCCAGAATGGGAGAAAATAATGCAGGAATCAGGGTGCAAACACCAATTTGTGATAATATGCCCCATTCCAGGGTCAACCACTCATAATTTGTCTAGAATTTCCTGGGAAATACCAAGCTCCAAGGTATCAATAATTACCCCAGGGTAAATACCATGCCAGTTTTCACAGCAATATTATAATTAGGATCTGGACTTGAAAGTTTATTGTTAGATGGAAGTATGTTGCAAAAGTATTTATTTAACATTCTTATGTAGCACAGTGGCACCTGTTAGCATTAGCGCTCTTTACAATTTAACGACCATAACAATCATACCAGGGGCATCTATTCTTAATGTGTAAGCATTGGCATATTGAGAAGTGTAGGTTGGAGAAAGGAGGAAAGGTATATCTTGATGATGTGAACTAGGTAATGCTAAATAATCTTTTTGTCTTCTTGTCCTTTTGTCAAGATGACCATTCACCTGCATGAATTCTCAAACTTAGTAAGTACCTTGTTGGAAAATTGCAACATATACCTGCATCCCAGTGGAACATGACATTGTCTTTGAAGCATGTGCTGAACGATGAAGAATGCACAACTATCAAGCAATGCTGAACCACTGGTTCGAATGATGTGTTTCCTGCCTGAACTACGGGTGGACGAAAAATTCCTCTCTGCCGGCAGAGTTCATGGAGTTCTGCCCACTCCACATTCTGCTTTGAACACAGAGTTCTGCCAAAACTCCACCAACCAGTGCATAGCAGAGTTTTTTCTCACGCACGGCTCGCCAACGTTAAGTTGTTGAGCGATTAATTGCATCCCCTAGCATGATTTTTGGGTGCTAGAAGGCCTCCTGGAGAGATTTCACAATGTGGACCATCACCATAGGTCGTGACAGTTAGCGTTGAAAAAGCTGCCGCTCGAGTAGAATATCTACTCGAACAGTAGAAAGAAGCAGCGCCCTCTACCGCGCTGTGTGGTGCCATTTGGGTGGAACAAGCTCCCGGATGTAAAAATCAGGCCGATGAGCAGAATTCTGCCCGCTCGCAGAACGTCGCGGTATCTTACAGAGTTTTTATGTAACTTTGCGGAATTCTGCAGAGTGAAACTTCGCAAGTTCCGCCCACCCCTCCTCTGAACCCTATGAAACGAAAACAGCCTGAGAGTTCTTTGCATGAAACATAATAATAATTGTGTTGAGCTGGTAGCTTCTTGTGGATTGCTGCTGCAGTTCTTTTCTGCACTTCCTAAGAGAAACAATTCATTAGAGACTGAAGGTCTTTTGTGCTCTACTGAAGGTACTTTTGTGGAAGGGAGTGGAGGAGATCAGGGCAGAGGTGTTCATCTGGCACCTCTGGAAAAAAGAATTCAATGAAGCACCTCATCCTCCCAGATTCACCATCTTTGTGCAAACTCAATATCTGGATATTATTCCATCTGAAGAGACCTTCAAAATCCCTATACTCAGAACATTATCTCAGTCTCCCAACAATGTCACAACACAGTCTCCACTCTCCTGAGTCCAGCATAGATCTCGGTGGGCAAGTTCTGCCACCAGCAAACAGAGTTCCCAAACTTATGCATCCCCCTGTCTTGGCGACTGTTAGAATTGGGGGTCTCTAGTTGGCACAGGTAGGTACTTGTGACAAATAGGGACCCTCGCCTCTAGTCAGGGTAAAGGGGTACACTCCTAAAATAACCCCTGCTCACCCCCTTGGTAGCTTGGCACGAGCAGACAGGCTTATCTCAGAGGCAGTGTGTAAAGCATTTGTGAACACATACAGTAATCTAGTGACACACTACAGATGGACACCACACAAGGTTTATATCAAAAATAAGTATTCTTTATATAGTTTTAACACAAGACCATAAACGACAAAAATCCACAATACTGTACTTAAAATGGTAGTTTTAGCTTAGTTCAGTTCAGTTCTTAAGATGCGACACTTTAAGTCAATGTACCTTACGATGCGGGACGCTTCCACAACAAGCAATGTTGCAGCGATGGAAATGCGACAAAGTTCTGGTGCAAAGAAATAAAGACGTCAAGTTCTTCCTGATGCGGCACGCTTCTCCGATGTTGCGAGAAGTCTCGATTCGATGCGTCAACTGCAGCGGCGACACCCTTGTTCAGCGATGCGACGGCAACAGCTTCGGCTGCGACACTCTTCTCCAACGTTGCGAGACGCTTCCGCTCGATGCGACAACTGCAGCGGCGACACCCTTGTTTCGTGATGCGACGGCAGCAGCTCCGACGGCGGCACGCTTCTCCGTGGATGCGAGGCGCTTCTCTTGATGCGGTGCAATGCGACAGCTACAGCGGCGACACCCTCCTTCGGAGTTGCGACGGCAGCGGCTGCGACGGCGACACGCTTCTTCCTCGATGCGAGACTCTTCTCTTGATGCGGTGCAATGCGACAGCTACAGCGGCGACACCCTCCTTCGGAGTTGCGACGGCAGCAGCAGCGACGGCGACACGCTTCCTCTTCGTTGCGGGACGCTTCTCTTGATGCGGTGCAATACGACAGCTACAGCGGCGACACCCTCCTTCGGAGTTGCGACGGCAGCAGCAGCGACGGCGACACGCTTCTTCCTCTTGAGTCGCGCTTCCAGCTCCTTGCGACACGCAGTCCCTTCAGAAGGCCCAAAACAGCAGCAGGCACTTCCAAAGGATTCTTGGGGAGCTGGTGGTTGAAGTCTGTTGTCCCTGAGACTTCAGCAGGAGGCAAGCTCTTTTCTCAAGCCCTTGGAGATACTTTACAAGTTGAATAAAAGTGCACACAAAGTCCTTTCTCCTTCCTTTGGCAGTCAGGCAACCACTGCAGGCAGATCCCTCTAGCTTAGGGATAGTCTTCTCCTCAGTTCCTTCTTGGTTCCGCTCCTCAGCAAAGGTTTCTTCTTGTTTCCCAAAGTGATCTAATTTCCTAGGGGTCTGGGTCCCCTTTTTATACCCAGTTTCTCTTTGTTCTCTGAAGGCAGAGAGGCCTCTGCCTAGTCCAAAACCAGTTCTGGTCAGTCCTGGAGCACTTTGTTTTTCTGACTCCTTCTTTCCTTTCAGAATGTGGGGCAGAGTGCTCAGCCGCCCGGCAGGGGGTGGAGCCAGCATTGTGGAAGGCAGGCGCAGCCCTATTCAGACCCAGGTGCAACTCCTCCCTCCACTCTGGATGCAGATCTTTCTATTCAGCCCTGTGCTGACTCACCCTGTCTCCTGTAGCCACCCCCAACCCCTGTCACTCAATCTCCAGACAAGGAATACACAACCTAGCAGAGGCAGGCTTGGAAGTTTAGGCAAGAAAATACCCACTTTCTAAAAGTGGTATTTTCAAACACAGAATGTTAAAACCAACTTTACTAAAAGATGTATTTTATCATTCTGAGTTCAGGCATACTAAATTCGTTTTTCTACCATGTTCCCTGGGTCAGTTCTGACTATAAGGTGTAATAGTCAGTCTGCCCATTCTGGCCTATGGGGAGCAGGTAGCCTTGCAATAGTGAAAAACGAAAATGGCTGTAATTCACTATTAGGACATGCCACACACACCAGGGCATGTCCTACCTTATACTTACAATGCACCCTGCCCTAGGGCCTACTTTAGGGTTGACCAACATGCAGTAAAGGGAAGGTTTAGGGACTGGTAAGTGGGTGTACTCACCAAGTCGACATAGCAGCCCTAGGCTGCACACAGGCTCTGCAATGGCAGACCTGAGGCACATTTTACAAGCCGCTTCTGTGGGTGGCACAACCAGTGCTGCAAGCCCACCAGCGGCATTGGATTTACAAGCCCTGGGCACACTCAGTGCACTGTACTAGGGACTGACAAGTAAACCAATCATCTAATCATGGAGTCACTAATACATAACACAATTTACAATAGGGAGAGCATATGCACTTTAGCACTGATCAGCAGTGGTAAAGTGCCCAGAGTCATAAAACAGCCAACAACAGGTCAGAAAAAATATAGGAGGAAGGCAAAAAGTTTAGGGATGACCCTGCAAAAAGGGCCAAGTCCAACAGCGACGCAGGGCTGACAGCTGGGCACTGAGCAGTACTCTGTCCAGGGCAATCCTGGTGGAGATGGTTTCTACTTTCACCCTTTTGATATTTTCCTACAGCCTTCTTTACTCTGACACGTGTCTGCTTCTATTCTTTAGTTGATGATTGTGGAACTTCTCTAAGTTCCTAAAAACTATACCTCAAAATCAACTTCCTGGTTGTAAATATCTTGTCTCACATTAAAGAGGAAGTTGCTCCCATAATCAGTCTTTCGCACTTACTAATGTCAAATTTTCCTGATATAATACACAGGTTAACGCTTTCACGAGAGGTTTTGTCTGTATGCCAGCTTGCAAAGTGTAATTATACACATATCTGTGAAGATGCTTGTGTTATGGCCTACCCATCACAGTGTGTCACAATATTTGGTGGGACTCAAAGTGAAGCGTTTTGGGGAAGCCCCCTAACCATTTAATTTCATCAACTTTGAAAGGATGAAAGATGAAAAATTGGATGTATCTGCCTGGATTCAAATCTGAAATATACAGGTTGTACATAGATATGACAACAATGTACTGCAGGCACATTAACCCATACCAATTGCATGCACAATGGAAGGCTGCTTAGAAAAAGGAAGTCCACGAGAGGGGTGGGGGAGTGTGTGTGTGTGTTATCCTATTTTATTTTGTTTTCTGCACCTTGAAAGAGGTCTAGCAGCAAATGTTATTAGCATTGTCGGACCACCTTAAGGCTATAAGCATTTCGGCTTAAAAGAATATAGTGCAGCTGTAGCTCCAACCTCAATATTGCACCCCTTTGTGTCACACATACCACCACCATGAAGAGTCTCAATGGGAGGCTGGACTGCTCCTAGAGAAGCGCACATCATCCTCTGCCGCCTTCCACAGTGGGATGGAGGTGGTATTCAGGAGAGGAAAATGGTGCTAACCAGTGGGCCAACAGGACTCATTTACTTACCACGCTCACAGTACGGGGTTCCCAGGCATGGAGCGGAGGCCGGAGCTGACCAGGACGCCAACTCCGCCATTTCACAAATCTAACCTGGAAGTGATGGAGAAAGAGGGGACAGGGCCTCCATGTAAGAGGGTCTGGACTCTAGGAGGAATACCCCAAGGGATCCACTCAGCACGATAGGGAGTGAGAGAGAGGGTGGAACCAACAGTGATGCTATTCAATCAGGCATCCTGGAAACACTTCAGGGAGGAGGCCTTCCCTAAATAAAGTCTCCTCCTCAATTCTGGGACAAGAAGCTCCGGCACTGTCAAGAGAGCGGTCTTCCTTCTTCTTCTTCTTTACAGGTGAAATTGGCCCTTGAACGACCTCCAAGAGTAAAATCTCATAAAGGGAAGAGAAAGGACTTGATAAATAGGGCAGGACTACTTGACTCAGAACCTCTGAGGGAAAAGGTAAAAAAACTTTAAAACTTGAGAAAAGGACAGAGGATACAGTTTCTCTAGAACAGGGATACTCAAAGTACGGCCCGAGGGCCGCATGCGGCCCATCTGACCTTTAATTGAGCCCCCTGGTGAACAGCAGCACTGAGCTGTTTTTCACTTGACAGAGTAGGAACGTTCCGAAAGTTGCGAAACAGACATACCTTATTCGCTTGTTAACTAAACTAAAGAAGCAAAGAATGTTTCCTAGACAACTTATCTTTAGCATGCATCTGCTTTGCATCCCCCTACGCCCACCTTCCAACACCCGACCCTCTGCTGGCATCGATGCAGCCCTCGGGAAGCCACAGACACTAAGTTGTGGCCCCTTGAGAAATACTTGTGAGTACCCATTCTCTAGAAGATGAACTCATGAATTTCCTACCAGTCAATCATGTGTTGAGAAAGAGACCAAGGGCCATATGTATCAATGTTAGGTTTTGCGATTCTCAAATAGCGATTTTTTGCGAATCGCTATTTGAGAATCGCAAAACGAGATGTATGTAGGATTTGCAAAAAAATTGCGAATCCTACATATTCCTTAATTGCGAATCGCAAATTGCGATTCGCAATTGAGGAAACCCTCCCCATTCATTCCGATGGGCCTAGAGGCCCATAGGAATGAATGGGAAGACATTCTCAATTTGCGATTAGCAATTAGAGAATCGCAAATTGAGAATGCAATTTCAAGGTTGCAAGGGTGTCAAAAGGACACCCTGTTGCACCCCTGAAATAAGCATGGGTGCAATTTCGGCGTTTGCGATCGCAATTTGGAATGATACATATGGCCCTAACTGTTATTCGAGTATTGAAAGGAATCAACTGCTACGTAAAGCTAAAGTCCTTCTTCTAGTACATGCCAACTCACATGCAGGTGAGAAATAAACAATGTGTAGTGCAGTTGCAATGTCCCATCTTGCCAACACCAGCCCCTCTTTGCCCATCCTGTCTCTGCCTTGTCTCTCCTCAATCATCCCCTCTCTTACTTTGTGCCCGTGTGCTTGTGTGAACACTGAAATGTTGCTCATATGAAAAACGATCAGCTTTGTCTGCATTTATTGAACAGGAGGATAAAGCATACGCTCTAGCTTCACCCATAGGACAGTGTGCACATACTGCAGCTCTGACATTTGTTGGAAGAGCCATCCTTCTTCCTGTCCCACCCAAAGCCCCACAAATATGGACTGGCAGTCTCCGGCAAAGCTCCTCTATTCCTGAAGCTGCAACCACAAGGTCACAGCTAGACCTTGCTATGATCACTTGACGATGAACCTCTGGACTATAAACCACTAATATTCTCAAACGTAGCCCACTGAAGTGCGGGTCCCTGCTTAGTAGTTGTGGGCACAGGGCAATTAGCCCCTGCAGAACCCCCTTTGACCCTGACCAATAGTCTGCCTATCCCCCAAGCTGTATGCCATTTTTCATGTGCCTCATTGAAGTCTTCTTCTTTAAATCTTTATTCGGCTGATAAAATCACCATAAAAGAATACAAAACTAAACAAAGACTTGCACAAGTGTTGGATCTGATATCCCTTAGTCCGCTCCTGTGTTGGATTAAGTTTTGGAGTAGGGCGGAACTGACATTAAACCGGTTGATCCTAGCAGACTGCCTGGCTCTTGATCAGGCACACGGAATACCATGGACTGCCCATGTCAAGGCAGCTTTTACCTACATAGGTAGGTCAGATATTTTTGATGACCTTACCTCTCTCTCAGTGCGTGAGCTGGGGGTGTCAAAAGGCTGTTCTTAGACCACTACCACACGGAGAGAGAGTGTTTAGAGCTTCAGAAAACAACAGTCGGGATCACATGCTGCTAAAAACTGTACGGGGCTTGGAGCCGTACCTTGCCAAGGTTAATTCAGAGCACAATAGGTTTTTGTTGGCCAGATTTAGGTTCAACCAACTGCATTATCTTTTGGCATCTCCTTGCGAGTGGGTGCAGCCTGAGGCAAGGCAACACTGAGGCTGCGACAATACGTCTCCACAGGATATGTTGCATTTTATAATGTTTTGCTCTTATTATAGCTGGCTGAGGAAGCGATTTTTAATCCCCCCGTTAAAATCTCTGAATTCTAATCAAGTTAGGCCAGCTTTGATGTATCTTCAGATGCTTCCCACTGATCATGTTATTTTTACTGTACTGTTTTATCTTTTTTACGAGCAGCTTTAGTATCCAGAAGACCGAGACTTGATTAATTGCCCCATTACTCATTTTTGTATGCGCAATTTTATTTTTGTGCTTAACCTTTATGACCTTGACAGTGAAGTCTTTGTTTTGTATTCATTTATGGTGATTTTATCAACCGAATAAAAGTCATTTGAAGTCATTTATGTAATTTCGGATAAAAAAAGAGCTTAAGGAATATCCTTCAATAGATGAAATGAATATCTACGCATAACCGCAGCTTAGTTTGCATCTGCGCTTCAATAGTTTGCTGGAGATCATAGAAAAACTGAACAAAGCCAGGACCAAAAACCTTTGTCCACCCCAGTTCATAGAAACCAATCACAACGTTACAATTATCAAAGACTCCATATTAGACCACACAGATAATGGTCCCCCGGTGCTAATTTTGAGCAGTGGTTTTCGGTGCTCGGCACCGGCACTTATAACAACTGCCACATGAATGGAGTTGTTTGTGCAATTAAAAGATTAGCAGAACAACAGATGTTTATTAATTTGATATACATTAAAAACAACCAATACCAGCTGCCCAAGCCATTCTTATAGCAAAAGCAGAGGGACAAAAGAGACTCATCAGAAAGTAAATCCCCACCAAAATGTCCCTCACCCCTCTTCCAAGGCTTTAGGGGACAATGTCAATAGAGATGGAAGCCCCATTGATGCCTCTATGCTTCTGGATAATGGCTCCTTCAAGACCTCTACCAGTTCTTGTATTCTAATCAGGGTGTCTAGGCACACCTGAGGAAACAAGGGCAGTCAGTGGATATTGCACATCGCTGACTTCCTCAGCGCCACTGCCCTCAGCCCAGCTTCCCAACTTTGTGGCATGCCTAGGTTCATCATGGCTGTGCCACCTGTCCTGGTGCCTTCCATTTTCATTCTAGCAGGAAGCTTGTAATCTTTTGGTGACCGCCTGCTGCATTCCACCCTCTGGACACTCCAACACGTCTCTAAATGTCTCCTTCAGTACTTGGGTGTAGGACTCTGCATTCACCATGTGGGAATTCCCAGCATCCTAAGCGGGAGAGGTGGGGCGCAGCGGCCAGAGTGGCTGACCCCGGAGCGTGGGGCTCACGGTTCGATTCCCGGTACCAGAAGCAGCTCAGCTCAGCATCATGTGACTCTGAGCAATAGCTCACTTAATCTCCCCGACGGCCCCCAGCGCCTTGAAACCCTTAATGGGTGATATGCAGCGGCGGCCTCCCCATTAGGACGGAGGAGCACCGCCGCCACCCCTGCCAACACCCTCAAATCAAATGATAATAAGATGTTTTCTTGTCTTCTATGTTGCCTCTGGGTTTTTCCCTGGGAGACATTGTACTGCACAATAGTGCAGACATGTGGGTCCGATTCTGTGGATAGTTGCCAGGGTATGGCACAGGTTCCACTTGTGTCACTGGTCAGGGCTCCTGCATCATCGACCATTGCAGGGTCCCCAACTCCATCTGAGGCAGGAGCATGTCCTCAATGTTTCTGCCTGTGATCGTGTCACCACCGTCTCCTCAGCATACTCCTTTGTCTGCCATCCGCGACACCAATACTCACCTCGCTCAACCTTGGTCTGGTTCCATATGTGAAAGCACTGCAGCTTTCACATATCTCCAGCCTCCCCTAAATTAGAGTATCTGTGATGTGACCAGCATTGTGCCTGCATAGTGAATTGTCAACAGGGGCGTCAGGGTGCAGCCATTCCCATCTGTGAGCCACCACAAGTTGCCCCTTGCCGTTGCCTGCACTGCTCTTTATTTAATTCAGCAGTGTTCATGAAAATTGTCTTTTGTGTTTTTATGAACACTGCACATGCGCAGTTCAGCCCTTTTGGCTTCTCCATGCTCCTGATGACAAGAGAAGGATGGTGCTGAAGGGCTGAGCCCCTATTCATCTACAAAGTGCTGTTTAAGTGCACAGCACTCTGTAAGAGGTTGTCTTGATTGCTATTGTGTGAGAGGAGTAAATCAATTACAGTCCCCCAATACAGGCATAATCTATTTTATTTAGTAGTCATACTGTGCATTACTTAAGCAGCGCAGTATTCATAATAAAATGGGTCGTCAGGGTGCACATCAGTGCATTTTTATGCCTAACGTCAATCCACACAGAACAGCAGGGAGTGGATCCCAAGTGCAGTCCCAGCTTCTGATAGGGCTTGGCGCTGGCTTTGTTGTGCCTCTGCTGCCCTGCCTGGCTCCTCGTTTGTACCATGCCATGCTCGATACTAAGTCCAGAGCTAGGTACCCGCCCTGCTGCTGAAATAAAAGAGTCACCAACAGAGATGGGGTAGGTAAAACATTCTATAGTTGTTGCTCTTTGCATTTGTGAGTGAGAGTGATTGTGTATGTGTGAGAGTTAGTGAAAATTGATGAGAGTGTTTGTATATGTGTGTGTTTGTGAGTGTGTGTAGCTGAGAGTGAATGAAAGTACGTTTTTGTGAGAATGTAGTAAGAGGGGGTGATTGATGAGTGACACAGTGAGGGTGGGAGTGAGAGTGCTTGAGTGAGTGTGAGGGAGCATGAGTGAGTTAGAATGAGTGATTAAGGGGGAGTGAAAGAAAGTGTGAAAGAGTGAGACTGAATATGTGTTTGAATGTCTTTGTGAGTGAGTGAGAATCAGTGAGTAAGAGTAAGGGAGAGTGAAAGTGTGAGACACTGAAAGCATGCATCTGTGTTGGAGAGATAGGCGGAATAAACAATGAAAGTGTGTGAGAATAAGTCTCTGTGACTGTGAGCAAAATTTTGCATGAGAATGATTGAAAGTGAATTAGAAGCAGAGTAAATGAGAATTAGTGAGACTGAGTGAGAGTGCATGCATGTGTGAATGCTTGTAAGCGAGAGTGAGCTTGTGAGTGCGTGTAACTGAGAGTGAGTGAGACAGTGGGTGAAAGTGAGAATGAGCTTGAGAGGGAAGGGAAGTAAGGGAGAGGAGGTGAGTGATGATGTGAGCATGAATGAGGTAGTGTGAGCTAGTGTAGGTGAGCTAGAATGAGTGAGTGAGGGGGAGTGAGAGAGAAGTGAGAAAGTGGGAAAGTTTTGGTGTGAGTGTTTGTATGCTAGAGTGATACTCAATGAGTGAAAATGAGAGTGTGAGAGACAGTGAGATCAAGTAAGTGAGCGTGTCAGTATATTTGTGTGAGCGTGTGTATGATTTAGATAAGAGGGTGAGGGAGTGTGAATGTGAGTGAGCAAGCATGTGTGTATGAGTGCGTGCTTGCGAGTCTGCCACTGGCCATGGTATACTCGAGGTAATTCTTAGCTCATGGAGTTAGCCATGGCTACCTACTTGCCCTGGTCTATTGAAGGTAGTTCTTGTAAGGCAGAGTGCTCATGGCAAAAGGCAAGCCATGGCATACTGGAGGTAATTCTTGGAATATGGTGGCACCTATGGCGAAACACTGGTGCAAGCATGTTGGAGGCAATTCTTGGCCTAAGAAAGAGCAACAATGGCATGTGGGGGAAGAAAGGCACCCATAAGCAAATGCTGGCCCTAATATATATATATATATATATATATATATATATATATATATATATATATACACATATATATATATGTGTGTGCAAAATTCTTACGAAACTTGCGGTAAAGAAGACGAGCCACTCCAGTTGAGGATGTAAGTAAATCCGATATATATATATATATATATATATATATACAAGTCGGGGTCGAGAAAAAAGGGGGGTCCCAAAAACGTGTTTTCCCCATGCAATTTTCCATAGGAACCTTTAGTCGCAGCTACAGCCCGAACTGCTGAACGGAATTACACCAAATTTGCCAAAAAGGTAGCCCTTGGTTCAGAGTCATGCCTTTTGCTTAAATGGTGTAAATCCGTTCAGTAGTTCCTGAGAAAATCAAAAGTAAAATCACATATATATCTATGGCCGCTTAGGGTCCGCGCACCCTCCCGATCACGAGCTGCATGCTAATTGGCTGTCAAGTGGCTGTCAACACTCCAAATCAGGAAGTGTTGGCAGCCATTTTGTGCCTCGGTAGAACCAGTCGCAAAACGCAAAAAGGGGGCAGGGTAGAAACACCCTGACCCCCTAGGTCTGCTCAGGGGGTCCCACAAGGACCCCCTGGGCAGAAAAAAGCATTTAAAAAAAAAATCGGCGGGATGCGCTTAGGGTGCGCGGATCCCGCCGTGATTAAAATAAAATCGAAGCGCGGTCTCCCGCGCTTCGAGGCTATTTTGCCCCTGGGTGGGCCAAGTCCCGGGGGCATGCGGGGGTGGGTTTATATGACCGCCACCCCCCGGGGCTTTAAAAAATGGTGCGGGAGGGCTATCCGCCCTCCCGCAGCCCCGGGGACCGCCACCCCCGGGGCTTCTTTTTAAATTATAATGACCTGTGTGGGGGGGCTCCAGCCCCCCACATGCCCCGGGGACCGCCACCTCCCCGGGGCACTAACAAAAGTAATGTGGGGGTCCGTTTCAGACCCCCGAAGCCCCGGGGACCACCACCTCCCCGGGGCTTTACTAATGAAGGAGGGGGCCGTGCGGCCCCCTCCTGGAGCCCTCGATGGCCCTGGGGACCGCCACCCCCAGGGCCAGCTCCTGCAGTGTCCCGGGGTGCCTACCCCTGGGACACTGCTGTTTGCAATGGCAGGACGGGAGCCGCGGGGCTCCCGTCCTGTCATTGCAAACTTGCTTTGCTTCATTGAAGCGAGAGCAGGAAACCTGCTCTCGCTTCAATGAAGCAAGCAGATTGCTTTTCCATAAGGGGAGCTACATGTCAGCAGCTCCCCTTATGGAAAAGCAGTGCCGGCTCCCGCAGGACGCGGGGAGCCGGCGGGACCGTGCGGGGATTGGGGACCCCCCCACGGTCCCCAACGAGTGGCCAGGCCCCGGGGGATGGGGTCCCCGGGGCTATTAGTGGCCCCCCTCCCCAAAAATATATTATTATTTTTTTAAAATACAAAAACATAAAGGCCGGCCCCGGGGGATGGGGTCCCCGGGGCCTTAAATGGCCTGAGGAGGGGGGCCACGCAGCCCCCCTCCAAATATATATTTTTTTTTTTAAAAAGAGGGCATGCCCTGGGGGATGGGGTCCCCGGGGCCAATAGAGGCCCAGGGAAGGGGGGCCACGCGGACCCCTTCCCGTTTAAAAAAAAAAAGAAAATCCTCAGGCCCCGGGGGATGGGGTCCCCGGGGCCTTAAATGGCCTGAGGAGGGGGGCCACGCAGCTCCCCTCCAAATCATTTTTTTTTTTTTAAAAAGAGGGCATGCCCTGGGGGATGGGGTCCCCAGGGCTAATAGAGGCCCAGGGAAGGGGGGCCACGCAGCCCCCCTCCCATACAAAAAAAAAAAAAGACCGGCATCTGCCGGAGGCCCCGCCCCCTCCCTGCAGCAGTCTGCAAACGCGCCCCCTGGCGCGTTGTAAGAAGGGGAAGTAATTCCCCTTGAATACTGGGGGTCCCTGGGGGCCAACTAGCCCACCAGGAACCTCCAGTATGCGCCAGGAAGCTGCGTTGCAGAGAGGTGTACAGAGGCCACGCCCTTTTACACCTCTCTGCAACGCAGCTCTGTGGCGCTTTGGAGGTACATGGTGGGCTAGTTGGACTCCAGGGACCCTCAGGATTCAAGGGGACTTAATCCCCCAACTTAAAACGCACCACGGGGCGCGTTTGCACAGTGGTGAAGGGAGGGGGCGGGGCTTCAGGTGACATGTGTGCAAACAGGCCCTGTGGCGCGTTTTAAGATGGGGAATTAAATCCCCTTTTTTCAATCACGACCCCTCAACCAACACCGAGGGGGAGAGGACATCGGGGAAGAGGAAGAGGAAAAGGAAGAGGCAGGGGCGGAGTAAACAACGACGCAGCCGACGGAAACACAGGGCACAAAAAAGAAAACGCAACAAAGCCAATGGGAACCAGACGTGGTGGCTCAAGGAACAGGAAATAAACATGATGGACGACAATATGGTAAATAAAACTGTAATCAATCTTACTAGCCGAACTCTTTCTGTTCTTGAAAAGAAAACGCTGTGCCTAGGCTTATCTTTTTGCCCCACGGAAACCTTTGACTATCCCAACACCAGAATAGACATTTTTAAATTCATCAGAAAACTTAAACTGACTAAATGGCATACTCTGAAGGGCAACACCACACAAGGCCATCATGTAGGGGCAGACGCAGATCCTACTAGTCTCACAGTAGGTGACATGACTATGTTCCGTACTTTGCAGGATCTAGACAACAACAGTAATATAGAAGATTCACTCTCGACAATTGTAAACTCAGATATAACCACTGACAGGGCGGCCAAAACCCCCTTCAAACCCAGATCTGTTTTCTACCCCAACCTCCCGCATGACAATATAGATACTTTTCACGAAGTAGTTACGAAAGCCCTCATGGACTGTAAACACCAGAAGACTAGACTAAATTTTGGAGGTAGCAACCTGACTAGGGCACAAAGATCTATCATCACATCTTTGGCTACTGACAGCGAGATTGTAATCCGTCCCGCTGATAAAGGAGGGAACATTGTGTTACTCAGCAGAAACATGTACATGACTGAAGCGTACAGACAACTTGAGAACAATATGTTCTACATGAAAACCGACACCAAAACATACAATTACAGTATCCTGACTACTTGGGACAAACTGCACAAATGGCAGGAGGATGGTTTTATAACATGGGAGGAGTACCTGTTTTTGAAAAGGGACTATCCCAAATTACCCATTATTTACTTTCTACCCAAAGTGCACAAGGATCCCACGACTCCACCAGGGAGACCGATTGTTTCTTCTTTGGGGAGTGTTTTTGAGAATATGTCAAAGTATGTGGATTTTTTCTTGCAGGGGTATGTCACTTCCATTCCATCGTATGTGAGGGATATGAAAGATTTTTGAAAAAATAGATGAAATGCAATGGCAAACCAACTACATGTTTATCACTATGGATGTTTCCAGCCTATATACCATCATAGACCATGACCAAGGCATCCGAGCATGCATCAATTACCTCAATGACAGGAATATCATGTACTTTGATCATACTAACATGTTGATTGAAATGATGGGTCTCTGCTTGCATAATAACATCTTTATGTTTAATGGGGAACTTTTTAAACAGATACTCGGAACTTCTATGGGTACTTGCTTTGCCCCAAGTTTTGCATGCCTGTTCTTGGGTCAGTGGGAGGAAGAGATCGCGAGGGAAACCAGCCTCTCTAAGTACCGTGATAAAGTTAAGACTTGGCTGAGGTATATTGATGACCTTTTCCTCATATGGGAAGGCAGTAAGGAAGAAGCTCTTGAATTTATTGACAAACTAAATGACAACAGGTACAACATAACTCTCACTCAAAATATAAACAGAGAAGAGATAGAATTTTTGGATGTCAAAATTAAGGCAGTCAATGGCACCCTTGAAACTAAACTGTTCCGTAAAGACACAGCTGGCAACAGCGTCCTTCACGCTCTCAGCCATCACCCGGATGCTCTGAAATGGAGTATCCCATACGGTGAGATGCTGAGAGCGAGAAGGAATTGTAACACGGATGAGAACTATCTGGCAGAACAGGAAACTATGTTAGAACGCTTCAGGGAACGTGGTTACCCAGAGTGGGTACTACAGAGAGCAGTTTCCAAACTTAAAGACATCGACAGACCCAGTACACTAAAAGAAAAAAACAAGGAGACTGAGTCCCAAGTAACACGTGTTATCCTTACCTATAACAACAAGTCCAGGAAAATACAAAAAATTCTCCAAGACAACTGGAATATCCTTAAAAGTGACAGCATTGTGGGCCCTACCCTTAGCGACAGACCGAGAATCACTTATCGCAAAGGACGTAGTTTGAAGGACTTGCTAATGCATGGGGATATCACCATACCTCCTAATACTTCCACACACAATCTCAAAGGGTTTTACCCTTGTGGACACTGTAAAGCCTGTAAAAATAGCCACATGGTGAAAGAATACAGTGTGCCACACTCTATGAAGAAAAATATAATCTCACAATTTTTGACATGCAGTACCACACACGTCATTTACATTTTAGTGTGTCCATGCAATAAAAGATACATTGGCAGTACGACACATATGGCTAAGAAAAGGGTCCTAGAACATCTCAGGGCCATAAACAACAGGGATCCGCACTATCCTATCGCGAGACACTTTGCCGATTTTCACCTCGCTAACAGCTCACTCCTTAGCTACTTTGTTATTGAACAAGTGACAACTAGCTTTAGAGGGGGGAACAGGGAGCTCAGATTGAGGAAAAAAGAATCTAAATGGATACTTGAGCTCGAGACGAGGTACCCAAATGGGCACAATTTGGACGAGGAACTAGCCACGCACCTCATGGAAGAATAACTGTTTTACACTAACATGTTCCCCATTTTGTAATCCCCATGTGCTCCCTGAAATTCCCATATGTTTTTATGACATTGCTTTCCCGGATTAGCAAGCTGCACAAGTTAGACTGTACAAGCAATTTTTACATGCGATTTAAGGTAACTTGGTTAACATAAGCAACTAATGAACAGTCTAGCAATTTGTTAAAAAATGTTTGCATATTTTTAATCCTATGTTTTTACATTCTCTTGTGTTTTCTATTTTTCTTCACAGGAGGAAAGGAAGGGGCCCACCGACATTCTGCGGACACTTCACGGGCCTCCTACCCTTTCTTCGTCTCCACGAAAAAAGCACTAATGTTTTAAAGATAAGACGGTTTATCACTTTTTCCCTTTACCTTTTTCTTTTCCTTTTCCTTCTCCAGCTTTGGTATTTCTCATTTTTTCACTTACAGTCACGCTTGATATTTGACTATTGTACAGTATAAGGAATTGCATGACTATGTCACTTGACGCTAGTATTGGTCCACCGTACTGCATGGTACTTGAAATTTCTTTGCCACTCGGCGACTAGAAACAATGTAATTTACATGCTCTTTCGGTATGCCCCCCAGTCTTGAGCCAGCTGCATTCCAGCATGATGTGGATTAACATTCATTATATTTATTTTGATATTAATTTACCATGTATTGAAATGGATTTCCGTTTTAGTATAACATATTTGTTGCTATTCTAACAGGAATTGTGGATATGACTTATTTCAATATGGTGCCATTGAATTATGTACTGACTCGAGTCACTCCAATATGGCCGCCATTCCCACACTGCTAGCTGGGTATCGTGCAGTCCTCTGTCGATTTCATTTCCCCTGTACTGAGTCTATGTATTCACTCTGTGTACACTTGGTTCAGTGAGTGATCAAGGGAGCTTGCTCCTGAAACGCGTAGCCTTGAACTACATTAAATCCTTTTGACAGGAATCTGAGAGCGCGTGCTTATTTGCAACTGTGGACTAAAATATATATATATATATCTTTTTGTGCCCCTGGGCAAGCCATGTAACTGTTGTGTTTATGTTGGAAAGTATAAGTAGAATTGAATATTGTTTAGCATCATGGCCTGAATTGGCTGAATATGTCTTGCCTGGGGCTGAAAATAAACTTGAGATGGCACCGGCACCAGCATTCAATAGGCATCATATCTGAAATATAGGCAACAAGAATGGTGAGATTCTGGTACTGGCATATTGTATGTAATCCTGGACATAAAAGGGACACTCTTCACAAAAACCTGGCAATGAAACACTGGATGTTATTCTCACCAAATAGGGGGAACCCATAACAAAGTCTGAAAAAAATGCGTCCGCTCGTGGGAAACTTTAGGCTTCATTGGCACGCCATGAAAGCAATGCAATATTTAATTAGTGCCTTTTCAGAGCCCAAGGCATTTTAGCAAACGTACACGAACATTGTGCTTTAAACGTACTATTTGAATACATTTTTTTTTTTTTTTCAAACATTTCGGGGGGGGGTCGGTGGCCTGCGAACCCTTCCAAACCCTTCACAAACAAGTCGGGTTTGCTTGCTATGTTTATTTGCTGGCAGTCAGGGCGCCTACTAGGCCCTACCACTTTCAAGGGTCACCAGATGCAGCTGCCCCTACAGTGAGGACAGTGGAGGGTCGCCACCGCCAGCAACTCGGTTGTCATGACAGAGACAGAGGCCCAGCTACAGTGGGTAACGAGATGGTTAAATGGGACGAGGTTGGATGACACGGCTGACACGCAGCAGCCGTGGTCTAAATCTCAGGTCTACCACTTGTTTCACCCCACTGCTCGTCTCCCACGCCCACCCCAGATATACCTGGCACAGGCGCACAGGTGTTATAGGAGAGGTCTATACCTTACACGAAGCGTGACCCCCTATGCCCCACTGATACCGCTCACGGGGACGCCTAGGGGGAGGACGGGCACATCAGACGGGGCACTCGAGCACTGGCACGGGGCAGGCCTAGAGACACTGGGCGACCTTTATGCTGACGGCTCCCTGCTCTCTTTTGAGGCGCTGACGGCAGACTATGAGCTACTGGCAGGGCAATTCCTTCTCCATAACTCCATTGTGAGGTCCTTGACAGCAGCGTGGGGAGACATAACGACTGAGCCAGAAACACACTTGCTGCTGCAGTACTTGCATATCATGGGCGCAGGCTCGCATATAGTACACTGGTTGGTAGAAGCTCTGCTCATGCATACACTCAAACCCATGTCGAGTCTCCGGGAGAGATGGGGCACTGACAGAGGACATCCATGGACAGAGAAGGAATGGGGAATAATACTCGCCAGTCCCTCCTACATACCGAGGAGCTCAAAATTTAAACTCATACAAACATACATAATACAGAGGGCATATCTCTCGCCGGACAAAATAAATAGGTATTTTAACACCGCCACTTCTGCGTGCCCGCGGTGTCAACACATAAATGCAGATCTCCTACATATGCTATGGTCCTGCACCTTTCTCAATGCCTACTGGTCTGCGGTCACCGCAGCGCTCACGCACTGCACAAATGCACCACTGGCACACTCATGGGAGGTCTGTATATTGGGCCTGTATACTAGATCCAAGAAGAACAGGGTCACCTCCAGATTCCGAGATTTGGGATTGATTGTGGCGAAGCGCCTCATTACAAAGAGATGGAAGCATAGCGCCCCCCCCAGTAATAGATAGCTGGGTGAAATCCCTTACGGTATGGGCACAAGCAGAAAGCACAACACTGCATCGGGAGGAGACTGCGGGACTACGCAAGTACCCGATAGCGCAGGCCTGGGACACCATCCTCACGGCGTTTACACAAGGAGACAGAGTAGACAGCATTGCCTCTTCACAAGAAGCTAATGAGAATACTGCGGCCATAGACCCATAGAGGTATTGTATCTCATGCACCAGCTGGGACCTATAACTATACCAGGGTACAGCCTACACTCACTGACATGAGCAACATCCATGGTATTAACCGCGCGCCTGCTGACCCAGGTAGCTGGCCGTCCGCACAAGCCGACACATCACCCCAACGAGCTACTGGATAGTAATACGCATAAACTACACGAATCTTGGCCCAGCTGTGATAAGTTTTTGATGGCAGTTTTAGTTGAGTTAATAGTTTGATAGTTCAAAATACATAGATCTTATTCGCATGATCCATAGACCCCTTGGTTGCAAATGGAGGTGTCCATTTACGAGCCGCCCCAAGGTAATACACAACTGACCACGGAACATTGTAACTAGCCGCAGCTGTGCTTTTAACGACTGTGTGGCGCATAGGCGACATCACCCGAGACTACAGAAGTAACATGGGATGCAACGGACATGGAGCGAAATTGTTCTCTTTACAATGTTATATGCAGAAAGAAACAACTGTGCCTTGCATTTGTAATTGTATCGCAAACCACAAACATATGTACCATTTAACATTGAATGTTCATATATAACTAAATGCAATACTGAATAATTCTTACATGATTGTATAACCAAGTATAACCACAAAAACAAGAAATACAATAAAGATATTTAAACAAAAAAAATGACAGAGACAGAGAACAAGCATGCCCGTAAGGCCTGGGGATACACTGCACTGCTCATTGGAACTGCAAATTATATCTAGCTTGTCTTCACAACAACATAGAAATGCTCTGGTGTTACCACCCCTTGAGTTTCATTATCTTGCCAGCATTACACCGAAGTCACACGGAGAAGCAGCAAATGGGGCAGAAACTGTCTGTGGTTCTCGAACATCTTTGAGCAATGTCGGCCTTTAGCTGTCCAAATTACACCATAGTGCTATTGTCTACAGGACATTATATCTTTCTGAGCTTTTGCTTAGACTAATTGTCGCTAATTAAGACAGGGGCTTCCAGGTGAGAATGTGTGACATGTTTCCATGGGTGACCCCGTTTATTAAAGGGACCAATCAGAGAAGAGATTAAACTGTTCTCTTCAGGCTGTCCCACATCCCTAACAATCACCGGGTGTTCTAGAATGCTGCTTTGTTTGACGTCAGCTGCAGTTTGACACATTGGGACGTCATTCACTGGATGGCCCATTTAAAGGCAGAGAGGGCTGTCGACGATCATGGATGTAACATTCTCACTGCTCTATGACTTGGACATTTAATTCATATGATCACAGTCAACAGCGTCCAATAACCATACCATCCACATGTATGCACTGTAGAGTCCTACATGCTTCATAAAACTATGTATCAACTATGCATCTCTTGTTTAAAAGTCTTCAACAAAGATATGCAGGATTAAAAAAAACTGAAACCTAAGATATCTACCTAAACCACAGTGAACGCTGCAGAGATCTTCCCCTAAGGACAGGGGCACAAAGACCCCCTTCTAAAACCCGCGCCCCACTCACCGTGACCTAAAGATGTTGTACCGAATGCACACCTCATACTCTGTTAATGTTGATAATTGCCCCGCAAACACGCCAACATCTGATACGTCTCTGGGTACTTTGCAGCATTATTGCCTTGTGCGGAGGGGTTTAACAGTTTTTAATTGCACAGTCTGCTGCCCGGGGTCTGAAACAAAGGCTAGTGGGACACGGGGGTGGGGGTGGGGTGGCTGGATATCTGACTGGGCCCTGGTGGTATTTAAATCTGCGGGTTACATGCAGATCGATGCAGCAGGTAAATAACCCAAAGAGCTGCCTTCGTATCTTGCCGCTGCGAAATACCAGTGTTTGATTTATTCCCCTCTCTGGGCCTACACATCCTCGCTTGTAGATCGTTGGGGCAATTATTGAAACCGAGTCGCTGAGAAGCTGCATAAAGTATGTACAAAACTGCATAAAATATCTAAATATCTACTGCATAAAATATGTAAATTGAACAAGGCACTCTTGGGAATTCTAGAAGACTTCCGGTTCATAGAAAGAGTATTCCAAGTGAAATGCATAAATCCACATGCTAAAATGAATTGGATCCAAGCAAAATCTAATGCTTAAGTTTTGGGAACAATCCTATCCATGCCAAGCCAGAAGTTGGCAGAAGTGTACATGATTCCGGGTAAAGTATGCCAGCTTTCTGAAAAGTGAAATGCCTGAAATATGGAAAAGCAACCTGTGGAGCGCATCAGTGGTGTATACTTGTTTATTTATTTTCTATAGCTCATTAATGTTACCTAATGGAGACTTCAGAGAGCCTGATTGCACAAAATAATGATATCATGTGGAAAATATTTGGATAGGAAGTGAGAGGCCAAAAATAGCATGGGCAGGCATCCCAGGGGCGAACTGCAGCCAGGACTTTAAGTAGAGTGAAGTGAGACCGGGTGGTGGAAGCGAGACTCAGGGTAAGTCCAAAAAGGCAATTGTAAAAGCACTGATGAATGGGGACATGGAAGAGACAAGTAACAAGAGTTGGCTGGGAGCTGTGTGTGCGTAGATTGTGGTTAACGTCTGCGCAGACACTTTACATTCTTTATTCCAGCTTAATCTAATGAGTCTCACAAAAGTCCACTCCCCCACATCTTCTGGAAGGTGAGGTTTTTGGGGTTGGCCGGAATGTGAGTCTGTTGGGTTGGGACCTCAGGAGTGGTAAAAGAGCATCTAAAGCTTCTGGACCTTGGACCCCCAGGCTCCCACCCCCATGTTTCTTGTAGATGAACCTCTGTCGGTGAAATGCTAGGGGCTGCATGAGTGGTGAACTTTGGTCAGTTTGTAACGGGGGCTGGTTTCTCTAGATACAAATGGGTCTTGCTTCAGTTTGCTTTGTAGTAAAGGCAAATCATTTTGAACTTGACGCACGATTAAAACAGGGTCCATCAAAGAAATCTAGAGCAGGGTTGATTCATTGACAACTTTTTAGGTTGAGAGCCGAACTTGCACATTGGCTTGGGCTTCCTGTAGCCTGGCATAAGGGGCCATATGCATCAAGCCCTTTTCCCGTTTGCAAACGGGCAGATTCTCAGAATCTGCCCGTTTGTGAATGGGAAAAAGCCTTTTGGGATGTATCATCCCAAAAGGCCATCGCAAAATAGAGAATCGCAAAATTAGCGATTCTCTATTTTGCAAATGCAATTAAGGAATTGCAAATTGCAATTCCTTAAATGCAATTCTGGAAGCACCAGAAATGTGCTATTTGGCCTTAAGGAATTGCAAATTACCACCAACTTCAAGTTGGTGGTAATTTGCGATTTTCTTTAAAAAAGCACTTTTTGATTTTTAAAAGTGCCATATGTCGCACATACATGCCCATAGGGCATGTATGTGCGCAAAATGTGCACACATGCATATTTCAGGGTGCAACAGGGTGTCCTTTTGGCACCCTTGCAACCTTGGAATTGCATTCTCAATTTGCGATTCTCTAATTGGTAATCGCAAATTGAGAATGTCTTCCCATTCATTCCTATGGGCCTCCTAGCCCATAGGAATGAATGGGAAGGTATTCCTTATTTGCGAATCTCAATTTGCGATTCGCAAATAAGGAATATGTAGGATTCACAAAAATTTTAGCAAATCCTACATACATTGCATTTTGCGATTCTCTAATTACGATTCGCTAAAAATCGCAATTTGAGAATCGCAAAACTCTTTTTTGATACATATGGCCCTAGATTATCGGTTCTTAATCCTTTGTGGAACCCCAATGAATCAGTGCTTGAAGCCAAGCAATTGTTACAATTTGAACCTGAGAAAATGCACAAAAACACAGAAACAAGTATACAGAAAATAAGCATGCAAATTATGAAATATTTAATTCCCAAACAAAAAAATAAACATAAAACTAATTTTAATCTTAATGGGATGGTTGATGCTTTTCAAAATTTTGTTTTATTTTGAAAAGAAAAAGCGATATTCCAGACTCCACTCTAGCACATCAATTTGTAATTTTTGCTCCAAATGCATGCTCTCTTTTGGGTGGCCCAAACCAGCGCTTCATTTGCAGCCACCAATCGTCCATACCAGAGTCTGCTTGCTGTACTTGCTCTTCTCCCACAAATCATGCTATGGATACTGACTTCCTTTTTAGCCACTGATTTCAAATTCCTTCACATTTGCAAAGCATTAAAAAAAATAAAAGTTTACATTTCGCTTTTTATGTATATGAACTTTATGTATTTTTCTAAACAGCCGCAGGCCCCGGAACTCAGGTTAAGAACTGTATATTTTGAGTGGTGAGACTTCACAATGGTGCAATCACCTCCACTCTGAGCTTCAATTGGAGGTAAGGGTACAGATTTATAGAGTATTAAAGACTGGAAGTTGATCCATGATTTGACACCTCTTGAGACAGCGTTGACGTAAGTGATAAGGGTGGTAAGTGCAAATTAAATTTAGAGTCTCAGGTCTCTGGCTGGAAATTGGCTGGGAGTTACCCAATTGATGCTGGCCATGCGAACGGGTAAGCTCGATCGGTGAATCTGCCCAAAGTGATGGACCCTAGTTTAGCTCAGTTGAAGCAAGAGCAGGTTTGCTCTTCCCCTCTTTCTTCCCCTGATTCATAAGCATTTGGCCTTCTGCAAAGCATCAAAACCCATTTCTTTGCCTCTCGCTACCATGGCTTAGTCTCAGCATGTTCAGTTACCTTTACACCGCCAGAATGCCTCAATCCGCCACTGATAAACTTTTTACCCACTCATATGCCTCTGTTCTGGGAGGTTCCAAGAATTCCTATATTATTTTTTTTCTGTTTCACGTAAGTTTTTTAATGTATTATGGTAAGCTTCTGAGAGTTTCACTTCACCCTCTAATATTGTAGGTGTTTTCACTCTGTGCACCTTTACAACACCCTATTTTAGCTACCACCAAAGGTATATCGTCCATCGATTTCACTGTCTGTCGCTAATCTCCTTTATATGTTGTTTCTGAGTTTTTATTTACCCCACATGTAGCTAGTGCACCTACTGATGTGCTAACTCTGTAAAGCGCTATATATATTAAGATTGCAACTACCCCAAATGCAGTCTTATTTATATATACCATTTCTACCTCAATTATAGTCTATATATGCTACTGTTTCATGACAAATTTTCTTTATATATTGTTATGTATTATTGTATGTACTCCTCATGTAATCTGTGCACCTGCTGCTGTGATAACTTGGTAAAGCACTTTATACGTATATACTGTACATACCTCAAATTTGTATCGTCAAGATGTCCGGATGTCTGACATATACTTTTTTTACACATTATCACTTTGTATTTATATTCACTATAAATGTAACTCATGTTTTTGCTGCTATGCCAACTTTGTAAAGTGCTCTGATACCTTCTGGTCAAGTTCGCACTATACAAAACTCGGAAAAAAATAAAATAAATAAATGACATTAAAATTCTGATACAGAGCCATGAGGCATAAAAGTGGTTACTGTTTGCAAGTAAAAGCTATTCCTATTGTCTTAACTGATCGACCTTGGAAGGAGGAAGTGCTGCATCAGTCCTGCCAGGATACAAACTCATGGCCTGCAGGTCACACACACAACAGCAAGCGCTCAACTTCCTGCAACAACTAGCTGTTTTTAACATTGTTAGACTGCTTTATATGTAGGCTTGATGAGCTCGATCCAGCTAAAGATCTTTGTAGTGTGTTATGTAAATGGATGGTTGTATCTAAAGGGAGAGATGTTTTTCGTGGAGGGGGTGGTCTGTTTCTCGTTGTCGGCCGCCATGTTGGAGATGTGTCGCTCTTCCCTAGGAAGGCGGAGTACTCCTGTCATTAGGTCAATAGGACCAGGCCCGGCTCCAGCAATTTTTATTTGAGTGGGCCAAGGGTGCATTCGGGTGGGCCACTGCAGGCCCAATTTGTCTCTTCTGGAGGTAGTCTACAAGCTCTAGAACACATCATATCTACTTGCAAACAGTCGCCATGAAACAACGGATCGATTCTGTGTGTATACAGAGCATGTGGAGAGTTATTTGAAAGTAAGAGCAATGTCTGGACCTAAGTGCAAACTCTCAAATTCCGGCAGGCCAGGATTCAACACAAGTACTTCCAGGCCCGATTATCCACTTTTCTACCATCCCTCTCCTGTGCACCTTAACTCACAGCTAACCTTGGGCTCTAGCCCCATATCAACCACCATCCAGCTCCACTTTTATTATCCCCTGTAAAAAAACATTAGTAAAATCACCTTCGAATTTAAAACAATGAATATAGCAGTGAATATAATTAGCACGCACTTTAAAATATGTTCCACAGTTGCCCTAATGACCTGACAGCTAATTAAATAAAACAAAAACAGAAAGGCCATGACAGGGCCGGCTTTAGCGCTAGTGCGAAAGTCTTTTTTGGCGCCCCACCAATTACTTCTTTCTCCACAGATACCATTTCTACCACCCTCCACCAGTGCCCCTCATCTCTCCGTAGCCCTTCTCTCATATGCATTTCATTTGTTGTATAGCACTACTCATATCAGTGTAGGGTGTCACAGCACTTTACATCACACACACATTATACAGAGCCAATGAATCATACAAGTATGTAAATCAGTCTATAGGGAATGTCACATAAGCCAATGAGGATTTCAAGGTTTAGGAATCACGTCATCCATACTGGTGGGAAGTATATTTTAAGAGGGTTTGGGCTGAGGAACCCAAACTCAGGACTTAAAGCATACCCCAGTGATTGGGGGTTGGCTTTACTAATAAAAATTTATATCTGCCCAAACAAACTCTTTTTAGCAACATTAGAATAACTGGGGAAGTTCTAACTATATCGCAACACAAAAAAAAAAAGTGACGTTCTAACTATACCATTCAGGTTTGTATGCAGCTCTTTGATGACAGTTCATAGGTCATTGTCCTATGATAGGATTGTAACACAAGAATCTCTGTGACAAAGGCAGTAACCCACTGAGCTATCCACATAAAATACAGTTAATCTGCATTTCAAAACTACCAACAGACAAAGGATTGCTCTCCAGCAGGATCATTAGCCACCAGTTATCTGGACATTTTTATCGTTGTCTTGCATCCATGGCCATGATAATGATAAAAAAACGATTTAAATGAAGCATACACAAAGTATGTGCCTTGCTGGGCCTGTGCAGATTTTAAAAATAAGAACAAATAGTCATACATTTTCTTTCCTATTGGGTTCATAGAACTCTGCCTCACAGCCCGATCTGATAAGCAGTTACAGGGGTCAGGAAAGGTGAATCATGATAAACAAACTTCTTTTCTCCAGCACTGAATAGAAAAGGAAATATCCATGCGGCAGGACAGAAGGCAAAGGTTAGCTGGTTCCAAAGAAAGGATTTGTCCCCTTCGCCATGCCCCTATTGTACCTGCACGACACAGCCCACCTTTCTGAAAGGAGATGCTTGATTGGGGGTGCCTGTGAGAAAGAGCCCAGACCCAATCACGCAACTCCTAGAACACGAAGAAAAACAACGGTCGGAAGAACATGTTAAATTAAAGTGGCCATTTTCTATTGGCCTTCAAGCCGTCATTGCGAGGGCCAAGGCTCATGTTTGGGTGGGCCTGGCCCACCCGCTAGAACCGGGCCTGAAGAAGACCCTGCAAGAAAGAGTTCTCTCGGGCCCACAGCCAAGACACTGGGCAGTACTTGCTGTCCCAGGGACTGGACAGCAAATGGGGGAGGGGCAAGGGCAGCACATGGACTGCATGGGTGGAGACAACCCCGCCCCCCATTACTAGAGGAACAAATGTGACGGAGAGAAACAAATCATCACCAATAATTTGAACCATACCGGTGTCGTCTGTTCACAACACCAGCCCAAGCAGATTGTTTTGTAGACATGCATCATAAGCTGCGTGTGTCATGCATGCCGACATTTTAGAACAGGAAACTGGGAGATTTTGAAAACAAAATCTGGGCAAAATATATTATCGCCATTGACTTCTATTGGAGAAGAGGCGATTTCAGGCTAAAAACAGATACAATAAAGCCTGTTTTGGTTTAAAAAATCGAGAGTCTCCCTCCTGAATCGGGTCTGTTGGCATGTAGGGTGCATAGTTATTATGCACGTCTGGGTGCTGTGTTAGCTAACTTTATCGAAAGTCTTCTAAGATATATGCTACTGGCGACGTGAAAGAGTGAATGAGTTTGCAGTCCTTTGCCAACTTTACCGCTTTGGTGCCGTGTTGCGCCATGGGGGTGTCAGAGATCTTTATTCCGCAAAAAAAACACTATGGGGCAGATTTACAAGCCCCTTGCGCCACTTTTGCGTCACTTTTCCCATGTTAAAAATGACGCAAAAGTGGCGCAAGGGCCTTGTAAATAAGCCCCTATAGGACTCAGTAGCGGCTCGTGGAGGGAGTGCTGCGGGCGGTGAGGCGGGGCGGGGAGGAGCAGGGTGGGGGTAGTAAACTACGGCATACAGCCGAACAGAGGTAAGTAAACAAATAAATAAATAAAACGAATTTCATTGCGCGCGTTGCATTGCCAAATGCGATGCAGCGCACGCAACGAAATTCGTTTTATTTATTTATTTGTTTACTTACCTCTGTTCGACCGTATGCCGTAGTTTACTACCCCCCACCCTGCTCCTCCCCAGCCCCGCCTCACCGCCCCGCAGCACTCCCTCCACGAGCCGCTAATGCTATAGGTGAAAAGGTGTTGTGTAGTGGATATTGTAGAGAGGTGTGTAGTGGATATTGTAGAGAGGAAAGAAAGGGCCGCTGGGTTGTATCTTGACTTCAGTGATGTTAGCCTAGTATGCACCGAACCCAAGTGATAAAATATATTACATCATACAGGCCGGATGTGTACGCTGCAGTAGTCATTGTTCCTGTATTTGTGTGTTCTGAAAACAATAACAGTTTCAGGCAACATTAACACGAGCTTGAATGTTTTCTTGTGTCATCCCGGTTCTTACTTAGAGCTACAATTAACGTTTTCATTATCTCTCCCAGTGTGTGTTGAAACTGTACAGTGTGAGGGCGCCATCTAGCGCTAGCCAGAGGAATAGAATAAAACTAGAATAAAGTTTAGATGTTGACAACAGTTTTTTTTAGGTCCTGGCAATTAGGCAAGACCTTTTAACTTTGTATTTATATGCACAGTATTCTTAATTTTAGGGACTTTCAGTTAGCTCTCTTCATCCATTGGTCTGTTGCCACTCTGATTTTTCTTCCACCCTATACAGCATCACCTACTTCAGCCATAGGCTAACTTAATACTGAGTGACGGCATTCTTCCCTTTCACGAGTAGCTCATTCATTCACAATGGTAGTTCTGTTAGGTGCAAGGGATTACAATGGTACTGTGTGCTTTTTGAGACCAACATTTTTATTTGCTTTTAGCCAGTGTTTTTTGTTGATTGAGGGCGTGCAGCTTCCCCAACAACAAAAAATTACGCAAGAACAATACAAAACAAGCATTAGCAGATTTGTTGGCTTTGCAAATGCTTGTTTGGAAATTGAGAAACATTGTTGCAAATAATAATTCAGCCCTTAGGCGTCACATCTCTCAAAGCTGACCATGTGACCTGTAGAGCCAAGCAGCAGGTGCCCACCCTCTGTAATATCTTAACATGGGACAAGTGCTGAAGTTAAAAATGCACAGCTTCCTTTTTTCTGGAGTATAATGCAAAATAATGTGAAACGAAAATGTGAAACGAACTCTTTATTGAGTATAAAGATGGAGGCTTGATCTTGGATAGCGCATCCTCCTCACTGAACAACGACCGAAGCAGAGACAGGTACGGTGGCCTAGAGGGAACAACTGATCTCATGCCTGTGACATGTAAGACTGCAGCCCATTGTTAGATGGGCTTCCTCTTTAGGTGAAATGCTGAAGTATGTTATGGTGACAAACGTATGTATATTGGTTGATTTATGAGTGCAAAGTATTCCCCAAAGAGGAACTTGCACTCGTATATTCATTTACTCATAGATGAATCTACCCCCACAAAGGTGTAATGTTGCATCTGACTAAATTCCACCCAAAGGGATGAGGATTAGGGATTTAGGGATGTTATTTTCCTGGTAAATTTGGTAAGACCATTAAACTTTAAAATTGTGGGTATTTTTAAACTACTTTGTGACCTGTTCATACTCATGCCAAGGGAAAACATTTTCCAAGGTGAGAAGGGGACAGGCTCCCATCCCTCGCCCAAACAAATGGCTGGATGAAGTGGAAGGGGTATCTCCAGGAAAAGCAATATTTTCACCTATAAAAAAAAGAAGAAAAATACTTTTGTGCTAAGTCAATGGCATTTCAGCAAGCGTCCTTGTAAAATATGTGGATTTATACAATCGTGCTACACTAGCAAAAACACTAATTTGCAAATGTTTTCCATGAGCATGTCTGGAGACCTGCACCTGGAACAGCAGGCATGATCATTATTTAACAATCACAGTTTTTCTACCAGGAGTGCAAAGATCACATACATGATGTTAAATATTCGCCATTACTCAATGTCTTCATTCTCTCTTACGTGATTTCCATGTGAAATGTTTGTGATGTCTTGGGCTCTAGCATCAGCAGGCACCGGTCTCAGGACTTTAACAACTCACAGGCTGGATAAACCGGCCGTGCTATTTTGTCTTTTCCTAGTGGATCAATTTAGGTTAGGGGATTGTTCATGCAATAAGAAAAAGAAACAAGCATTGGCAACGCAAGTAGGTCTGGCTTCCATGTGCCACACCCTGCACTTACAAAAGCATGCAGCTCACTCTGCATTCAAATCGGCGTATCTCTTACTCTCCACTTATACAGACACACTACTCATCGTGCTATCATATAAGCACACTACTCTACCTGTAAGCACACACTGCCTACCCTGTACTCATACAATTCTCACCCACTACTCACACTGCACTTATCCTGTAGTCACATACCATGTATCCTACACCTTTACCCCACACACTATACCCTGACCCACCACTCACCCTGCACTCTCCCACTTCTCACCCTGTACCCACCCACCAATCATCCTGCACCCAGACTCTGCTCACTATGCACTTATACACCGCTCACCCACCTCAACATGCACTTACACATCACTAAAACTCCACTTATGCAAACTGCTCACCCTTCCCTCGGCCAACTCTCAGCCTTAAAACTCACACATCACTTTCCCACTCACACACCACTCACCCTCTACTCACAAACCACTTACCCTGCACATTCACACACTACTCACTCTGTACCTTAACACACTGCTCACCCTATTCACTAACATACCTTTTAAATTGCACTCAAGCACATCTCACACTTAACATTCACACACCTCTCACCCTGCCCTCATACACTGCACTCCCTATGCACACACTGACCCTTCACACTCATGCACCACTCACCCTACACTCAGGTAGCTCTGACCCTGCACTCTGACACCACTCACCCCGCACACTCATGTATGGCTCCCTTGGCACATCTGCCCTGCACTCACAACACTCACTTAACACTCATGCACTGCTTACCCTGTCTTCAAGACATCACTCACCCAGCATTCAAAACACCACTCATATACCTCACATCCTGCACCCACACATCTATCCCCATGCGCTTATACCACTCAGCGTGCACTCACAATCCTCACTTACCTCTCACTCTACACTCACAGATTAACACACTACTCATGTTGATAGCTCACCCTGCACTCACACTCCTCTCACCCTGCACACACACCTCTCGGCCTAAAAAATCACACACTGCTTACAATGTACACTCACTCCTCACACTGCACACACACACCACTGACCCTACACACTCACACCACTTACATTACACACACTCAATGATCACCCTGCACTCACACACTGCTCACTATGCATTCAGACACCACTGACACTGCACTTAGACACTCATCATCCTGAACACTCACCCTCCATTCAGATATTGCTCACCTTGCACTCATGCACCACTCACGCACTTCTCACCTTGCACTTACACACCACTCGCCTTACACTCAAACACCACTTACCTTGCACTCACTCACTAAGCATCCTGCATTTGCACACCGCATCCTACACTCAATCACCACGCCCTGCAATCACATACACCACTCTGCCTGCAATTAGACACACCACTCATTCTGCACACACACACACATTGCTCACCCTGCAAACACATACACCTCACCCTGCACTCTCATACACTGCTCACTCGCTACTAAAACACTGCTCACCAGGACACACTGCTTACCTGGCACATAAATCACCCTGCACTCACAAACTGCTCACCCTGAGCTCACACACCTTTCACCCTGCACCTACACACCTCTTACCTTGGCCCACCGACACTGCACTGACACCACTCATATACCACTCTCCTTGCACTCACACACCATTAGCAAATCACTCATGCTGACTGCTCACCATGCACTCATGCACCTCTCAAAACTGCACAAACTCACATCTCTCACATTGTATGCTTATGCACCCCTCACCCTGTACACTCACACTCTGCTCACCTTGCAACCTCACATGCTGCGCACCATGCACACTCACACATTCCTCACCCAGCAGCAAGACACTTTTACTCTGCACTGAGATATCTCATCCCGCCCTCACACTGCTCACAGATCTCTTAATCTGCAATCACACTGCTTACCCTGGATTCACATGCCTCTCACACTAAACTCACAAATCTCTCAGCTTGTACTCACACCTCTCACCTTGCACTCATCCACCGCTCACCCTGCTCTCATCCACCGCTCACCGTGCATTCACACAACAAGCCCCCTGCAATCACACACCACTTATACACCTCTCATCCAGTATTCCCTCACTGTTCACCCAGCACTATCTCGCAGTTTCCTCTGCACTCATCTACCTCTCATGAATATAAGGTTATTTTGTCCATAATATGTATCAGAGCATATTACACTACAAACATAGTACATCACATTTAACACCAGCAATCAAATAAAGACGTTCAATCTGGGAATAAGAAAGAAAAAACACCAATCGCTCAAGTAGTGCCAAGTTGAGGTATGTAGAAAAGCATGTAGATTAGCGTAGCCCGGGGTATTCCACACCTATATCAAATACACAAATGCATTCTGAAGTTGATGATGGGAAGGAAAGGAGGATGAGCCTGGGACTACAATACATTCCTTTTGACTGTGCTCCTCTCAGCGGTGCTGCTGCCTGAGAAGAACAATCACTGTGGCATGTGTGTGACCCAAAGGGCATGCTCCACCCCGTGCAAGAGCGGGGTGTCTCCTGCAGCTTGAGAAACAAAAAAACAATGATCATAGGGGCTTGGAGGCTAAGCACTCTTTCTGTGGAAGCACACAGTTTTAGCAAATTAAAAGCTGTACTCAGGTGAACCAATATCTGTGCGAGCAACAGTACCTCTCTGTTAATCTTGGAGCTCTTTTTTGATCACATAAGCTCTGGGGACAGCTGCGCTGTCAAACCACTACTATAAAGTGATAGGAGGAATGCGCAGGGGCGGCTGGTGTTAATGGGCAAAAAGGGCGTTGCCCTGCCGCCCTTAAGGGAGAGGCAAGAAAAGAATGACAAAACGCCAAGCAGCTGAATGGAATTTACGACTTGCCTGCTGCTCTCATATTTATAATAGGGCAGCTGTGAGGAACTTTGCAGAGGGATGGTCCTGCTGCGCATGCCTGCTGGGCGAGGTATTCTTCGACCAGCAGGCACAAGCCAAAGCATTGACATCATGGCAGAGGGCGTGCTGACCTTCAATGCCGTGAATAAGGGTTCTTTTTGGGCGCCTACACAAAAGCCCTGGGAGGAGTTCACAGAACTTCATTCATTTCAATGGCAGGGGGAGTGTCAGGCTCATAGGAAGAACGAGGTAGTGGGTGGCAACAATTAAAGACTCATCACAGGAGGGGCGGGGTTAGGAGGGGTGAAGCAGGCTGCTGTCTTCATTCCTCCCCTGCCGTCTCATTACGCAAGAGGGAGTGGGAGAGACGAGCCATACCTTTCCTGCTCAGTACAGACCTTACTGGAAGTCAGCAGTAGCATTGGCCTCGAAGTCGCCGAGTTGGAGACACTACGGTGTAATTAAACAAATAATTATAGCAAGGTAAAAATGTAATGACTGTGGATTCTTGCAGTAGTACGTTTAATTGTATGCTGTCACTGTGGTGAGTTTTGAACTGTATGGGGCCTACCTATTGTTCAACTACCATGTGTGTTTTAGTTTCACTTCGTAAAATTCTAAATAGTGAAACAATTAAATATGGTGCAGTGCTTTTTCTCCGTTGCCAAAGGAAATCCGATGACTCGAAATATAAAATCAGTGGAGAATCAAACTGGATTTAAAGCATCTTTGTAAATTAAATCAAAGAAAATGTTTTGCATTTTACTTGTGTGAATCAAACTAGTAAACTGCAAAAACATTTTCTTTGATTTGAGTTGCATCCAGCCAAGACGCTTCATGTTTGAATACGAAGTTGTGCGTGCACGTGTATTCAAAAATAAGCTGTGACTCACTCAGTCTGCGCACTTTGAAGCCAACGAGGGCATGCATAAATAAAATAAGTATCATGATTTTAATTACGGCGCTTCTTCTGCGACTTACATGATTTTCAGACATACTGTGTGTCACAGTGCGTGGCCAAGTGAAACAGTATAATCACAAATTATTGTAGTTTCTTTCTTTGTGGGAATGTTAATAGTAAAAATGTGCTCTCGTGTAACTCTAGTGGATTCATTTATAATAAGATCTCTGAAGCTTTTCCGAGTTCGATAAACGTTGTGTTTAAAAATCAAATTATGTACACTGTCTGTGACCCGACCTATTACTCACGACGAGTTACAAGATGGCGGCACAGGGCAGATGGCACAAACACTAAAACTTTACTGACATGATCTCACGTCCGGAAGAGTTTAATATTTAAATGTTGGGTTGCCACCTTTCCAGGAGAAAAATAGCAGCCATTTTCTGTTGTTTGAAGAGTCTGCAAACTGGCCAGGACATGATACCAAATAGGCCTGCAAACTAAAAATGTATGTATTTGCAAAAATACTTTTGTCCTGTTTTAGGCAAGGCAAATGGGAATTCCTTGACCGAAGCAGTTTACAGCCCTGAGCCCCAGCCCTGTGTTCATGTGGACATAAACATGGAGATCAAATGTGTTATAACCTAATTAAAACTGCTGATAGCTGACACCCTTCCCCACTCCAAATGCAAGCAATAAATACAAACCATTGTCATGCCATAATAAACAGGGGCCTGTAACGGATAGAATGACAAATGTAGTGCAAACATTGGGAAAGGAAAACCTACCCCAGCCATGCCCTTGAGGCACACTAGTCTGCCTCTTCCCCTATTCCAGTTACTGGTCTCTGTCTCTCAAACTATAATCCTAAAGAAAAGCATTTTCTTAAAGGGGTGGTGTTATTTTTTTGCCATTGTGCTGGTATCAGTAATGTTTATTTGTTTCAGGTGTTGCCTTGGTACAGATTTTCATGGTTGAATGTGCCTTAGGAAGGGCAGAACCCAGAATTACAACACATCTGTTTAAACCTGGCCGCACACTTGCATACTCAGAATGTGTACTTTATGCTCTCTGGTCAATATTTCAAGTCTGCACTTTCAAAATTGCTTTATGAACCATCATGCTTTGTCATATTTGCTTTAAAATGCACCATTTGCCAACTCTTGTTTTAAAAACAATTCTCGGGGGAGAAACCCCCTAACTCCCCTTATGGCAGTTGTGCTTGCTCGCTCATGATGCACCACTCCAAAACTTTCACGCCCTACCACTTTCAAATGTCACCAGCCGCCACTGGGAATGCGTGAAATAACCTCAACAACTGGTAATTACTTGGGCTGTAATCCAGCCCACCATTTGTTATCCTCAATGCCAGTGTAGAGAGAGAACACCCATATGTAAATCAGAATTAGTTCTGGCCCAGTAGGAACAGTCCAACCTGTTGAGCCCACCTGGGTTGGGTGAGACAAGTATTCCACCCGTCTCTTCTTGTTTTTCTTGCTCTCACGCCACAAGGGAGCCACCCATTATTGTTTGTTTGGATGTCCCAGATGGATTTGCTCCTGGTTGTCTGTGTCGATGAGTGGTGAGTTCAAGGGTGCCATTAGTTCAGTGAGAGGAAGTCAGGACATTGTCTACCAAACCTCTCCTCCTACCTGTGTCCTCTTTTGTCAGACCTTTCTTTAACTACTGAGACCTTTTCCATTTAAAATATATGTTCAAAAATCATTGCTCACCCCTAACAAATGCATTCATGATTTAATTCCTGTTCACGACTTCAACAACTGTTTGAAAGCATTTGAGGGCCCCCAGCTTTATTAGCTTGGTCCAAAGAATAGTGCAAGGATCTCTGGTGCTCCAGGAGAAATGTGTCTCTTGGAATGCTGACACCCACTTACAAAACGAACAATTTTAAAATGTTTCCCTATAATCAGGCATAATCTAGTGGTGGCACTTTGAGGCCATTCCTCATCTCACCACATGGAGGTGCTAGAACTCCTGGTTCCTCGTAATTACTCTACACATCGTGTTGTTCAACAGGACAAAGCTGGTAATGGCCTCGCCTTAATTTTAAAGAATGATTGTTTTTCTTCAAGCTCTATTACATCACTCGTTGAATTGTTCGCTTTTATTTGAACTAATGCTGTCTTTTTAATTTAATCTGTAACTCTCCTCATTTAAATGAGGCTTAGAGATCATTAGTTATTCGTCAGCCCCAATTTCAACCAGAATCCTTCACGTTTCTTAGTGACGTAATTCGAAACAAGCAAAATAACCATTCTGCTCCATTTGTGTACAACATTATGTTTTCTTTTGGCTTTACTGAACTACTTATTAACAATAACACTCACAGTGAATACGGTGGATGTAGTGAATGGAAACACGTCTCTGGTTCAGTGCTTTAAATGGGAAAAAATAAGTGCAGGTACTCATTAAAATGAGTTAGACGTGTGGCAAATGGGCGGGGCTAGGGGCGGGGCTAAGGGCAAGATATGATGATACATAATGACCTCTGTACCAGTGACCTCTGTACCAGTTACAGCACATATCAAAACGCATGAGAAATGCGTTTATGTAAACAAAACAGGTTAACTCATTACACAAAAAGAAAGCCAAACAGGATTATATGTTAACATTTCCTTGTTTTGTAATATTTGCTGCTTCTTAATGCCATATGTTATTTGTTGTTGTTTGGAAAATACTATATATTCTGAAGCGTTCACACACATAGAGAGCGAAACAAGCTGAAATGAACACAAAAGCATTCCACCCATTCCCTTTAAAATACCTCCTGAGAGTGTCCTGATTCTCTCCCTCTTTCTCTCACAAAAATAGGCACACACAGGTCTGCAAGCACACAGACATATATATATGTATGTATAAACGATTATTAAAGTTAACAAGAAATGCACAGGATTTTTGACTACACAAATTTGTGTTAAAATACCACTTCAAAGCCCATTCATGATTTCAGAACTCAACAAATATCTGGTATTTTTATGTGAAGAAAGTGGCAATCCTAACTTCACCTGTCACCTCACTTCTATACATTCACCCCTCCCCCTTCCTTCTATGCTTGTTTTGTATATACTCATCATCTAATATTTTTCCATATCATTATTTCATTGGTAGACTAATGTTTATTATGTCATCTGTTGGAACGTTCATTTATCTTATATAAATAACCTTATAGAATGTTCGGCGGATTTGATCTTTTGAGAGCTGTTCTTCACAAGTTACTGTTTTCACCTGCGTGTGGGCCCTTATGATGTTACTACTTGAATAAACATCATTTATTCACTTTACATCTTCGTTTCCTGCTTCAACAGAGGAGCACACAAAGGAAAGCAGCCTCTGTGCTGAACAAAAAGATGAAAAAAAACGGCTTTGGGAAGGTAGAGGATTGTGTGGCGCTGCCGCTCACTTTAGTATGGCCAGTGCATTTCCCTAAATGGGACGGGATTACTGGCAGCCCCAGCCCATTTCACACGCCTGATGGAGGAAGGGGCAGTGGGGGGCCTTAACACTTTAAGCCTAATAGCCGTAGCGCACCTGATCAACAGTGCAGGGTCTGTCTAGACCCTGTCCTGTTGATCACAGCATGACGCAAGGCAAGCCCTCTCAGACCCCTGCTGTCTGGGGCCATTCAAGTGAGCGCTGCTGGAATCTCCAGCAGCTACTCTGCAAAAGGCCACTGAGGGGCTTTGTGACTTGCAAGCTCCTCAGAAGCAGAGCGGCATCTGCCCTGAGCTGGAGGAGACACCGAACCTGCGCCTGCTGTGCTCTCAATGAGGGTACTGGTACTCTCCCTCACCTAAGAAAAGTGCCGGTACTCAGTACCGGTGAGTACCGGCCCATTTAAAGCACTGCTCTGGTTAGATCAAAACATTCCCTTCTAGTGGGCTGGTATGTCCCTTGTCTTCTTCAGGCCTAGAGGCTTCTTTAGTTGGGTCGCCAGCGGCATGTTTTACATAAAAAATCTTACTAAAAATACATCCTAATATCAGTCAGTCATAAACTCTATTTAAATCAACCAAGGATCATAAAAGTACAGTAAAAAGCGTATATAAAGCATCCTGATCAATATCCATAGGTGTGATGGAAGCGAAAAGTCCAGGGCAAGTATGACATGCGTTGAACCAGGGCGTTTCATATAGAGCGTCATATGCAACCCCCGCACTCTATAATGCAATAAGACAATGCCTACTACATTTAACTTTGGCTAGACTTAAGATGCATAAATCAATTATCCATCTAAAAAGGCAGTGTGACGTGGGGCCAGGGTTCCCTATATACAACATATCATACTGGGCCTTGGCTCAACTGTACACAGTGCAGTATAGCTGTTCGAGGAGAGTACAAGAACTTCTAGTACATTTAAGGTAAACATTTCCATTCAGGCTCTTCGTAAAATTTAAGACACAATACCACCAGGTTTAAATTAAGCATAAGTTAAAGGACTTTTATAGTTTAAAATTTTAAAACCTGTACTAAAATAAAATACAGGCACCATAACATGAGTGGCCACATAGAGCCCCGACTAATTTAACCTTTTAAACTCGAAAGAATGTGCAAAGTAACAGCAAATCCATAAGGATCAAAGTGCGGTTTCTAGTTAGACTCTTCGTCGGACGTAGTAGCGAATCCCTAGGGAGTAAAGTTCAATTTCTGATGGGACTCTTCGTCGAACAAGGCACAGTTCCACTGCATTTGAGTTCAAGCACAATTAAAAACTTTGAGATCAAAGTTAAAATCTCTAATAAAAATGTAGTCACCATACCATAGATAAAAATGATGTTACATGATTAATTTGGCAAATCCAGTTCACTTGCTCAGATACACTTTGAGTGCCAAATCCAGGTGGCCAAAAGGTATCTCGATACGGCAAATACCACCAACCTAGAGCAGTCCGTCATTAGCACCCTAAGGGCCTCCAGATGCCTCCTGGTGCCCAGATTCCTGCACAGAGGGAGTAGCCATTTTTAGGTCTCGGCTTGGCGTTGGAGCGCGCATGCGCTCCTCGCCTGCGAGAGCTATAGTAAACAGTATGAAGAAGGGGACTTTAATCCACGCCCCTCTGTCACAACCTTTTTCCATTGGCTTAGGTAGTGATTAATGTATTTTCTGTGCTGCTGGTTTGCTGGCTGTCACTTTTGTTGACGCCCTTGCAGTTTTCGGATGCCGCCCGTGACAAGCGCATCTGTTTTCACTCAGCCCAGACGCAAATACAAGTGGCTGAATGAAAACAGATGGCGAGCGTTTTTTTTTCTCTTTGTGCTTTACGGCTGTTGTGAAGACTTTTATTATCTGCTTGTTTATTTAACAAACAGATAAGAAAAGTCTTCAGAGGGCTGTGAAGCAGACGAGAGGAATGCGAATATTTCGTTTTTACTACCTTTGAAGATCAACCTGAAAATGTTTCAATGTAATAATCTAATCTCACTCACTGGACCCGTAACGTAATTCTTCCACTCCTTACTTTAACCCAACCCTAATTCAGCTAATGCTGTTCACAAAGCATTGTAGTCTTAACACATGACCGGACTCTAGGCTAGACTGCAAGACTAAATTGTATAAACTTCAGCCACAAAAATATTAGAATAGTCCATGCCACGGATCTCACAGAGGAAACAGTTTTTGTTTTTACTTGCGGCACCGACCGCATAACTGACACTTTCCAGCCCTACCTACTTTTAAGAAGCAGTGCCCTTTCCCAACCCTACCTACATTTAATGCGGAGGGGGCGACCCTGACGTGGCTAACGCTTCCTTTGTCCTTCTGGCTGTTCAGGGAGGCATTGGCCTCTACATGGTAATCTGTGCCCCGGCACTACCTGTTTGTAAAAGAATTGCCCCTATGGTTTGGTACGTGACTGTCTCTGTCTAAGCCGCACCAGCTTTCCAGAAAAGCACCGCCTGGCTTCCCCTACCATGCCCTCGGTGCAAAAAATGCCACCCCACACTTGAGTTTTGGGTTTACACAGCATGCATTTCTGATAGCCATTTTAGAACGGTCATTAAAGGTATAGAGCTCCGTCACAGTCTTAATAACGGTGATGAAGTAGATATAAAAAAAAAAGGACCGTTGAAGTGGGCGAAGGGTGGGTAATCAAAAAGTAAAATAAAGCAGCAGCTGTACCAATCGAGGGTTTGGGGGAGAAAAAAACAAGGTGATCTGGACAACATGAAGGCCTGGGCAAAAGCAACATGGGGGAAAGGAAAAAAAGAAGACTTGGAGAGAAGCACAGGACACCTGTGAGAGAGACCAACTTGAAGCACGGGAGGGGAGGAGAAGCATGCAGGCCAAAGAGCCACATAGAGCTGTGAGGGGAGAAGAATCATGTGGGCGAAATAAGCAGCGTGTTAGGCTCTTTGATAACTGGGGTCCAGTCAAATTTTGGCAGAAACATACCCCTCCTAAACAGCAATCTACAGCGTGCCCTCAAAAACACCCAGCAGTTGGGGACACCTAGAGAGCTGCAGCAGAGGAAGATTAAGCTCCCAGATGGGCAATACCTGTATTTCCTGCATCAGTTGTAAAACAAAGGCCCAAACGAATATAATAACACAGCCTTCAGTTGCCCTAGTTAGATCCGCTTCGCACAGCGTGTCATTCGCGCTGGTTATATCTGCTTAGTGCGTTCTAATTGTGCTTCCTAATAGTGTGTGAAAAACATAAGTGAAACCCTGTGCTACATACTGGCACACTGCGTTAACCAATATACTCCCGTACAAATATATACAATGGTACCCCAAACACACACACAGTTTGCACTTGACCGAGGCACATCATCTCTTTCAAGGCGCATAGTTCCATTCAAGACGTAACATTCAAGGCGCAACAATCCGCACAGCATCCCTTTCAAGCCGCATCGTCCCTGTCAATGCACAGCATATTTCCTTACCAGGCGCCTCATTCAAGGCGCATCATACTCCACTCAACACCACACATTCCATGCCACACAATTACACAACAAACAATTCCAATCCAACCCACATAATTCCAATCCACACCACATACATGCACTCCACTAAACGCAAAGCTATCCACACATTTCCATACCACACAATTCAACTCCACACATTTCCAATCCACACCACATAATTCGACACCAAACCACATAATACAACTCAACAATACAATTACACAACACACCAAATACATCCAGTACACTCCACACAATTCCACATCCTGCCACAACATTCAACTGCACACCACATAATTAAACTCCACTACATACCACTCCACAACACAAAATACCATTCCTTATAATTACACTCCAGAACACACAATCCCACTCCACATAATTCCAAAACATGCAATACCATATAATTAATATACACATAATTCTACATCACACCATGCCACAGAATTCCACAACACAACTCCACGCCACACAATCACATAACTAACTAATCCAATCCATCTCACATATTTCCAGTACACACCACATTCATTCACTCCATAACACATAGGTAAAAGACATTACCATTTACAATGCCAATAGCTCTAACTCAAACAAATGCGAGACCTATTGCATTTCCAATGCTTGTTTCCTTTGCTGGGCATAGGCTGGACAAAAGAATAAAATGTGAGGTATGTTCTCCACAGACCCTCTAGACACCGGACAAACATCACCCACATTATGTGCGTCAAACCACTTACAGCAGAAGGCTATAGTGGGAAGAGACTGGTATCTAAATTGTAGGAACAGTTTCCTAGCCAAAGGGGGCGTAATTTCATCAATAGTCTTTTCACATGCTGGGAGCATTTTGTGATTGATGAATTCTGTAGTTAGCGGGCCTCTACTAATGCGAATAGTTTCTGTGGATACATACTCCCAGTCGGCCAATTTGAAGTCCCTTTTGAAAATAGAATTAGATTCCTCCGGCCTTGCCCAAAGCAGTTCCAGACCCAGATTCCTTAGGGTGGTTCTAATGCACTTGAGCCATGGGACTTTAAGGGCACCAGGTGTGACCGAAAGGTCCCTTAAAACTTCTCTATACGCTCCTAGTGCAGGTGAGGACCATAGTCTATGCCAATAAAGCAAAGGCCTGTACTCAGTCTTCTTGGAAATTTTCCTAAACGCCGTATCAATATGCTGCGGGTCATAGGCAAGCTCTTAGGAAGAGCAAAGAGGGACCTAAACAGACTATTTTCCGCTACTGTTAAAACATTACAATTAGCATGGCCCCATATCTCGGGACCGTACAAAACGGCTCCCAGAACCTTCACATTGTAAATTCCGATAGAAGGGGCAGCCTTCTTTATGCAGATTTTTGTTATAAATCTTTAGCAATTTTCTTGAATAATAAAGGAAAGAGCAGTGTGATTTTTGCACTGAATTGACCAATCCAGGTTTGTTGTTAATCTTATCCCTAAGTAGTCAAAATTGTTAACCTGTTCGATAGGGTCATTTCCAGCAAACAACTTACATTTGATATTTTTACTGTTAGCGTGGTTAAATATTATGACTTTTGTGTTGGGGTTATTTAGCTCTTGCGCACGCTCTTTGCAAAATTTTGTAAAGTCATCCAAAAGATGCTTTAGGCCTTTAAGTGATTTAGAAATCAACAGAGTGTTGTACGCAAAAATAAGGCTGGCACTCTCTTGCCTGCACCATGGGGGCGCCGCACCCATCTCTATCCAACCATACCACTACATTATTTATGTATAGTAAGAACAGTAAGGGGGCCAAAACACCGCCCTGCCTGACCCCCCCACAAGATTCTTATGGGTCAGAGAGTTGTCCCTGCTCCCCCACCTGACTCTTGAATAGGTGTCCTCGTGGAGCCGGACAAGGATTGCCAGCAGGTTTGGCAGGATTCCCATCTTATCCAGCATTGACCAAAGAATTACCCTAGGAACTAGATCGAAAGCTGTACGCAAGTCAATGAAGGCAACAAAACATCGACCCTCGTTGATTACTACAGTCTTCCAAAATAGGCGGTTAAAATGGATGATCTGGTCAATCGTACTGACACCACTTCTAAACCCTTCCTGGAGATCAGATATCACATTGTTCTCCTCGATCCAGTCCAAAAGATGTGCCAGAACTTGCTTGCAAACGATCTTCTGTGAGGCGTCTATTAAACTAATCGGACGATAGTTGCTTGGCACACTATGTTGACCCTTCTTGTAGATTGGAATAATCTCTGCAGAAAGCCAAGTGATGGGGATCTTCATGCCTTTTAGAATGGAGTTTGAAAGATGATTCATGTAGGGACCCCAACTTGCCAGATGGCATTTAAAAAGCTAGTTTAGGGGATCAGGTCAGGGCCTGGTGCTTTGCTGAGAGGCCAGACCATCTGCCTCTACTGTCTTCTCTTGCCCAAATTCCTGTGTGTTGTGTTCTTTTAGCTTAGCCGCCACCTAAGGATCAATGCCCACTACAAGAGTACAACTTGCTGAAATGGGACACCCAGTCCTGCGGTTGTGCAAAGAATTCTACTGCCATCCTACCCCTTTTCTTTCATTGCCAAAGTGGACCAGAACCTTGCGTTATCCATAGTGCTCATGGCAAACGACAGCTTGTCCCAAAGGGCATTTTCCCACTCCCTCTTAGCATTTTCCTATACCTTTTTATAATTCACCCCACACAGCGCGAGTTAGGGCTTGTTTGTATCTTTAGATGGTATTGAGAGCTCTGTTTTAGACACCCTACAGGCTTTGGTGTACCACGGACCTTCCTTTTGGATCAGTGGTGCGCGTTTGGAGTCTCGCAATAATGGATCGCTAATGTTGGTAAAGAGCACTTCATGGGACGGTTCCATGGTCGGGCCTCTCTCCTCTGGGGACAGGCTGCCTACAAGCTCTACCTGCTCCTTGACCATGACAACAACTGACCCCAGCACCTCAGGATGCTTTTCAACCCATCCCCACCTGATGGATTTCCCGTTGTTAGAGAGAGTAACAATCCCAATTTGGACACAACTTTGGCTACAAGAGGCATTAGCTAGGGTACCCAAAAACAACAGGTTAAGGGCATTGAGGTCACTGTCAGCCCTTCCAACAACCACCAAGTCCTGAACAAATGCACAGCTCTTGAAACTGATTAAAAAATAGTCAATGCGACTAGTATGGCCTGGTCTGTTAAAAGTATGTCTACCCTCAGTGTCTGACACGGTTCTCCATTCTGTAGCTCTAAGGTCGAATTTTAAAGTTAGGGCAAGTAGCTGGGCCACCCTCGGTGACCATTTCACTGTAGGGAGGGATAGGGGGTAATTCTCCATTTTGAATCCTGCTCAGCAGTTAAATTTAGGTTGAAAGACACTAGGGGTTCGAAGGTGGGGTTTAAACCACTGGCAACTATGACCTCCCCTTTCCCCTTATAATCCATGAGGGAGTCCTCTACAACACTTATAGCTCTAGTTCCCTCATTACGGCCCCAGCCCCTGTTGTACACATTAAATAACACCAGGAAATGCCCACTGTGGAAATCTATCCTAACTGCCAGCACATGTGGTGATATAACCGGTAAGACTTGTACAGAGCTTTGCAGATCTATCCTTGCCCATATCGCCAAGCCCCCGAGGGTCTACCCCGGGTGACTGACTTGCCTAGACAGACAATGAGGAGTACACATTTCTAAAGACTGGGGAGGTGCTCCACGTCTCCTGTAGGAGACAGATGTCATCTTCATCTGTAAGCTTCCCCCAGTCTGTATCCCCCAGCTTGGGCCCTACCCCGGCCAAGTTCCAAGACAGAATTTTAATTAACTTTTTAGTGCAGTCTTGGGGAACTGCCTGGTTACAAGGGGTGGGTGCCCCCTCCAGTGAGCATAGTCTAGATGGCTTGTCAGGGGACAGCAGGGTGATATCCCTACCACTGTCCTCCAAGATGCTAGTTTCTCTTGGTCTAAGTGCACTATACTCTTCTTCAACCACCCAAGGACGCATTCTATCCAAAACCTTTTTTGCAGTATCATCCACCCTCTAGGTCTGGCTTACTACAGGTTCTTTCCAATCGATGGATTTACATAGTCAATCGAAGTCTCCCAGCCCGCAGTGCTATGTCGGTCCCTGAGCTAGTTGAACGTCTAATCCATCCCTATATTTGATTTGGATTTGAGTGTTAGCACTACATATTCTGCAAGCATCCATGGCCAAAAGAGCATCAATCAGTGCCGGATCTTTCAGAGGCACTCTCACCAGATCAGAGGAATGGCCCAGTGTCTCAATTCGCTCAACTCTCAAGATATCGCTCCTAATAATTGAACAGCACTTCTTCACAATCCGAAGCCAGTAAATAACTTTGTTGGTAAGGGAAACCTGGTCTTCCCTACAGCCCTTAGTGACTTTGGGAACTTGTGACAGGATAATCTGGCCATGTTTCGGGAGTGGTGGTCTGCAAGACTGCGGTGCTTTGGGTTCCAACCCTCCCCTTGAATCATAACAAGAGCGCATAGATTTATCATCTTCAATAAAATTCTCATTTAAAACCCCACTAGATATAGCCTACTTCCTAGGGAAACCCTCACCTGGGCCATAACCGTTCGTCCAACATCCCCCCCTTCCTTCCCACTGAGGAAGCTGCGTGAATGATGACTCATCTGTTCTTCCAGTGTTGTGGTGGGGGGAAATGGGGGAGCTACAGGGCCCTGGGGGTGGAACAAGTGGTCTTGAAGGCGTAGCCATCTGCACTAGCGGGGGCATATGGGGCAATAGGGTCTTATTTTCCCCATGAGCTTCAGAAGATCGAACAATCTTGGGAACACTCTTTGGTACCATAACCTCATTCATTTTTCCTTCCAGTGTTTTCACAACCAATCTCAGGTCCTGAACCTCAGCCCTCAACCCCTTGATCACCTTCACTAGTCTATCTAACTCTGAGGGCATTCTGGGCTGTGCGACAGAGGCACCAGATGCCCTTTCTTCACCTTCAGGCTCGCTATCGCCCTGAGTACTGAGGGCGGCAAACCTATTTCCACATAATACATCAAGACTGGCCAAACCCGAAGCACTATCCCCAATATTCTGATCAACCGTATTTAAGATCTGGGAAAGTTCCAGGGGGAGTTGCAATGGACGGTTGAGCTGGAGTAGTCTTCTTAATAAACATGGGCGGAACCCTCTTCTTTTGCCTTTGCCTTTTCTTTTTTATGGGGGAAGGATGCAGTTTTGGGGAAGCATTTAAATCAGAGTCAACAGGTGGGTATAATATCTCTTCTACTTCTTCCAGTAGGCCATCTATTCGGTCCATGACACCGTTCCCTCCTGCTATTTTGGGGCCTTTCTTTGCAGAGGGGGTCCATTAGCTACATCGGCAACCTTCCTCTTTCCCATTTGTGTTTACACAATAAGAGTCAGCTACTCGATCAGTAAGACCAGAGGGAGCCAAAGAGAAACAAAAGTAAAAACGAAAAAAATAGGCAGACGGACTCTCTGTAACTTTTTAAGCAGGATGTCAGAGGGATGGCCCAGCCCAGCCTCCTCCGGGCTCAGACGGGAGTGGCCTGCCCCCTTTCCCCACCACTCTACAGAGACGCCTCCTGCTGCCACCAGTGAGTCCAGCGGAGCGGGTATGTACAGAGCGCTTTAGGCGCATCGGCGACCCGCCCCCTTTCACCACCACTCTGCAGACACGCCTCCTGGCACACTGCTCGTTGGGGGATGGAGTCCCCTTGACTGTTGAGGGTCGTTGGAGGCCAGACACCCCTCCTGCTGCCACCAGTGAGTCCAGCGGAGCAGGTATGCACAGAGCGCTTTATGCGTGTCGGAGACCCCGTTCCCTTTCACCACCACTCTGCAGACATGCCTTCTGGCGCACTGCTTGTTGGGGATGGAGTCTCCTTGAGTGTTGAGGCTTGGGTGACAAACACTCCTACGCTGCCACCGGTGAGTCTCTATATACTCATAGGCAGACATAGGGACTTTCAGTCAACACTCTTGAATCATTGGTGTGTTCAAGTGTCAATAACATGTTTTACTGTCCACCACAGCTTACAGCATGGACAATCGGTCAGCTCACTTCACTTTGAGTGACAGCATTTTACTCTTTCCAATGTGCACATTTAAATAGAGAGTAGTCATCACCAGTACCAGGGCTTGGAGGCCAACACCTGCTTTTATATAATGTTTTTCTTTTAATTAATACATTTTTGCTTTCTTTTTTTGCAAGCATATGCACGCCACCTTTAGAGGGCAGCATTTTTAGTTTGTATTAATTTTTACACTTTTAATGTATATTGCTATGTTTGTAATAAATAAATAAATAAATAAATAAATAGATGCATAATAATAAATCACCAGCATACCAAGGCCAGACCTATTGGTTTTGCCGGTGCTTGTTCATTTTGTGTCTCTGTTTCTCAGAAATCACAGAATTCCATGTCACAGATTTCTTTCTGCAGGTCATTCAAAGAAGGCTCGAGTGAGACCTTACACTTAAACTAAATGATGCCTGCAACACCTGTGCAACTCTGGGGTGGACGACAATTCCCACACGGATGCAAGAATTCTAGTTTAGCACTGGTCTTCATTTGCAACTTCACATGAAATTGCTCCTGCTAGACAAGCATGTAGTAAAGTACAGGACCTCTGCACCATGTCTACTTTCCTCATTAAGAGAGAAAAAAAGAACATATTTGGAGATGCAGAAGAAGATGGACGAAAATGTAGGAGTTATTATTTGTTTTGTACAACTTGCCTTTCCAGGATCAATGTACGCAAAAATAAAGCCACTAAAGATGAACTTCATGGCCATAGTTTGGATGTGACAAACCAAGAAACTTCATAAAGTAGTCCAGAAATTTGCCAGCCCTTTCGCTGGTCCTGAACTCACCTAGTCACAATTGAGTCTGGAAATTTAGTGATTATTTTCCAACAATTGCTACTCGTAAGGAGATAAGCGTTAAAGCTCCCACTTGTAACTGACCCTAGTTGGGTTGGAAGCACAGAGATGTTCCACTTTGCACGGATCCACCCTGTACCCCGGAAGTTGAATTACTATCTTTGGTTCAGCTCACAGGAGTTACTTCTTACACTTATTTCCCGCTCCAAGCTTGTGATTCACGTTAGTTTCTGAGGGCAAACGACTGTGGGGTTGCCCAATACGCAGCTGTCCCTTACTCAGGGTTACTTTCCAAGTCTTACCGCTCTTGAAGAAGGCCACTCTTTACATCTTGAGCTTGCAATCCTCTTTCCTTTTAAGAGCCTGCTTTGAGTAGGCGTTTTAAAGGTATGGAGCACTCCAGCTTCTCCCGTATCTCTCCCAGAACAACATTTCTCACTGGGATGATTCTGGGTTCCAGTGTGAATGTTGTGAGCCGTAACAGGTGTGTTCAACGCAAAGCACCTACTCGATGTGGAAGAGGCTGGTCTCTTAGTTCTTCATCATCTCTCTGTGGCTTTTGATGCTGTCAATCACAGCTTGCTAACGTATTTGAACCATTGCCTGGGAGTGGAGATGGGGACAAGGTCTGGACTGGATTTCTCCCTTTTGAACTGGCTCAGTTCTTCCAGCTTGATTCTTCCAGATGCGAGTCCTCCCCACCATCACTATGACATTTGGAACACTTTAGGAGCATATTGTAGCTAGTGCTTAAGTTTGTTTACAAAAGTAAGTGCAGGGCCCATTTTGTTTCCTAGGGCCCACCATTAGTGCATTAGAAAGCTCTGGTTCACAAATACCAAGTCTGTCTAGTCTTGATCCCATCTTATGATTCTTCCTTCCACCACCCTACACTTCCTCTCTCTTTCTCACTCTTGTGTGTTCTCGTCATCTTTGCATTTTCCTCTTGCCACTGTTTTCCTGTCTTTCTCCTTTGCCTTCTTTCTACCTTTTCTGCCTTTCTCTCTATTCTTGGTCAAAGTCTGTTGATGAAAAATCAGTCACTGTGCCCAAAATGAGTGGTGGTACTCAACACCTGCCATAATTAAGCACTGATTTCAGCCCCTTCTTTATTCATCATGCTCATAGAGCTGCTGGGTGATCTGTTGGCTGTGACTGGCATCTCAAGCCACCAGCCTGTGTGCTGCTTTTAATAATTTTTACTGGTGCTATCGCTGGAGGATACATAAGGTCTCAGAGAGTCAAACACAAGTGGATATGGCTTTATAACTCTACCATCAATAAAACTGAATTCCTTCTCGCTTCTTCGCACAAACAAAAAGCTAGGGTAGAAACAACACCCATTGCAAGGAGAAGCACTCTTCTTGGAAACACAAGGGTGGTTTGTAGTGTCTATCTGCAGCTATGAGACACCTCAAAAGAAAGAACTGCGTCAAGGCAGAGAAGAGAGGGGCTGATGTGATATCTACTTACTAATTATTTTTATCGCTCTACGGCCATCATCAGTAGAATATCTACAGTGCTCTTTTTGGCTTTTCTTTTTATAGCTACAGTATCCACATGAAGAGCTTTAGGATGTGTACAGAGAGTGAGTCACACAGAGCACCAAAATTAAAATGCTGAACTGGTGCCCAAGTGGCTGACTCACAGGTGTCAGCAACATTTACACTTGAGTCAGGAGGAGCTGCGAACTTCTGCATCTGCACTTCTCTTGTTCTGCATCTCAAAACACATTCCGTGTACTTTATATATTTATGTGTTCTTCCGTTTTTTTCATTTGATGTTTTCTTTAATCCCAAACTTGCCACTTTCCGCCCACACCAACAACCATTGGGAACAGCGAGCTCGGATCCCACAGGAAAATATATATGTTTCTACGTAGGGTAGGTTAGGAGAGGAGGTTGCATTATTTGCCTCAGAACTGGAGTTAAATTAAGATTAAGCGGGTGCATGGGGGCGGTCCGTGTCCCACCAGGGAAGTCTTCTGCCAATCATATTTAGGGATTTGCAGCAGTATGCGACCTTCCTGCCGTGTACCCATCTGCCATTGATTGTTCGCTTCCTGCACTGCACGGAGGAAATAAACAGCGCTGCAGTTGCAGGCGGAGAAATTTTTGAAGAATGAAGCAGGGTGGTGAAAAAAATGAACTGGGGGCTATGAGGGGCAACGCCCCTGAAAAGTTTATGTGAGGATAGCAGGGCACCACCAGCAAAATAAAACACACAAAAAACGGCCACAGAAGCCAACCATGCAATCAAATCAGTGTCACGGGCAATCAGTTCCGCTGCACCACCAAGAAACTCAGAGACGTTCTACCACAAAAGCAGACAAGCTCAGAGAAAGAGAAGTTACGAAAAAGAAAATAGGCGTGAAATAGGAAAGGGTTGCAGAGCCTTTATTGCAAAACAGCCACCGCTGTAGAATAAACACACACTGCAAAATGAGAATTGGTGATTTTCCCGTGGTGCAATATCCTAGAAACTGTCAAGCAACTAGGCGGGGATGTTTTCACTAAAAATGCTCCTGTTGACATGAAATGGCCCCCGGCTACAATTCATTTTATTTTGCAGAAACAAACACCCAAAGCTGTTTTTTTCTCTGTAAACACAAAACAAGCAATGGAAAATCCATAAGGCTGGGCCTTGGCTTCCTGGTGCAATGGTTATTTTAAAAAATATATTAACATCATATGACACAAAAATATGAAGACAAACATGCTGCCACCTAAATATGGTCATCACATGTTTGCAATATTAAATAGAAATTTAAAAAAAACTGATATTCTAGTTTTACCAGTGATGTTTTTGGGAACTAACAAGCCTTTCTGTTGTGCTATGCATTTTATTATTATTATTTGTGAAGGTTATAAGAACAAAGACCAATGCAAGTACTCAAATCACACAATGCTATAATGTTTCTTGTACACTTTATACCAGCAACTTTAAAAAGGAGACAGCAAATAAATCACCATCTAGCGAGACACACAATGCACAGGCAAAATACTGGTTGTTAAAAATAAAAAATAGAAACATGTAACCAGGTATGTGACTGAAGGAAAAATATCTATTTGGAGGCAGATTTGAACAATGTGCACAGACTTTGTGCTGTCACTCCAAGTGAAGGGAGCCAATGGGTAAAGTGGGCTGACCCATTGTCCCATGCTGCATGTTGTAGGGGATGGAAGTAAAATGTGAATGACAATATGGCAGGCCAACTGATGAAGCTGCTGACCAAACACCCTTCTAAGCATGTACATTATGTATAAATTATTAAGAAAAAAAAGTCTTATGAGACAGCTAAAACTGTCTGAAAGGCCAGGCCTAAAAATGGATGTGTCCAATTTTCTGGGTGTTTTTTTCTATTTGTAACTTCAATGGTTTACTTGGCAGTGATGAACAAGAAAAAGAGTGGTGAAATGCCGACCCTAAATAGAGCGTGCCTTCCAAGACTATATTGTAGTATAAAAAACTACAAGGAGTACCAACGACGCCAATCAGGAACCATGGGCAATCAACTGAAATAAAACAACAAGGTTCACAATGGACTAATTTTTTTAGAATGAATAACAATTTTGGTGGATGTAGGAATCATCCACTGTTTGTGCCATTTTTCACATCTAGGAAATAAGCAAGCATGGCCAAAATAATGTAATCGATACGTATGAACCGTGTTTTCCATATTCCAAGACTAGAAAGCTGACTCTTTTTCTTGCGGATGGTATGTCCGCTAAAGGTTTCCTACTACGAAGGCAGCTGATGCACACTGTCAAAGGCCTGGCAGATCCCTCAACTCAAAATGAGGAGGAGAACCATGCATGGAGTGAAGCGGGAATCTGCCAGTGGACGTGAATGTCCCATATCCACCGCACCCTCAATGAGGCCCTAAGTCACTCATCCAGGGGTTCACTGTAGTTGGGGTGCTATTATCTCTGTTCATTCTGGATCCGGAAGACAATGTGTTTTTGACCCCAAGCCATTGGAATCTGGTGAACTGGTATTACTCTATGGACTCTTCTCTTGTGTATGGATGACAAAACACCACACCCACCCCAGACATCCCCCACAACATCCTTTCTAGTGTGCTTCCAAAAGAAAGAGTAAGGTAGGGATAATAAATGCCACCAAACAAGGGTAAAAGGGCCACAAATTAGTTTTTTCTCTCTGTGCGAGGAGCACTCAATGGACCAACTGTATTTTCCTGGAGTTCTGAAATCCTTTCACTGCGCCTACAGGTGATATTTACTAGACATGCCACCCTTTGACACAAACACCATGTGTGCACCGGTCTTAAACAAGGGTGGTAGTTTGCATACGGTGACAACTTTCAACACAACAAATAAAGCATAACTCAGGAATTCACGGTACAATGTTTTTGTGTGTGTATCCCAGGGGCCACATATTAAGCTGTGACTTTAAACAAGAGAAAAATCTTTCATATGTATGCTGATGCTGAGGGGAGTGTTACAAGATTTACACCTGGGAGCATCCAATTTCACTGTTAATTGGAGGCCGGTAACCAATGGTCTGTGCATGGGGGAGACAGAATGCATGGGTTTGCTTTACTGTGAGGAGCAGACAGTGCTTCATTTGTAAAGCAGTGAGTGCTGGTGCCCAAAGCACTGCTCAGAAGCCCACAGCCTGTCTCACTAAATGTTAGTTCCTAGAATACCAAGGCTGAATGGTTTTAAATCCACCTCATACCTCTTTAATCCACTACCAGACTCTTCCAGCCCCTTTATCGCACTCTTGCAGGTTCCTGCTTTCTCCCTTTCTGATGGTTTTTCCGTATTTCTCTTCCTGGTACCTTTACATTTTGTGTGTTTTTTCCTCTCTTGCACTCGGTAAAAGTCAGATGTAGAAAAATAAGTGCTGGTCCCCAAAAATGAATGCGGGTGGGCAGTGTTGGACTGAGACAGAAAATAGGCCTGAGCACTAAACTAAAAGTGGCCCCATTAGTGAATTAGATGGCTAATAAAGTGGCCCAAGTTTGCAAATTGGGGCAGTTTTGAACCTGGAAAGACACACTGTGTAATTGTTTTGCAAGGTATGGAAGACTGCTTGGATTTGAGCTTGCTGCAGGCAATGTTTGTTTTAATATCAGGGAAATCAACCCTAGAAAATTCTTTCAGGAACTCAATAGTATGCTCGTCAACCTCATTAGGGGATCTGGCCACTAGTGCATCACACCCAGCAAACTCTAGTTACCGGTAGGACAGGATGGTCTAGGGGCCACTTCCTTCGAACAATATTACCCGCTGATCAACTCCAATGGCTGGCCCTGTGGCTTGCTAGCCACTCTCCGGAGAATGCTGGTTCAAATTGGAGAGCAATGCAACCTGGTGATATCCTTCAACTTCTACCCCATACCAAATTGAGCCATACACCCCTCAGATAAGTAGCGCTGATTAGACGTTGTGTCAATAGACTATTCAAACTCATACACACCTTGCACCCATATGCTCCTGAAATTCACTTCTGGGGATTGCCCAGTGCAATCACCTTTTGACACTCACAGACGTCTGGCACTGGTATGACAAAAACATCTCTACCCTGTGTGACGTATTCCTAAATGGCCAGTTTCTTACTTTCAATCAGCTCACTTCAGAGCATGGTATAACTTTGGGGCAATTTTTACTGTACACACAACTCAAACGGGTCCGCAATAAGCTGTGGGAGATTAACTGAGACGAACCACAAACACATGTTGTGATACAGAGACTATTAGTGATGGGCGATGGTCGACACTTAGTTACCTTCCTCTACATAAGCCCTGAGGGAACACACTCTCACCCCCCTTATGCAACTTCGTGAATCCTGGGAAACAGACATCAGGAGGGAGCTACATGACTCGGAGTGGCTATTAGCTTTAGAATATCCTCACCAAGGGCCCAATTCACAAAGGTAAACTTAGACGTTTGGTCTTAATATAGGCCAAACATCTAAGTTTACGGCTTTGGGAAATCACGAAGGGCATTTACGAGTGCTATCTTTATGTCTGCACTGAGGCCGGATCTCCGCCCGAGTGCGGACATAAAGATAGTACTCGTAAATGCCCTTTGTGATTTCCCAAAGTCATAAACTTAGACGTTTGGTCTAAGTTTAGACCAAACATCTAAGTTTACCTTTGTGAATTGAGCCCCTAGTGTCCAGAAACACTCATTTCAAAAACTTTCAATTTTCTATCCTGCACGGGACCTATCTCACACCAGCTAGGCTGAAATTAATGTACCCAGATGCACATCTCGCTTGCTCCCGCTGCCACTCGGATGCTGCTGGTCTGCATCACACTCTGTGGAACTGCCACTCATTATGTGGGTTCTGGCAAGCAGTACTGTCTACTTTAACTGGCATTACTCACTGCAATGTGCTGGACTCCTGGAAAGCCATTGCCCATGGAATCTACAGGCACACTCAACGGAACAGGGTGGCGGCTTACTTTGAGTAACCTCTCGCTTCTCCTTACCAAGAGGGCAGTTAGTCTGCAATGGCACACACAACTCCCCCCTCTTGCTGCATCCTGGCGGTGTGCAATAGCCTGCTGGGCAGAAGCCTAAAGCGGCGATTCGCAGAGAAGAGTCGAGGGGCCCCCGCAAGCACCAAATTTTGAGGGAATGGGATGCCATGCTGATCTAGCTCCAGTCAGTTATTAGAGATGATAATCTTCCACTTATGGTACCGACTCCAAGCCCTCCCTTAGAAAGAAAAGCACCCTAGACCAAAACGCTGACATGCTTTTATACCAGAAAGGAAACCCTGATACATCATTCCGATCTCAATGACTAGAATTACCTCAATATGCATCTATCACACTGTGCACCATATCACTGTAGATGCTCTGACCCCTAGCACAGCCACCACCGACCCAACTAGCCATTTTTCAACCCTTGCCACATTCCCCTACTTATGTCGCTCACACGCCACCATTATTGTTCATTTTCTATTAGTCCCATAGTTGCCTAGGTGGCTTTACTCTTTTAGCATTTTCACAAAAACTGCTGAGGCCTGACGATTCTACCATGCATTACCATTTCTCCTAATGCCTGCCTAGCTACAACTATGCTGCTTTTGTTACCAGCTATTATCTGTATGCTATTTACTCACTGTATCGTAGAATGCTCATAATTTTCTTTCTTTTTTTAATCAGTGAAATCAACATTAAAAACCAGCCCAGCAGACCATAAAACAGGCCCACACAGAGACAAAAAAGGTCCGACACATTGACCTGTCAGACCAGTCCATCAGGCACTGCCTCATAGCCCTAACGGCCAGTCCAGCTGCGGCCCGTCCTTAAGGGCATAAGGACCACACACCCCACGTTTTGGACATAAAGAGTGTCTGTCAGACTGAGCAAAGGTCAGCCTGACAGACACCGTTTATTTTTTGGCTGATGAGGGGAGATACCCCGAAACCGGTCCCAGTATGCTTGTTTCCGGTCCAGGGAGGACCTGGCCTTGCAGTTTGGCTGGACTGTTCCCACGAGGAGCAAGGTCAAGTCTGATTTGCATATGGTTGGGTCCGAACTAAGGTGGCATGGTGAGCAAAAGAACGATGATCTCTTGACTGGGGGTGAGTGGTTGAAAGGTTTCAGCACTCTGTCTGTCATCTTGTGTTTGCTACTCTTTTCTTTCAGGTTAGGTAGGCAGGCACTAGACATGCGCTAAATGCTCAAACTCCTGGCTCCTTGAGCTAAACGTTGCTGGACTGAGGATGTCACAGCTCCTGTGGGTTTGACCTCCTCAGATCAGCAAAGGTCCTCGAGGCCCTCCCCGTCATGATGAGGGAGAGCATCAGTGATAGCCTTGTGCCTGGACGCTTCAGTTTTAAGCCCTGAAGTGCCCAGGGCCGAGTGTCTATCACTGACAGCTCTTCACAGATTAGGGGTCAGCAGTCTTTCTGACCCCATCCTACTCTGTGACGAGGTAGGGATTACTGCCTCCCCTCACTGGCTGACCGTAGGGAGGCAGCAGTCCCAACCCTCCTGGGACCTCTGAGGCTTCGCTCTCAGAGAGTTGCAGCAGGTAAGTGTTGTTTTTTATTGACTGGTGCATGTGCATGTATGAATGTATGTGTATTTGTGAGTGAGTGTTGTGAATGGGGTGTGTGCGTGTCTTCATGTGAATGCATGGCTGTAAATGAGTGTGCATGTGTACATGCCCCCCTTTCAGTTGTACTTACCGGCCGCCACTGGGCCAGTCCAATCCTGCCTGTGGCCCCCACCAGCAACCATCTGCTCAAATTAAGCACTGGTAGCACAGTTACTGTGACACCTTTCAATAAATTATTATCTGTTGTAATTGGTAAGCAGAAAAAGCACTAAGCGCGGCTCTTTGAGAGTCAAACGTTCGATTCTTTTCTTCAAGCTATGGCCTACCATTACCCTCCCCACACTGTAGTACTGGATTTAACACAAAAAGACACCTGGTGGGAAGAGAAAAAGAAAGATTTCGATCCTGCTTCTTCTAAGGAAAAAACCTAAGTACCAGGAAAAATACTCTGAAGATGAAAGAGTGTCTGTTGAGGAAGTTACCACATACTTTGGGGCCTATTCACAAACTGCATTGTATAGTACTTTGAAAGTACTACAATAGAACTACTAACTAACGTACTACAAAATGCTATTCACAAACCTACATTTGGAGGTCAGCACCTCTGCCTGTCTTATCTTTTATGTTTGGAAATCTCTGTCTTGGCTGCGGAGAGCGCCACACTCGTAGGTATATGTAATTCTCATATACAAACAAAATGTGATTGACATTGTCCCTAATTAAGAGCTGTAGCAGGCTGACGCAAAAAAGCCAATCACTGAAGGATGCTGATAAAAAGCAAATTCTCTGTGTTTTGTTCCTAAAAGGTCTTGGCTGTCCGAGACCGAAAAAGCAAGCATCTGTCTAGCATGCCAGCCCCTGGCATCATTCGCAGGGCAGCTCCAGCAGCAAGTGCTGCACTTGTTCTAAGTGGGGTGCATCACACTGGTGTTGCAATCACAACGGCCTCTTGGCCAAAGTCGGGCTTCGGAAGACAGATGCCAGCACAATGTTTTTGCTTTGTCAGCATCTTTTGTGACATGTCTAACGACTGCTGCTCACATTGTTCTGGTAAATAACATCTTTTTTAACAAGCTGGTTTTCCAAGGAGGTTTAATGTTAGCCTATTAGCAGTGAGATGCTCGCATTTGAATGTGAAAGACTACGTCTACCCCCTCACCACTGGGCTGTTGAATCCATGCTCGCTTCCAAGAAAAAAGCTAAAATGTCAAGAACTAAATTTTATCTTGTTCTGCACAAGTTAGCCAAGTGGTTATGATACCATCAGCCATTCCTGGCTTTTCAGACAACAACATTTTGCATTGTGGGGCTTGTAGTTTTACCATTAACAGTTTCATTATTAGCGCAAAACCCCGGCATGCATTGTGCTGCTGGCTATAAATCCAGAATTGGGTAAACATATTATACATGACAGGGAGCCACTTGTCAGTTATGTTTTAAAATTTTAAAAAATCAACTTGGTCTTTTCAAAAACTGTTTGTTTCACACGTGAAAGTAAACTCCGCTCACATGTTTTGCGAGGGTTCATTCTGTCTTTCACATGCATTAAAACTAGCATTCCTAATACCATTTTGTGTCATTTATGTAGTGGAAAGTTTTATACCGAACTTCACCATACAATAAAGATGCAGTATGGACAGCAGCAGCACAACCTTCCCTAACACAAAAATAGGTAAAGGACAGCTGCCAGTAGCAGAATGAAGATTCCATGATGCTCTCACACATATACAACACAGGTAGGTAAAACAAGATCAAGTCTCCTGTAAGAAACAGTCAAGCCTCTCATGGGATTACCTTACATTCATGAACTCACATAGGATGTTGAACCCTCGCCTATCTAGTGTGTTATGCTTCATCTATGGGTTCCAAATCTAGCACTGGGAAGCAGCCTAGAGTACAAATGTTGACTGGCGGCACAGTTTCCTAATTATTGGTTCCCTAGTTTGTGTGTGGTTTGTTCCCTTTATCAGTATTTAGGTCCTTCCTTTACTAAAGTGTCAGACCCATAATAACATTGTGTGAATGTATCACAAGATTAAAACCGGAGGGCTGCGGGATGAACCCTGCTTTTCTTTTTTAGTCAACATGTTTTGGTGCTTGATGATTGCCCCTACGGGGTCAGGCGCCTTCCTCAGGACTACAGGTATCTCACATCAGATATGTCCCTGGTTCCCAGCACGTGTTATCCAAATGCATTTCATATATCCTTTTGTTGTTTCATGAGATGGGGCAACACCCCTTCTTCATAGACCAGGTACACCTAGGGCAAAAAAACTGCAAGCTTCCCCCTTTCAGATGAGAGGTCCAGCTTGGTAAGCAGCAGCACAAGCTTTCCCTCACAGAACAGGTACAAATCAGACAGCAACAGTGCAAGCTTTGCTTCTTCACGAAACAGGGCATGGCAGTAGCAAAGCCATTTTAAACACAAGGAGATGATGGACGGAGTGCTGAAACTTTTCAGACACTCATCCCCAGTCACAGATCCGGGTTGAATCCATCATCGTTCAAAGCCATTTTCCCACTCTCATAGAAGGTGGTAAGTGCAATCTCTGGTTGACCACAGCACAGATCCGACAGAGCAGACTATTATAAGTTTAATCACTCACAGAAAAGGTACAGTTAAGGCATGATTGATATGTAGGCAGTAGAAAGATCTCTGGATCGGGTGCTGAAGTAACTGGGATGAATTTATAGGTGGACGAATGAGTGAACATGCAAGTTATTACACAATTTTCACTTAAGTTATATTCCATGTTTGTACCCTTAAAGTCCTGCTGCTGTCATTCGGAGACCTTTTGTTTGTGTTGACTCTTTGATTTTCCATGTATTGGGCAGTATCCCTTTCCTAGAAGGTCATTGCTATTTGGAACAGTCCAGCCACAGCCTAAGTAACTATGCTCTAGACAGGCACACAGGTGCCAACCTCTTCGAAAAGGTTTTGAATGTGCACAGATAAGGCGCTGTGAAATCCCAGCCTCGGTGCTGCACCGATTCAAAATGTTGCGGGCCACCACAGATTCTAGCCTCCACTTCTTTGGCTTCCAGACTAGAGTGTATTTCTAAACCTGGATTTGGAAATACCCAGTCACACATGGAGGACCTTAGCTAATTGTATGTAGACCCTTCCCGGCACCACTCACTTCCTAAACAGATGACCACATTATCAACTCCCATTAAGCATTTATAAGGACAGATCAAAAAATCGTGAGTCGAGAAATTGACAAGGAGACCATCACTCATGAACATGGACCAGCTAAAGCGTTAATTCCGACCAATAAAACTCATAAATGAACCAAGTGATCCTCTGACTGACCAATATCACACATCAATATCCCTAGGAGTCAGGGCGCATGTCAAAATCAGGTAGGGGCACTGAAAATTGAAAAGCAGTGTGCACCCTCCCTGGCTAATCACAAACATACTGCCAGGTTTTGGAATATCTTGTTAGATCTTGACCCTTACACCTGGGAGCAGATGAACCCTTTCTGCCTCCACTGGAAGTAAGACTTGGATAGTCGGAGTATACGGTTTACAGTCTTCTTACAGCCTTCTCTCACTCCTTGGCTCCCATTTAAAAAGTTTTTTTATGCGCGCAAATTGCCTCTTGCCCATAGAATAGTGCATTTTACGCTTGCACAAAATGCGCATGGCTCAGAAATTAAAAACATGAAAGGTGTGCCTGGTACAACTTGCACTGCTTTGCACAATTTGCACTGCCTTGTGCAAATCGCACTTGAGCAAATTGTAACTGCCAAAAGTGGACGTAAAAAGGGCAGATATAGAAAAATAACCTCTTTTGCATATGGAACATGAGGAAGCCTTAGGACTACCTAAGCACAAGTAATGTATATGAGGTGTGGAAATCCTACAGAGATGTTTGCGGCTTTAAACGAGGGCATATTGCTCGTATTTACTCTGATCCACATGTACTGCTTTTCCAAACTCTGATAATGTAAGTATTCCTAAGAGACAATGTTTAGAATATATTTTCAAGACATTCCCTTGAAGAGGAGTTTTTTTCCCCATTTCTCTTGTGAGCCTTCCTGGCAGCAGGGACGTTTTAGTCCTGTCAATGACAAATGTCCATGCATCTACAGTTGTCACCATATCTGGTAACAATCTGCTTCTGATCACAAACGATTGCATGCACATTGTCTTCTTTGTAAAAATGTATTCCTGTTGCTGCAATTTTTTTGATACACCAAAAATGCGCACCTTGCTCCAGGTACAAATGCATTTTATATTTGTCACATTTTATGTCCATGTCAATGCTTTAGGTGTGAATTTGACCCTTGATATTGGGGGTTTCGATTTTCTATTTGAGTTTGTGAAAGAGAATGCATAGCTTATGCTTTTGGCCTTGTTAGCCAAAAATAAATGATGCTAGGTGCTGTTCTCGGCAGAAAAGAGGGGGCTCTGATCTGGATGCTTCTGTCAGGCTCTCACCTGTATTTCCGCAGGAACGTCATGGATGAGAAGAAAGGTCCACAACTTCCCTTAGTCACCTATGGCACCCGACAATATCAAGGTGGCAATGGTAACCCGGGGAAGAAGGGAAACAAAACAAGGAAAGAAGGGGAAGAACTCCGCTTCGGTACTCAGGCCACCACAGGATCGTCAGAACACGTAAAAAGGCTTACGCCTTAGAAGCCCTTCTTCTTTCAATAAACTGGTAATGTGAATATATTTACAGTGTTTTTGGGACTTGCCGCTGATGCTATACTTCAAGTGTAGCATGTAGAACAATCCCCCTGTAATGGTCTGAAGCAACTGCCGTTCATAAATGATATAACCTTTCATTCAGGTACATAACTGTTTTTCTTTCTTTGCCAAGTAGACCCTGTTTAAGCGGCGCGGACTCCCCACAACGCCCAGAGCACAGGATCAGGTAAGCGATAAACAATTTAGATTCTTGATATAACAAGTCAGCGCGAGAGCGCTGTTACCGTGACAAGATTGACTCAGCTTTCTGTCTCTCTCTGAGGCTCTTTTCCAATTCCAGGAAACCGGAACGAACGCGCCGAGGCCCGCCAAGGAAGGACGAACCGACTGGAGGAGAACGCCGCAACACGCCGAGATGCTCACGAGGAACCCGACAACCCGGAAGAGTACACGTAAGAACGGAAACCGGAACTCCGAAACCGCTAGAACGCGAAGCGCGTTTGATTGAGGGAAGCCGGGCTTTAACTTGCCTGACCCATCTCTGCGCCTGCGCGGTGGAAGCCGGCGGCCATTTTGGTAGTTCGCTGCTCCCCGTTCGCCCGTGCGCAATCCTGACAGTACACTCCCCCCACGAACCCCCCTACAGGCTTGGGTTTCTCAGGATGTCTCCGGTGAAATAAGCGCAACAGCCGAGGGGCATGTACTTGACTGGCCGGTTCCCAGGTCCGTTCCTCCACACCATATCCCTTCCAATGTATCAGATACTGGAGCCGGCGCCTTACCCTGCGAGAGTCTATGATCGCCTCCACCTCATATTCCTGGTCACCATCCACCAATACTGGTGCAGGGACAGCAGGGAGACGAGTGCCGGGCTCCACCGGCTTCAGGAGAGAGACATGAAATACCGGATGGATCCTCATTGAGGCGGGAAGGTCCAGCTTCATAGCGACAGGGTTCACCACCTTACATATCTCGTAAGGGCCTATGTACTTAGGCTTGAAGTTTGCAAGTTCCTCTCAATGTCAGGTTCTTAGAGGATAACCAGACCTTGTCCCCTTGTTTATATCCGGCCTCTGTGCGTCGGTGAGCGTCCGCTCCCTTTTTATAGCTAGCCTTGGCCCTTTCCAGGTTCACCTGTGTTGTCTTATGTATATCCTGTAGTTCCTTTACGAAGTCTATGGCTGCGGGAGCGAGGCAAGTGGAGGAAAGAGAAGACAGCATAGTTCGAGGGTGAAAACCGTAAGTGCAATAGAAGGGAGAGTAAGCAGTGGAAGTGTGGTAACTGTTATTATAAGAAAATTCAGCTATCCATACCATCTCATCCCAATCGGCAACAGTGTGTAAGACTTGGCAACGGATGTACTGTTCAAAACATTGGTTCACCCTCTCAGTTTGGCCATCCGTCTGAGGGTGGTGACTAGAAGACAGCTGTACGTCTATCTGCAATAAGTTCCCCATCCCTCTCCAGAACCTAGAGATGAACTGGGCCCCTCTGTCGGATACCAACACAGAGGGGAGACCATGTAAGCGTACCACCTGCTGCACAAGTACGGAAGCCAACACCCTAGAGGAGGGGAGGCCCACCAACGGAAGGAAGTGGGCCATCTTAGTTAATTGATCCACCACCACGAGAAGGGTATGAAAAAATGAATGAAATTTGTACTTGTAAAGCGCACCCATACCCCCAAAGGGGTGTCCAGGCGCTGTACGCATACCGCTGTGGAACCCTTCCTGGCTTTTCCCTGTGAAATGTCCACTCCTGGGCACCCCCAGGGTGAAGCCAGGCATCCCAGCGCTGTTGGGGCCGTTGTGGAGATTAAGCAAGCTATTGCCCAGAGTTGCAGAGTGGGACCCATGATTAGAATAGGCACCGAGGCGAGAATTATCAGGTCCGAGGAAATTGAGCCCAAGACCCGCCGAGGCGGGAATTGAACCCTGGTCCCGGGCCAGATCTCTGCATCAGGGTCTGCCGCTCTAACCATTGAGCCACACTTCTCCACTGTGTCCTTTCGTAGTTCTAGGTAAATCCACAATAAAGTCTAAAGACACTGTGTGCCAGGGACTAGGTGGTGTAGGTAACGGCTGTAACAACCCTGCCGGTCTTTGATGGGAAGCCTTTCCCTGGGCACATACGTGACAAGTCTGAATATAGAGCCTTGTGTCCCTTCCCATAGCAGGCCACCAAAAGTGTCTCCGTAGTAAGTCAAGTGTTTTCTTGTACCCTGGATGCCCTGCGAGGGGATGAGAATGGCACCATTCTAGGGCCTGCAATCTCAGCTCTTGAGTGGGGACTACCAACCCTCCCTGCACGTAGGACATTTCTTGTTCTACAGTAACGTCCTGTGTACCTGTTATCTCTTCTAAGTCTATAGATGTTTGTGCTTCTTTCACTGAGCTTATAAAGTCTCCTTCAGAACATAAGACCCCAACTATCCGTTCTCTAGCTATGATCATGGGGGGTTCAACCTCTGAGGTAATGTATTCATAACCTAGGCGTGACAAGGCATCTGCTTTCCCATGCTTTCTCCCTGCCTGGAATTGTATAACAAAATCATAATCACTAAAAAATGGAGTCCAACGTAGTTGTCGCATGGACAAAGCCCTTGCAGATTGGAGGAATTGCAAATTGCGATGATCAGTAAGGATTGTTATCTTGTGATTGGCCCCCAACAAGTACTGCCTCCATTCCCCAAGTACCTTTTTGATAGCTAATAACTCCTTGTCTCCTATAGAATAGTTAACCTCAGCTGGAGCCAGTTTACGAGAGTAATAAGCCACTGGATGGAGAATCCCTGTACTGCGGTCTGTTTGAGAAAGTACCCCCCCAACTGCCACTTGGGAAGCGTCAGCCTCAACCACAAAGGGACGTGACGGATCCGGATGCCTCAGTATGGGTGCCTGTGTGAATGCTTCTTTTAGCGTGCAAAAGGCTGCCTCTGCCTCGGGGGTCAACTGGAATTTCACACCCTTTTTCAACAGTCTAGTTATCGGGGAGGCTAAGTCAGAGAAACCACCAATAAAGCGTCTATAGAAATTGGCAAAGCCGAGAAAACTTTGCGTCTCCTTAACCGTTTGTGGTGCTTGCCAACGGTGAATGGCCTCCACCTTCTGTGGATCCATACTAAGTCCCTGAGGGGAAATTACGAATCCCAGGAAGCTTACTTGCTGAGTATGGAAATGGCATTTCTCTAGCTTACAATACAGATGGTTATCTCGCAGCCTTTCTAGCACCCCTTTCACGTGGATTACGTGTTCTTGCATTGAGGGAGAATAAATCAGAAGGTCATCGATATAAGCAACAACACATACATCCAACATGTCCTTAAGTACCTCATTGATAAAAAATTGAAAAGCCGACGGGGCATTACATAGCCCAAAGGGCATCACCATGTATTCATATAACCCGTACTTGGTACAAAAAGCTGTCTTCCATTCGTCTCCCTCCTTGATTCTTACCAGATGGTATGCCCCACGCAGGTCTAACTTGGTGAACACTTGGGCGTCCTTTATCTTATCAAGGAGGGAGGATATCAGCGGCAAGGGATACCTGTTCTTTATGGTAATAGTATTCAGTGCCCTATAGTCTATACAACATCTAAGACCCCCTTCTCTTTTCAGTATAAAAAAAGAGACGATGAAGCAGAGCGATCTCGAAGGGCGAATAAACCCTATTCTCAGCATCTCGTCCAGGTATTCTCGCAAATACACATTCTCTTTTTCTGTTAAGGAGTACACTCTACTGCAAGGTATGCGAGCCCCCGGCTGCAAGTCTATCCTACAGTCATAGACCCTGTGCGGTGGGAGACTAGAGGCCTGTTCTACATCAAATATGTCTTGGAGATCCTGATACACGGAGGGCAAAGCACTATCCTCAGTATTAGTAAATGATACAGTCTTCTTAAGGTCACCCATATCGGGAAGAATGTGCTCCTTACAAAGGTCGTGGTTAAAGGTCAATGTCATTGTTTTCCAATCGATAAAGGGGCTGTGTTGACATAACCAAGGTAGCCCTACAATTGCTGGAAACTGCGGAGACTGTATTAGATCGAATGAAATAAGCTCTTGGTGTCTTTTCTCAATAACTAGCGTCAACCCAATGGTAGTATGCTTAATGGGACCAGACTTCAGAGTGCTACCATCAATTGTTGTAACTTCTTCCCAAGAGGACCTAGACACCCAAGGGATCTTCTTGTTCTGAGCCCATTGTGCATCCATAAAATTACCCGAAGCACCAGAATCAACCATTATGTGCACCTCTACCGTTTGCTGCTCCCATTGTAAGCGAGAGGAGAGAAGGAAGTGACGTGGATGTGATGCCGCTACCTCCACAGATGAGACAATCAAACCTGAATAACCCGAAATCCTTGTCTCTTGAGACTTCGGGCTCACTAGTTTTCCGAACGCCTTGTCTGTTTTGGCTTGACAGGACACTCTCTTAGGAAATGGCCCTGCTGTCCACAGTACAGGCAGAGCTTCTTATCGCGTCTTCTCTGTCTTTCGTCTTCACTAAGGGGCCCTCTTATGCTCCCTATTTGCATAGGTTCTGTTTCTTCGGCTATTCTCTCTGGCTCAGGTTTCCTCTCTCTATACGCAAAAACCCTTCCCTCTGATCTGCCCCTTTCTCTCTTACGCTCACTGATTCTGTGATCTAATTTGACCACTAAATCTACCAGAGCAGTGCATGACTCGGAGGGTCTACCACTTGTGCCAATGCATCCTTTAGGTCTTCTCTTAGCCCCTTATAAAACAAGGCGCTACGCTTTTCCTCAGGCCACCCCGCCTCAGCTACTAATCTGTAGAAGGAGGAAATATAAGAGGTTAACTCCTTGGTTCCTTGACGTAGTGTTAATAGTTCTGTATCAGCTGAGTGTGTAAAGGTATGTCTATCAAACAGCTTTTTGAGTTCTCTTCTGAAGGCATTATAGTCTTGTAGCAATGGATCGTTTCTTTCAATCAGGGGTATCGTCCAATTGGCTGCAGACCCCCCTAGATAGGAAATAACAAACGCCACCTTAGCTTGGTCTGTAGGAAAGCAGGAGGCCTTGCACATGAAGTGGAGCTGACACTGACTGATAAAGGCCGCAAACTTAGTGGTATCTCCGAAAAAACGCTCAGGGGGCGCTAAAGGGATAGGTGGAGGAGTGGTTACATGTATTACTGGAATGTTAGACCCGGGACTCTGGGACCCTCTACCAAGATCTGTTCTCATTTCACGTTGTATGGTATCTACTCTATTTGATAAGGATTGGGTTTCCACCTGTAGGTTACCCAGCATGTGGGCCAAATCAGCAAGTGACACCTGATTAACATCCATGACGACCGGGCAGAAAGAAATACTATTCTTTTTGGGCTTCGCGTTCTGTCAGGCTCTCACCTGTATTTCTGCAGGAACGTCACGGATGAGAAGAAAGGTCCACAACTTCCCTTAGTCACCTATGGCACCCGACAATATCAAGGTGGCAATGGTAACCCGGGGAAGAAGGGAAACAAACAAGGAAAGAAGGGGAAGAACTCCGCTTCGGTACTCAGGCCACCACAGGATCGTCAGGACACGTAAAAAGGCTTACGCCTTAGAATTAACCCTGGGCATTGAATTCCGCTCCGCTCGCGGAATTTGCGGAATTTAGGCAATTTCGCGTTCCGCGGAGAACGCGGAATTGCCAACAATTCCGCGATCCGCGGCGAAGCGGAATTATTTTCTTGTTCGCGCTTTAAAAATGCATTCTAGCGCGCGCGATTATGACTTACCGGGATTCCTGCGTTCGCCGACGGGTTTTCCTATTCGTTCGCGTGCGCCACGAGATTTCGGTAGCCGGCCGCGCGATCCTGCGAGAGTTTGCGATCGCGAACACGTCATTCGCCGCACCATCGGACAACGCGAGAATGTGCGATCGCGAACACGTCATTCGTCGCGCCATCTTGCACCACGAGAGAGATTGCGGTCGCGAACACGTCATTCGGGCGCGCCATCGGATTTCCGGCGGAATCTTTGTAAACCTGCGATCCCGAACACGCAAAATTTTCAATCTGGAGAAGAATAATATCGCGAGCAGCATAAAACCTTCTATAAACTGATGATTTCCATGGAAAAAAAACCTCAGATTGATATTTGGGTGTCCTTTTTTTCAATTTTTTTGGGGGAGAGGGAGGAAGTGCCACAGAGTCTACTACTTCCTGTTCCTTTCCAGCAGGCTCCTCCCAGTGCTTTCTCCATCTCCTGTTCATTTTTCACTTGGATTTGAGCTGGAAGGATCACTCTTTGTGTCTGCTGCATCATTATCATTGGATTTGAGGATTTTTGGATTTGAGATTTTACAAGTAAGTTGGTGTTGTTTGATTGGGTCATTGCAGTTGCTGCAATTACAATTTTTTAATTTTCATCATTTTTAAAAATAAATATAGTGGTGGGTAGCCACTGTAGCCAGTAGGCCCAGAGCTAGTCATGGGTGGGTGCATGATGAAACATGATGAAACAACTGTTCCTTTGCTGTGTGATGTATTTTTTAATTTCAAACATCATTTAGGGGGCATGGATGGCATTGGATTGAATTGCAAAATGTGTATTTTTGGGTGTATTTCAGTTTTTGGGCTGTGTGCTAAATACATGCCTTAGTTGTGTGTGGTGTGCTGCAGGCCTTGTTTAGCCCTGTGGATTTTCATTTTTGCATTTTATTGCATTACAGGCAAAGCAGTGTTGTTTACCATGCAGCCTTTGCCTGGCTATTATAGGTCTGTTTTCAGTACATTGTTTTCCAGGCCTCCTGCTTGTTGCTTGTGATTTGTGAGTGTCCATGTGGCTGGTAGCCATTTCTGGTGGGAGTTATAAGTGTGCTGCTTTTTTTGCCATATAGGCCAGCATGTGTTTCCTTTGTGACCTAGACTTCTTGTTGTTGTGGGCCTGGCCATGAGGCTGGTGGCCATTTTGAAGCCAGGCAGTGTGCTTTTTGCCATAGGCCTGCATTGTCTGTCTTCAGTTTCTTGTTGTTGTGGGCCATTTTGAAGCCAGGTAGTGTGCTTTTTTTCCATAGGCCTGCATTGTCTGTCTTCAGTTTCTTGTTGTTGTGGGCCTGGCCATGAGGCTGGCGGCCATTTTGAAGCCAGGCAGTGTGCTTTTTGCCATAGGCCTGCATTGTCTGTCTTCAGTTTCTTGTTGTTGTGGGCCTGGCCATGAGGCTGGCGGCCATTTTGAAGCCAGGTAGTGTGCTTTTTTTCCATAGGCCTGCATTGTCTGTCTTCAGTTTCTTGTTGTTGTGGGCCTGGCCATGAGGCTGGCGGCCATTTTGAAGCCAGGCAGTGTGCTTTTTGCCATAGGCCTGCATTGTCTGTCTTCAGTTTCTTGTTGTTGTGGGCCTGGCCATGAGGCTGGCGGCCATTTTGAAGCCAGGTAGTGTGCTTTTTTTCCATAGGCCTGCATTGTCTGTCTTCAGTTTCTTGTTGTTGTGGGCCTGGCCATGAGGCTGGCGGCCATTTTGAAGCCAGGCAGTGTGCTTTTTGCCATAGGCCTGCATTGTCTGTCTTCAGTTTCTTGTTGTTGTGGGCCTGGCCATGAGGCTGGCGGCCATTTTGAAGCCAGGCAGTGTGCTTTTGCCATAGTCCTGCATTGTCTGTCTTCAGTTTCTTGTTGTTGTGGGCCTGGCCATGAGGCTGGCGGCCATTTTGAAGCCAGGTAGTGTGCTTTTTGCCATAGGCCTGCAAGTAGCCTAGTCTGCCAACAGGCCTTTCATCCAGTGGGCCCAGAGGTAGTCAGGGGTGCATGAAACAACTGTTTCTGTGTGTTCTGTTGAATATAAACATCATTTAGGGCACATGGATGGCATTGGATTCAATTGCAAAATGTGGATTTATTTTTTGGGTGTATTTCAGTTTTTGGGGGTGTGTTACATGCCTTAGTTGTGTGTGGTGTGTTGCAGGCCTTGTTTAGCCCTGTGTATTTTCGTGTTGCATTTTATTGCATTACAGGCAAAGCAGTGTGGTTTACCATGCAGCCTTTGCCTGGCTATCGTAGGCCTGTTTTCAGTACATTGTTTTCCAGGGCTCATGCTTGTGGCTTGTGATTTGTGAGTGTCCATGTGGCTGGTGGCCATTTCTGGTGGGAGTTATAAGTGTGCTGCTTTTGCCATATAGGCCTGCATGTGTTTCCTTTGTGGCCTAGGCTTCTTGTTGTTGTGGGCCTGGCCATGAGGCTGGCGGCCATTTTGAAGCCAGGCAGTGTGTTTTTTGCCATAGGCCTGCATTGTCTGTCTTCAGTTTCTTGTTGTTGTGGGCCTGGCCATGAGGCTGGCGGCCATTTTGAAGCCAGGCAGTGTGCTTTTTGCCATAGGCCTGCAAGCTTGTAGCCTAATCTGCCAACAGGCCTTCCATCCAGTGGGCCCAGAGATAGTCAGGGGTGCATAAAAGAACTGTTTGTGTGTTCAGTTGAATTTAAACATCATTTAGGGCACATGGATGGCATTGAATTGCAAAATGTGGATTAATTTTTGGGGTGTATTTCTGTTTTTTGGGGTGTGTTACATGCCTTAGTTGTGTGTGGTGTGTTGCAGGCAGTGTTCCCAGTAACGTGCGCGCCCGCGCGCGCGCGCACATCTGTTCCCCCGAGCGCGCAGTGCTGCGTGTGGAGCGCGCACCCACAGCACATCCCGGGAGAGCATTCGCGCCGCCGCTTTTATAACGCGAGCGGCGCGAAAAATTGTAATTTCCTGGTTGCTGTGGCTCCTGCACTTGCTGTATTTCCTCCTTACTGAAGCACGGCTGGGGGCTGTTGGTGGGCCTTTGTGAAAATATTTGTTAATTGCAGCACCGTCATGCGCTGCAATTAACAAATATTTTCACAATGGCCCACAATCAGCCCGCAGCCGTGCTCCTTTAAGAGAAGAAATGCAGCAAGTCCAAAAGCACGACATGTGCTTTACACGTCGTTTTTTTGGACTTGATGCATGTCTTTTTTAATGGAGCACGGCTGCGGGCTGATTGTGGGCCATTGTGAAACTATTTATGTTAATTGCAGCGCATGACGGTGCTGCAATTAACATAAATATTTTCACAATGGCCCACAATCAGCCCGCAGCGTGCTCCATTAAGAAAATAAATGCAGCAAGCACAAGCATGAGCGATGGAAAGGAGGAGGGGAGATGATCCAGAGGGACGGCAGAATCCGGGTGATTATTTGTCTCTAGGGCAGCTGTGGTCATTTCATTTCACCACCAGGTGGTTTCTGGGAGCTGTAGTTCTAGGTCGCCTCATTGGAACTCGCTTTGGATGACTTTTAGTTGGTGTTGCTTTGGACGTAGAAACATGGAATAGAAGGGACAGTAGAGAAACTCGTAAGAGGCGTGAACGTAAAGGGACACGTTAACATGTTGTGGCTGGGGAGCTGGACAATGGGCATTGGAGGGGAATGAGCTCAGTGGTATGTAGGGAAAGACGTAAGGTAGCTCGGAGAGGAAGAAAAGTGTACCGTGGGGAAGGAGCCAGAAGGGAGGCAAGGGTGGCCCTTAAAGGAAGCACTGAAAGAGTATAGCAGGTGGGTAAGGAGGAGGAAAATTAAGAAGAGATTATAAAAGACGGGGTAACAGGTGGAGCAGTGACGACTGCAGGCGTCTGAAAAAATGGATGTCAGCAAGAAAGTTGAGTTACGAGAAAGCGGAGATTTGAGCATAAAGCCCTAGTGGCCTTAGTGGGGATGGTGAGCGGATTGTGTTAAGCGTTTGACACTGGGATGAGGACGGGGGCGCTAAGTGGAGGATAAATAGATGAGTGGTAGGAAGAGAGGAAGTCTTAACAGGAGCATTAAAGACGGTATAGATTTTGGAGAGTGGAGAGAGATTTCCGAAGAGGAATAGGTAAGGAAGTGAGGTGAGGGTGTATGGAGGAGATCTGGTGGACAGAAGAAGTGAAGAGGACGGTAGATAACCACAGCAAGAGTTACTTGGCTTCCACAAAAATGTGCATTTGCGAGATTGTAAGAATCCTTCCTTATAAAGCCAAACTCAAAGTTAAGGGGAGGGGGTTTTCTGACGTGTCACTTGACTAGGGTGCATAATACTGCCACCATAGAGGAAGGATGGCAGGATGTTCCTCCCAGTACGTACTATCAAGGGAGGCAGCATCAATTACTAGAGAGACATTAGTCTAAGTTATGTTATTCATTTTTGGGTATGACGCTTCCTTCCATTCTCTTGCTGTGGAGCTTCAACATGTGGGCTGTTAGCGAAAGGATAGGAGAGAGGCTTGTAATCGCATTCAAGCGTTTAGGGCCTCATTGTGAGCGTTTCACTATTTTAACTGGTAATGCCGCACCTGGCAAACACTGATGGTAGGAAGCCATGGGTTTCTCAGTTACAGCCGTACAAGATTTACCATGAAATAATTATTTTTGTGTCTGCTGTTTGCCAAGACCATTTGTTTTTAATACTATGTGTTTAATGCACTACAAGATAGATAATGTATTTAGTTGTAGGGGCCTCATTAATCCGGCCCTCTTCATCCATTCAAATTTCATATTCCACTATACTAATTCACCACTAATCCTTTATGGGTTCCAGAGTAGCGGGCTACTCGCCAATAAATCACTTCAACACCCATCAGGGTTACAAGCGCTATATAAATGCAAACCTTTTTCCCTTTCAACCCCTCCCAACCCTTCTCAATCCAAATAACTGAATAACATATCCACCACTCAAACTACTTTCATATTTCACTATACTAATTCACCACTAATCCTTTATGGGTTTCCGGAGTAGCGTGCTACTCGCAAGAAAAAGCTCTTCAATACCCCATCAGGGGTAACAAGCGCTATATAAATACAAACCTTTTTTCCTCTTCTATCCTTCTGCTATCCTTCTGAATCCAAATAACTGACTAACCTATCCACCACTTAAATTACTTTCATATTGCACTATACTAATTCAACACAAATTCCTTTATGGGTCCCGGAGTAGCGTGCTACTCGCCGAAAACGCGCTTAGACGCCTCGTCAGGGGTAGTAAGCGCTAGATAAATGCAATTATAATACAATACAATAAAAAAGAACGACGTGTAAAGCACACGTCGTGCTTTTAGGCTTGCTGCACGCCTTTTGTTAATAGAGCGCAGCAGATTGTGTGCCTTTTGAAAGTTTTCATGTTAAATGCAGCCCCGTGTATTAGTATGTCGGGCTCTGCAATTAACATGATAACTTTCAAAAGGCACGCATCTGCCGCTCTCTATTAACAAAGGCATGCAGCAAGCCTAAAATTAACGTGTGCTTTTACAATCACTAATATATGCTAGTGATTCTGAAAGCACACGTCCTGCTTCTGGACTTTCTGCATGCCTTTTGTTAATAGAGCGTGGCTGCGGGAAGATTGTGTAGCTTTGTTGTGGTTGCAGATGCTCTGCACTTTCTCATTTCGAACATGACACAACCATTATTTTATTTTTTATTTTACAGAGTTTTATTAAGCGCGAACTTGACCCGAATCGGGTATCAGAGCGCTTTACATAGCACCAGTTGCATTACATGAGGGCACATTTTTTATTTTTTGTTAGGCACGGCAGTCACCAACACGAAGACCACCCCCTGGCTGGACTGGCCTTAGCAGGCATCAGGCGTTTGCCTGCGAGGCTGGAAGGGTGGGGGTCAGTTTTGGAGCAGTGGGGGCCAGTTTTGTTACTGGGGCAGTTTTGCAGCGATGCTGCAATATGGGCCCTCAGTAACAAAAGCACCAGTGCTGGGGACCAGCTTTCAGCAGTAGTGCTTGACACTTGCCTGCCCCCTCCACCCCAACCCTGGTGGGTGGGAGCCGGTGCAGCAAAATTGCCAGGGCTACTTTGGGTTCCCAGTCCGGCCCTGCCTGCCCCATCAAACAGGCCTCCTCCGTTCCAGTACCTAGGTCATTTATCTGCACAATCAAGCAGGAACCCCAGTGTCAGAACCCCTGTCGCTGCACCCACACACGCGGTTGGGTCCTTGGCGCACATTGCCGTGGCTGGAGCGCACAGAGACCTCACACTGCCGCACACAGAGGAAAAAAATTAGAGGGAACATTGGTTGCAGGCCTTGTTTAGCCCTGTGTATTTTCGTTTTTGCATTTTATTGCATTACAGACAAAGCAGTGTGGTTTACCATGCAGCCTTTGCCTGGCTATCGTAGGCCTGTTTCAGTACATTGTTTTCCAGGCCTCATGCTTGTTGCTTGTGATTTGTGAGTGTCCATGTGGCTGGTGGCCATTTCTGGTGGGAGTTATAAGTGTGCTGCTTTTGCCATTTAGGCCTGCATGGTTTTCCTCTTGGCTTACTGCTTGCATCCATCCCCTTTGCCAGCTGCAGCTCACTGAATGATGTGATGAGCAAATAATTTAAAGCCAAACAGGGTCCACTTCTATTGCATTTGTATTTTGGTTGTCCTGACAGTGTACACAGTATACCATGAAAGCCCTTGTTGACAGTCTCACAAATGGCTACACTAATTTATATCTTTTATTTGTTTGTTTGTACTACTAGTAATTGAACCACAACAACAAATGCAACATTTCACTGTTGTTCTTCTCCTGGCTTCTTTGCTTTTAGGTGCACAAAAAGACAGAGGAGGAGGTGTCATCATCATCATCACCCGTTGTACTGCCAGGCTGAAGTCCTGCTGCGCGTCACGTCCACGTGTGACCACAGACATCTCTGCAACTTGTGCACCTGCGTCCTGCTGACATCTGAAGAAGATGGCCCCAAAGAAAGGTACTAGGTCCTCCAGTAGCAAGAAAGTTGCCAGTGAGAAGAAGGGAGAGAAGAAGGAAGTGGCACTTGCCAAGACTGGGGTGCCGGCCGAAGTGTTTTTTGGTAAAAAAAACTTACGCCTGCAGCAGCGGTGTCCAGCGGGGACCAAGCTGGGAGCAGCACCTCTGCATCAGTGGCCCCACCCCAGCAACCTAGGCCCAAGCCCATGACTGTGGCAGAGGTAGCCAGTCTACTAACGACCAGTGATGTTGAAATGTCATTATCGCAAAGTAGTACCCAATCCACGCACTCGCAGGCGCAAACTCAGCAGATAAGTGGGCAACCCCAGCCGCAACCCGAACCGCAGCTGGAACTGCAACCACAGCCGGAACCACAGCCGCAACCCCAGCCGCAGCCGGAACCGCAACCACAGCCGGAACCGCAACCACAGCCGGAACCACAGCCGCAGCCGGAACCACAGCCGGAACCACAGCCCACAATAGTAGCTGTTCCACCTGAAGTAGGGGCAGTTCAGGAAATCGAGCTTTTGCAGACGAAGAGGAGCAAGCCACTGTTCCAGAAGATCCAGTGTCTTCCATACCCCCAGCAAGGAAAAGGAGGCTTAGTACATCAACTTCTTCTTCAAGCCCCGCTTCTGATGATCTAGATGCCACTTGGAAGCCACCAGCTCAGCCTGAGAGTGAGGTTGATGGGAGACAAGGGTACCCCGATATATGAACCTGGGGTGATAATGGATTTATAAAAAACAATGGTTCAGGTGTGGCCTAAAAAGGTCCAAAAGCAAAAAGCGCGACCCAGAGTGGGGCACTTATTATTTCCAGCAAAGAAATTAATTCACTAGGGAGCAGGAAAAAAAGAGTCTGTAAAGGGTCATGTAGGTCACAAGATGACAGAAATTTATTCGTAGCAGTTTCAGTTTTTTATGGTGCTCACACAGTAAGTGAAAGAAAACGTGCTGTGAAAGAGTGGTAGTAAATTTTTAAAAGACATCGCATTGACAACAATATGGTAGAACTCCCTAAATGATTTATACAAGTTTTTAGGAGTTCATGTTGTGAAATGGTCGACGACGTTTATCAATTTATTTGGTACGGCGACAGGGCATTGAATGGATGCCTGAAGCCGTGCAGCCTAGAACGTCCTGCTGCTGCTGTAGCTGGCTAATGAATGAGGGAGCTCATTCATTAGCCAGCTACAGCAGCAGCCCTGTCGCCCTACCAAATAAATTGATGCTGCCCGGGTTGACTTTAGCACTGCCCAGCTGCACAGCCTAAGTCCAATTTATTTCGCCTGAAGAAACCCATCTGGCTGTTTAAATATACTGCCTACGGGGAGCCCTCGACTCCCGTCCTGAAGTACTGAAGATGAACCCCAATACTTGGGTTCGAAACGTCGTCGACCATTTCACAACATGAACTCCTAAAAACTTGTATAAATCATTTAGGGAGTTCTACCATATTGTTGTCAATGCGATGTCTTTTTAAAAATTCACTACCACTCTTTCACAGCACGTTTTCTTTCACTTACTGTGTGAGCACCATAAAAAACTGAAACTGCTACGAATAAATTTCTGTCATCTTGTGACCTACATGACCCTTTACAGACTCTTTTTTCCTGCTCCCTAGTGAATTAATTTCTTTGCTGGAAATAATAAGTGCCCCAATCTGGGTCGCGCTTTTTGCTTTTGGACCTTTTTAGGCCACACCTGAACCATTGTTTTTTATAAATCCAGCCTGAGAGTGATGCACACCACAAGACAAGGCTAGTGAAAAGGAAGGTTCCAGAAAGCCTTACAGTTATGGAGGTAGATGTAGACGAGGGGGTGATGATGATGAAGAGCCAGTCATCACGAACATCACTCCTGGGCCGGCGGAGATGGAGACCAACATTATTAGACTATCCCAAATCGCTGCGAGGGATGTAGCACGGATACCACCAACACAGGTAACGCCAACACGACCTCCAGCTTCCATATTTGCCTTTGCAAAGGCCCGGCAGGGACCTACATCAAGCTCAACCACCACCTCAGTAGGTGGTGGTAATGTAAGTGCACAGAGTCAAATTCCATGCACACCCTCCATTTCATCTGGTATTGAAAGTGGCACCTCCAGCAGCTGCAGAAAGTTCTCCTCCCCAGTTTGGGACTTCTTTTCGGTTAGCAGTAAGGAGGAGAACATTGCTATATGCTCAATTTGTCGGCAGGCTGTTAGGCGGGGTAAGCTTGGTACAAACTATGGTACCGGAGGACAAACAAGTCATCTCAAAAAACACCACACTATCAGGTGGGAGGCTCACCTACTTCACTTACAAAAAAGTAAAACTGGACCCATTGCTGTTGTTGGGGATGAAGAAGTAGGGGAAGATATGATCGCGGTGGAAGGTCAACAAGAGGGAGACATTTCTAGCCCTACCCCCAGCAGTGTACTGGTAACGCCCACATCCTCAGCAACATCTCAGTGGCACAGTAGTAAGAGTCAACATGAGACACCAAGGCAACCGGGCACTGCAATGAGCAAAAGTGCAACGTCGTTGAGCCTAGCTGGGTTCAAGAAGAAAGGTGCACCACTAAGGAAAATATTCCAGCCTACCATTGACAGCATGCTTAGGTCGGAGGGGCAGTACCAACGCAACCACCCAACGGCACGGTTGTACAATGCGAAGCTGGCTAAAATGTTAGCGCTGGACCTTCTCCCTTTTTCATTTGTGGAAGGGGTGGGTTTCCTTGAATTTGTGTCAGCCATCTGCCCTAAATGGAAGGTTCCCAGCCGTTCCTATTTTGCCCGAGTTGCTGTTCCAGCACTACATCACGATGTGCTTGAATTGGTTGGACAAGCTTTGCAGCAGAGTGCTGTTCACAAAATCCACCTGACAACAGACATGTGGACCAGTTGCCAAGCCACTGATTACATGTGCATCACTGCACACTGGGTCTCTTGTGGGGGTTAGAGACAAGCTATCTGAAGTAGGTGCTGTTGACACAGCTGCAATTTTTAATGCTTCTCGGAAACATGCAACTATAGCCATGTTCGCCATGGAGAAATCTCATACTGCTGAAAACATTTTGGAAGAGTTTAACAACAAGGTCTTTGAATGGCTGCGCCCCAGAGGGCTTCACATTGGTTTTGTTGCCACGGATAATGGCAGTAATATACTTAAGGCCATGACGCTTGGTAAGTATTTCAGGGTCCCGTGTTTGGCGCACTGCATTAACATTATAGTTCAAGACTTTCTGAAAAAAGAACCCATAGTCAGCAACTTACTGACCACCTGCCGCAGAATATGCACGCATTTCAGCCATTCTTTTAAAGCCCGGAAGCAGCTGAGGATCATTCAACGTGACTATAGAATGCCAGTCAAAGCACTGATCCAGGAGGTGGCAACACGTTGGAACTCAACGTATTACATGCTTGACCGTCTGTTTGAGCAGTACAGACCAATCAATGAATATGTCATGCAAAGGGCGGATGCTGCTGTGAAAGGCATGACCCTTCAGGTGGACCAATGGTGTCTAGTTAAATCTCTTACAGAGATGCTTCTTCCTTTCGAGGTCTTCACACGTGAAGTCAGCAAGGAGGACTGTACTATGGGCCAAGCTATCCCATTGTTGCACATGCTAGAGCAAGAGCTGAAGAGGGTGTGTGAAGCGTACATAGGTGTGGAGGAAAAAAAGAAGCATACCAGTTGGCGGAGAGCTTATCATGTCGCTTAAGTGAAAATGCAAGGGTGCAAAATAAGATTCTGTCACAACAACATTACATTTGTGCCACAATTCTGGATCCACGGTACAAAGCGGCACTGCACAGTAAGACATTACTCCCTTTTTCAGAAGTGGATGTTGCCCGGTACAAAACTTGGATAGCTGAGGCAGCCAGTACATTGGAAAATGAACGGCTGGTAATTAAAGGCCTCAAACCCACATCAAGTACTGCAGCAGGGCATCCTGCGTCAAGTTCAACTTCAGAGCCTGTGGGCAGTGCATTTGGTTCACAGCTGTCACCAACACTATCGACAACAGCAAGAACCGGATCATCATCAGCCCCAGTACAAACGGCACAGAATTGGTATTTACAGCAAGGACTTGCTAGGTCCAGTGCTGATGCAAAGACAAAAGAGGGCGCACTAAGTTTAGCACCCCTGAACATTGACCGAATGGTCCAGGCCTACCTGGATGACCCAACAGAGGTCTACATTGATCAAAACCCATTGCGGTATTGGTATGGCAAAAGGGGCCAATGGCCAGTGCTCAGCAGGCTGGCGATCAACTATCTGGCTTGCCCTATCGCAAGTGTCTCTTCTGAACGTGTTTTCAGTGCTGCTGGTTCCATTGTAACAGTGAAAAGGACCAGTCTCTCACCCATAAACGTGGAGAGGTTAACCATGATCAAAATGAATCAGCAATTTATACCACCGAATTATACAATACATGAATCACCGCAGGAAGATGAGGACAGCGGCTCAGGTGATGGAAGTAGCGTGTTGGATGCTGATTACCTACTTCTGGTTGAACCTCCAGAGTTTGAGGAGGAGCTATACTTCCCTGACGGTGACAACTAGGCTTCCAGTTCTTACTGTGGTTCTCCCTTATTTACTTCTATTTCTGTGTCTGTCTTTCTGTTTGGAAACTTCAAATCACAACAAATCCATCACCACCGTCTTCGTATTTTATTGCCTTATGAGTTTCAGCTCTCTGCATTTCAGTCCACTCCTCCGAGTCCTGCTCCTCCATCCTCCTGAATCGACCTAAATCTATTGCCCTCAAGCCAGATGATGATTGGATGTAGCATAATCAAAGAAAAACTAAAATCTTGCCTCGTTGAGTCTCTCCAAAAGAAGTGGAACATGATGATGACTACTATAGCTATCCTCCTTTCCGAGCCGATACAGACTGCCCATTAACTGAAGATGAGAAGGAACAGGTAATGAATGATGACATGCATTGGACGCTGACTGAGTGATTTGTGTTGTTGTTGTTTGTAGTGCATGAAGGTAATTCATTGTGTACTATTATCTAATCTACACACTAAAAGTAACCCAATGCAATGTTTCTTTCCAATCTTGTTTTTCAATAACAATTTTCTACTTCTACTGCAGGCCGATCCATTGCATTTTGAATATGGAAAGGGGACTCAATCTGTACACTACTGCACACTGAGTTGGACAACACACCATGATGATGACCACAGTGACATTATCTCTTCGCACTCCAGTCACTCAGTACGATCCGAGATGATTGATGGAATAACTCAGTGCGTTTCATGAGTGCATTACAAGGTAACCAAGTCAACAACAACCACTGCAGACCTACATGTCTGTGTAGTGGTGGAGTCGAGTGTGGTGGTATGGTATGACTGACAGCGGGGCATTGATTTAGTCACTTAATTTGTAAAATGCTATGTTGCTGTATATCTGCTTTGTCTGCCTCTGTCAAAAAAGGTACGCTAAATGGAGGATGTGTCACGGGTGCCGTGGGCCTGCTCAGTCCTGTTGTTGTTGGAGGTTAATGCTGGAAACAGACTAGAGTAGACATGATGTATCCAAATCCATGCCGCCTCTGAAAGTGTTCTTGTTGCACTCCACCGTAATTTAGGCATTTTTTTCTACTTGATTTTTCAATATCCCTTTGCTTTTCCCATCTGCAATTACAGGCCGGCCCTTACCCTGTGCTACACTGGGAAAAACAACTCTCACTTACCTTACCAATGAATCTACATGTGCCAGGCAGGCAGTGGCGTCACGCAAGATTGATGGCCGGAGCGTCCATGGAATGGAGGACCAAGACGAACGCCGAGATGCAACTCCCCATTTTGACCAGGATAACGTACAGTAACAGTATCAACTTTCATCATCTTTTAAATTTCGATTCTTTTTTTTGTCTTCAATCATTACTACTGTGTGTTGTTGTTATGTTTGCTCTCTGCTTATATAATTCAATTCATCCCTACAGCATTTTTTGACTTTTCTTTGCTATCTTTAAGCCCGGGCCGGTACAACAGAACAGAAACTGTATGTAATTCGGATCTCTCTGAGGGCAGACAGGCAAGGCAAATTGCATAATATACTGCTGCCCTGTACTGTCTAATTGTCTAGTAGTAGTAGTTAGTAATATCATTAACCATCAAGTTATCATCATCATGCATGCATTTCCTTTTTCTCCCTTAACTGATTTATGGATATGGTTGTCTGCCAAGATTGTGTTTTGTTGTTGTCCATGCGTACTGTTTTTCTTTCTCAAACCTTTCCCAAAACCCCCTTCCCAACCATTCATCAAACCCTAACCCTCTTACCCCGGGCTGTGTGGCTTATTGAGGTGTGACTAAATTAAATGTACACCAATAATTTATCACACGCTTGCTGGGGCGGATGTGGCTAAAGCAACATAAATGCATTTTCAAGGCAGGGCGCGGATCTTCTTCTGCTTGCCCACCCTCCTATGAGCAGTATATTTGGGATTTTTTTACCAAAGGAACCGAATCCATCAGCATTAATTGCCATCATAGATTGGATTTGTTGTCATCGTCCGAAACAGCACTAACGGTTACGCTTGTGTCGAGTCACGGACCACGGTGTACTGTAGGCCTAGTCGAGTGACTCGACACAGCTAGAGTTTGTAACTCTATGTACTAGGCTATCCCCGCAACCATTATGTTTCCTTGTATTTTGGCATATTATTGTTTGGCAGTAAGTTCCGTACTGTACTTTGTTCTACTACTCCTCCCACAGACTCTCTCAGGCGACTGACTGTCTCATTTTCTTTTATTTGCAAGTGCTACTGCCAGGGTCTACTACTACTACCACCACAACCATGGCATGTTGGGAAAGAAAACCATCACCACCATGCAGCCATCGCCGTGCCCAAGTTAAACATCAAGCACAGGTAAGAGAAGAGGTTTGGGTGAGGCATAATTAATAACGGATTTTTTTCATTAATTCTATTTCACACACCCTTTGAGTCCAGTTGCAGAATGCATAGATTATCAGGAGAGACTGACAGTACTAGTAGGACACGTCCCTCAGTGACGGGTACCGCATCTGTCTGTTTGTGTCTTAGTAACTCAGCCAATTATTTAAATCAAACACTGGCTGTGGCACTGCACCAGCAAGGAAACCGTGTGACGTAAAACAGTAACCCCACCCACAAAACATTAACCACATCGTATATTAAGTCTAAATATGTAATTTAATACCCTAACAAAAATAAACTATGTAAAAAAATCCCACAACACCTGACCCACCCCTCTCCCTAACCCCAACCAATGTTCATGTCCCGCAACGAAAAAGTCCAACAAATGTCCAAAAGTCCAAAACCCAACGCCCGATTCCCACCCACCCAAATAAGATATAAAAAAGGGGCAATAAATAAACGGGGTCTCAGCAGGCTCGCCTCTCCAGGACACGGATGCGCTCCTCCAGGCGGGCCACGCGGTGCTTCAGCGCGCGGCAGTTGCATCCACAGTGGGGGTGGGCAGCAGTGCTTCTTCCTGTGTGGCGGCGGGTGGCTGACAGGCGGTGACGCCGTAAGACTGGGGGGGGGTGTCTGGGGCCCGGGGCATTGGAGGAGGCTGCAGCTGCTGCCGCCTCCTCCTCCTCCTCTAGAAGAACCAGGCGCCGGTATTCGGCCTGTATGGCCTCCAGCTTACGGCGCCGGGCCTTGGCTGCCAACTCCTTCCTGTTGACTTTAGGAGTAGCTATATCAAGAAGAAAAAACAAGACTATTGTAAAATATACTCTTAGCAAAGCAGTCAGACAAATACATTCTACACATAGTGGCACAGTAGCACTAGCAAGCACAGTACGTAACATTTGTGGTATGTATCTATCCTCCCACTACCTCGGCCTCGAACATTTGTGGGAGTTTCAGGCATTCCACCACCCATGCATCTGATTCATATCACACACCTATGCATGCATGCCACGTATCCTTCTCTGCCAGTCATAAATATAAAATCTCGCCCGTCCTTCCTCCTTCCACCCTTCTTTCCCTTTTCGTTCAACCCATCCATCAAGGTCATCTGATCAGACTTTTAGTCTTCTCCATAAAAATTTCACAGCTGAGTTGAAGTCCGATAGAGGCCATTGGTTACTCTCAGTAGACTCCCGTCGCTAATGCTATTGCTAATGCTGCTAAGTAAAGGGTGTCTTCTTCAACCGGCGTTCACAACTACTTCTTACTTAAGTCTCAAAAGTACAGTATACATTACACCCTTGCAGCGAGTGTAATGTCAATAAGTAAGGATTAGGAATATAACTTACCACCGCCCGCCACTGCTGCTGGCTCACCCCCTGCAGCTACTCCAACTGCCGCATCGCCTGCACCCTCAGCGGCCGCGTCACCTTCACCGCTGGCCCCGGTACTGGTGGTCGGTAGTACGCCTAGAAAAACATTACACATTTTTCAGATGCCATATACACCTCCCCCTATTTTTCACTAGCATGAATGAAAAAAAGTTAATACATATACAACATACATCACTAGTATAAATCAGGTAGTAGAGTAGACACTAGTAGTGTTATATGGTCCCTAGGGTCATTTTAGTCTTTGCTAAGTTTCCCCGAGCCATGCAACCATTTTAGCTCTGTCTTTTATTTTTACGCAAGTTACCTCGCAGCTTGTTGTGAAATACGCCTTTGAGGCCACATGAGCTCATACTGCTACTGTCTGAGCACTGCGTACAAGGTCGAAAAACAAGCGACTTTGTTATGGAGTTATGGTGTTAGTCCATATTGCTAATCCATAAAAAAAACAGCACTTTTTGGCACGACTGAGAAATGCTTGCACTATACTAACTCGCACCATTTTTCTCATTACAGACGGAAGATTCACTTATAAGAAGAACCAGAGCTTTGCAGAGCTTATGATGTAACCACTACTAGGTTCTTCTAAGGTGAGGGCTCCCCAGAATTCTCACATCTCCATTTAGAATTTTATATAAACTAGATTCCTACCAAGGGGAGGGTGGTTCGCCCACCACTGTTCAGTTATCATGATCTCGCCTTTTGGCTTCTATGGACTTGTAGTTGTAAGTAACTTGTAAGTCTAACTAACTGTAACAATGTTTATTGTTTTAATCTTATACATTTTGCTGTTGCTGCTGCATTATACAACATACAGAGCTTGTCAGTTGGAAATAAAAAGAAACCTTTTGAACTTACATAGACTCGGTGGTATTTGGTGTGGACTTACACAAGAGTGAGCAAAAGGGTGTGCATTGCTTCCGCGACAGAGGTTGGGAGTGTTATGTTGTCTGGGTTGTCTACTCATTGGGTATTTTGGGGGGCGTTTCGGAGTAATGAGACACTATAACTAGTCGGTCAGGGGATTGTGGTGGCTTCCGATTGAGGTGTGAGGAAGGTCCAACCTCCCATCACCAACGTCCTATTTTCTTGTGCAAAGTTCTGTATGTGCAGAATCCCTGCAACAGTAGTAGTATGTCCTATCCTATCTAAAATTCTAAAATGTGGTTGGGCATTTTCTTGGTGGGAATTGTCAAAAAGCCTCAAGAATAAGAAGACTAGAAGTAGTAGAAGAGGACAACCCAAACTCAATGGCTACAGCTATTGGTGAATGAGTTTTATTTAAAATATTTGAAATAAAGAGTGGGCAACTGGGCAAGCTTAGCTACAGACAGACTAATAGTAGTAGTACAGAGAGTCATAGCAGACGCAGTTAGAGGCAGGGATAACAAGAATTTAGAAACAGATAGTATAGAGCAAAGAAGATTTTGTAAAAATTCGAATTAAGATACCGAAATAATAGTTCGGAAAAAATAAGGTGCAGGAAAAGTTTTGGAAATATAATTATTAATATTAACCACTGGTGGACTTACTGGGGCCAGCAGCAGAGCCCTCGATAGAGGAGCGGTCCTGTCCCTGGGAGGCATCTTCCAGATCTTCTGGGCCCACCGCCTGCGACCCCGTCTTCTTGCCCCTGGGTGCTGCTGATCATGTAAGATTTCATAAAGAAAGAGACAAAAATTAAAGTATGGTGTGAAATAAATAAAATATTTTAAAATAGGCACCAAAAACATTTTTGGTTACAAAAATTGCAATCAAATTGACCTATCTGATCGACTGGTAGTATTGCGAGATTCACGGACCGTCTAGCAAGCCTAACTACCACCTGACCTAGCCCACCTATTCCAATCCAGACGGGCCAATTGTTCAGTAAGTCTGCATTTCCATTTATTTTAGTCCTCAAAAATGCATAGATGGAGGACACATGCATACATTTTTGCATACACCAAATTGTTGGCTGGTTGCTGCTGATGTTCTGCTAGTGATGATATAAGCCTATTAACACTCAGTAAACAAACTACAAAAGGTTCTGCTAAGGACTGGGGTAAGCATCACTCAGCAGCCCGTGACGTGACAGAGGATGCGTCACGCACACAACTTACAAATTACCAACTAATAAGTAACTAAACCTATCAATCCACCACTATCCCTTCTTAGTGGCACGAGGACAAAGGAAGGACTACTCTCTCTAGCATTACATCACTTAAGTTCTCTAAAGTAAACTCTTACATAATCATCAGGCCAAGCGAGCGCAAAGTTGCAAACAAGTAAGATTAGTAGCGCCGAGCGCCTGTGTCATAACAATCACAGATTTTTAAACGTAATTTACCTGCAATGTAAGCAGCAGCATTCTTGCTGGTCGGAAAAAAAAATATTCGCAATATATAACACAGAGCAGAAGAACACAAAGTTGTAATATTAAATAGCTACTCACCAAGCCCCGGGACCTCCACTCTAGCAGTCAGCAGGTCCTGCTCCCGGTCCAGAATATCGGACCACCGGTGCCTCAGCTGATTCTGTGTGCGCCGGACACCAGAGCAGCGAAACACTGCCCGCCGCACCTTGCCCCACCGCTGCCGACGCTCCTGGAGCCCGTACCCGGACCCAGGCCTGCCGCCTGCTGCCAGGGTTAAGGGGAGGTGGCGCTGAACAAAAAAACCAGTGCGGCCACCTCCGCCTCATTGAATAAGGCCCGTGCCTGCACCCCTCTTTGGCGCCGTCTTCCGCAAGGAAGGCGGTCGCGGCTCTGGCTCCGACTTCGAGCCCTGTGGCTGTGGCCCTTTGCCATGGTTCTGGGTAGGCGGGGGACGGAAAAGAAAAGGTAGGAATTAAATAAAGTAAGTAAAAGAAATGAAAAAGCAGGTAATAGAAAAAGTGTGAAAAAGTAGTTAAAAACACACAAAAAGTAGAGAGAAACTCAAAATATAGAATCAGGAAAATAGAGAGATAGATAATAAACAAAAAAGACCCAAAATAAGTTTACAGAAACAAAGGATTGAAAAGATAGAGGGAGGATTGAAAAGCAGGCCCAGAACCATAGAAATAGAGTGAAAAACAAGATGGCCGCGCCCATTGCGACCGCATGGGCAAGTTCGCGCGATATTTCCCCCGAGCACGCAAAAAGCGTCGCGAACACGTAATACGCGTTCCCGAACAGGAAACCCTTATCGCGAACGGGCGGGAGCATGCAATACGCGACCCGGAACAGGAATTACCATCGCGAGCGGGCGGGACAAGTGAAAACAAGATGGCCGCGCCCATTAGCGACCGCATGGGCAAGTTTGCGATATATTTCCCCGCGAGCACGCAAAAACACATCGCGAACGGACGGGACAAGCAATTCCGCGATTTCGCGGAATTTCCGCGAGCTCGCGGAATTTGTTAGCAATTTCGCGAAGATTTGCGTAACGCGACTACGCAAATTCCGCCCACCACTACTTAGAATCCCTTCTTCTTTCAATAAACTGGTAATATGAATGGTCTGAAGCAACTGCCGTTCATAAATGATATAACCTTTCATTCAGGTACATAACTGTTTTTCTTTCTTTGCCAAGTAGACTCTGTTTAAGCGGCGCGGACTCCCCACAACGCCCAGAGCACAGGATCAGGTAAGCGATAAACAATATAGATTCTTGATATAACAAGTCAGTGCGAGAGCGCTGTTACCGTGACAAGATTGACTCAGCTTTCTGTCTCTCTCTGAGGCTCTTTTCCAATTCCAGGAAACCGGAACGAACGCGCCGAGGCCCGCCAAGGAAGGACGAACCGACTGGAGGAGAACGCCGCAACACGCCGAGATGCTCACGAGGAACCCAACAACCCGGAAGAGTACAGGTAAGAACGGAAACCGGAACTCCGAAACCGCTAGAACGCAAAGCGCGTTTGATTGAGGGAAGCCGGGCTTTAACTTGCCTGACCCATCTCTGCGCCTGCGTGGTGGAAGCCGGCGGCCATTTTGGTAGTTCGCTGCTCCCCGTTCGCCCGCGCGCAATGCTGACAGCTTCTCCAGTACTGCGCTTTATGTAAGTTGATGGTTGTGGTACACATTCATTAAACATCCATGAAAAAAGACCTTTAATAACATACATATATATTTGTTAGGAATTTTTCATATATCCCCATCAAACCTCTGGACTTTGACCAATCGAATTGCAGGTAAAGCTACCCAGTGCTTCAGGTGTACACTTTTCAGAGCCCTGTAAAGGGGTCTTAGAGAGAAAAGAGTAGGAGAAGAAGTGAAGTAGCCACTTCAAGTCAAGTCAGTTTTATTGGAATACACCTCTTCTGAGATCAACAAAACACACTACAAAAATATAAAATATTACACGTTAATATATTTTCAAAAAACTTTACAAGAAATTAAAAATACAATAAAATAACATTTAAAAATACAATAACAAGCATTGGGAGGAGTCATCATTAAAATTTGGATATCACTTGATAATTTTACCTCATGCTTCAGGAATAGTGGGTGTAAAAACATACTTTGTTGTGTTCTTAAAGCCTAACATTTAATTGACAGGATCGAGATCTTGAGACCAGCATCACACAGAGGACACAACCGCTGGTGAGAGGGTAAGCCCATCCAGGCCTCTATTACAGCTTCCTGCTCTCAACAGAACTATGTCTTCTGGTCTTATCTTCAAATAAAAATTCTAGGTAGTGTTGCATTCTATTTACCATAGCTAAAACAGATATAGTGTTGTATGACTTCAACTTTTTACAATGGCCACTATCTACTTTATAGGTTACTTGAGATATTGCCATTTTCAGGGCCAGTTTCCATTAACAAGAGACCAATCTTACAGATATTACTCAGTCATTGCACAAGACTAGACGACATAAATGCAATTCCTAGAAAAAAAACATTTTATGACGAGGTGTGGCCAGGGCAGGAACCCAGAATTGGTTTGGAAAGGCGGAAGGTTGGACATTGGGCGATGGGCCGGAACCTAAGGGTCAACTGTGGGCCTGTTTTTGTTAGGAGCTCTGTTAACCGTCCCACAGAGCCTTCCCATCTCTTCCCCACCAGGCCACTGTAATGTGGGGCCAGCATTATAGGGAGGCAGGTTTGGAGGGGGGAAGCTTGCAGCAACGTCGATTGGCCAGATTCTGGCTGCTGCGGACTTTAGCTTGGCCCCGTGATGTGCTGTGAAACTGAGGCGCCTGGCTGGGAGCAGGTTATACGGCCATTGGGCCATCATCACCTCTGCTCCCCTGGAGCAGCAGCAGCTCTGTCCTTTTCTTCACCCCTCCCCTGCCAGGCCATCGCCCTGAGGCTATAGTTGACAGGGGAGGGGTCAGAGTAAGTGAAACGGCGTCGCTGAGGGTCTGTTGTTGGCACCTCGGCTCCAGAGTCTTTCAGGCCCTGGTAGAGGGGGGTTGTATGTTTGCATAGGCCTCGCTGTGAGGCACCTTCCCCAGAGAGAAAAATGGAGAGGATGTAATGTTAGGGTCAGAGCTGCCGAATTTGAAAATATGGAAATAGGTTTGAGTCCCAGCCTCAGCTCAACATCCTGTGATTCTGGGCAAATTACTTAATTGCCCAAGGCCTTAAAAATATAATCGTTGCCTTTCAGCCGAGTTTGCACTAAAACTACAGCAAAAAAGAACCTTCTGTTTGCTCATGTTTTAAAATCTGCAAAGCTGGAGCATAATAATAAAAGAGGATTCTTTATACAATAATAAAAACATCAGTATTCCTTCTTAACATGGGTTTTCTGCCTTTGTTTAGTTTTTAACTATCAGTCACAGATCATTAAAGCAGCTTTAGACCACATTTTAAACTGCATTCACCTTATGTTTATTGTTTAAAGTACATATTGATCAGAAGAGAAAATCCCAGCTTTACTGTGATTTTCTTCATTTTCCTACCAGCCAGGACATTAAAAAAACGGTAATGCCGGTTAAAATAACGACCAGGTGGCAAACATAGCCACATCAAGAGTTGTGGCCTTCAGGCCACTTTATTTTGCCTCACTCGCACAGCCAAAATGTAGTGCTTCTTAGTTTTCACCAATGTTTCTGGCTCTATGCGCTTTAAAATACATAATTTATCAAACATTTCTCTAAAAATTAGTCCAATGAGACTAGCCAAATGCTACTTCATAAACAGGTGTGATCCAGGAATGTGGGCCACTTTTTGGGGGGTGCCCAGGCCAAATTGTGATCAAAATCCGACCCTGCAGAACCCTGAGCTTATGCACCCCTTCGGAGCTCTGTCGTCTGGGTCCGACAATAAGAGATTTATTCTACGTTTTGGCCCACAATAAACACTGCAAATGAAATAAAAGAGCACTCAAGCTCCTGAGCGCCAGTTTTGAGGGTCGCAGTAGACTAGAGCTAGAGTGCAACCGGAAAACAGCAGCAAGTCACCAGTGCAACTCCAAAGGGTGAAGACTCAAAATGGCCACTGGCGCTTGCCCATAAATCCTTCAGAGTCCGAAAGGAGACACTGGACCCGCACCCGGGAGGTTTGTGCGACACTCTTTGAGAACTGGGAAATGGTGGCAGCTACCTCGGGGAGAGAAAAGACCGGGTATACTTGAGTCAGAAGCGGAGACTCCTCTGTCCGGCCCTGAACCCAAGCCAAGGCCCACCCAACTAAGCCCCCCTCAACTTGGAATAACAAGGAATTACTCCAGGTCTAAGTGGTGAGGAACAGAAAGAGGCCGTAGCCAAGCAGCAGATGGAGTAACTGGCTCAGGCTGAAACTTACCTTGAGAAATTAGTACCTTGGAGCCTACCCCTCTCCTTCTACTCAAAATCAGGGCTCCAAACAGAGCGGCGCTGCCAGGGAACTCCCATAAGCACATACATCAATCTAAAACTGCAAACACACCTTGAGAGCCCATGGTCAACACTATGAGGGAACGAACTGTATAACGTATTGCTTACTCACTACTTCTAGAGGGATCTATTCACTTACGTCCCCATGTGGAATGGCCATCTCAAAAGCCAAAGCTATGAAAAAAACATTATCAAGAAAGTTTTCATGGCCCACCAGCAGGACACCCTCACGACTGCAGAGAAAAACCCCTATGGTGTCCAGTGGCGAATTCACCATCTATGATGGCCCCAGTCGTGAAAAGAGATTTCTATATTCTTATACAAGAACTGCACAAAGAAATGACCACTCTCCACTAGGATATTAATAAATAAATCAGTGATCTGGATCACTATTTACAAAAGCTGGATGGATGCGTTGAACACCTTGAGGAAATAGCAATTGAAAGTGACCATGAGCAGGATACTCTCTTTGAGAGGGTTGCCTCTTTGGAGTGCAATCAACAAACACTAATTCCTAAAATCGACGATGGGTAGAATAGAAGTGGCCGAAACAATCTGCGTATACGAGGCATTACCAAATGGTCTTAGACACTGCTATGCCTTCCTATATACAGAAACTATACCAGAAACTCCTCTCAGCTCCGGACGATGCAGTCATACTATTGCATCGGGCCTACAGGTTGTACTCTGACTTTCAAAGGAAAAGGAATCTCATTCCAGACATCTTAACAAGAATTCTTTATTATAAACAAAAAGATGAGATCTTCCTATATTCACGCTCTCGGGGAAAGATACAACATGAGGGGGGTGAACTGTTGAATTTCCAAGATATCTCTGCATATACCCTGGCCAAGCATAAGGAATTCAAGACTGTGCCTGAGCATTTGTGGAAAAACAATATCCCTTACCATTGGGGATTCCCTCTCCACATTCTGCTCTCCTACATGAACAAACAACTCACAGCCTATTCCCTTAAGGAAGCAGAAGACATTCTGCAACGTAAAGGAGATGAGGGGACGACTGATCCAGGGTTATCCTCCCTAGTCTGAGACGGATCCTGACAGTGGAGGAGCGAACTCACCCAAAGCAACAACGTACAGCGCACAGGATGAGAAGTCAGAAAGATCCCACTCTACAGGAGAGACTGTCAGATGAGGACTAAGTACATATCCTTTTAAGTGGGAGCTTCCCCGATGGGGTTTTATTCCCTGGGAGTGGTGATTACTGACCATGGAGAAGTCTCAGACTCTTGCTGTATCCCTCCTTATGCTATATATTATCTGGCCTAATATCAGATTGTCGAGGCCCGATAGCTCTTACGGAAGCTGCCCCCACTCCACAATTCCATGTTTGTTACAACTGTTCTGATACTAGATAATTACATTTATTTGCTTTAATTTCTCAATTATTTATCCTCTTGTTTATAGCATCGCTTGTTCAGCCATTCATCGCGCAACCAAATTTTTGAGGGAAATGAGTACCCTTCCAGCATCATTTAATACTCTTGTTTGCTTATGTCCAGCCTGCCCGCACCCACAAAGAGGAAGGGCCTTCACTCTCCCATGTAACATAAAATTCTACTGAAGTGGCTCTACAGTAAAGATGCAGCAGTGGAAATTATTCAGAAGAGCCATCTAATGGCGCCTGATGTGGGCTGACTTACTCCCCATTGTACCCCTTGCAATATCACTCTCCGCATAAGAAAAAGTCTAAAGGTGTGGCGATTTTATTTGAAAAAGGGATACAACTCCAAGAGGAATCCACCTGTACAGATAAAGAAGGGAGGATTCTCATCTTGAAGGGTAGGGTGTCAGGAGCAGAGGTCACAGTAGTCATCCACTAAGGTCCTGCCAGTCGCAAATCAGTATGTTTTAGAAACCTTTTTGAACACATAGCTGAGCTGACGGACGGGATATTAATATGGGAAGGAGATTTTAATGTGACTATTAACTCTCATTTAGATCACTTCCACTTACATAGAGGGACCAACGTTGGCCCAAGGGTCTTTCAGGAGGGCCTTCAAGATCTGCACCTGATCCAGTGGTGGAGGTCACAACACCCTATTCCTAGGGATTACACGTTTTATTCAAACGCGCATAGAATGTCATCTAGAATAGGCAGGCTTTACACACAACAGGAAAATATACAGTTCTTCCCAAAGGGCCAGATTGACACACAAATTCTCTCGGACCATGCCGCTGTTCTTGTGAAGTTCAACGCAGGGTTCCCTTTTCGTACCATACACAACGCTTGGCACATGGATGAAATCTTGTTCAGGAATCCCATAGTCAGAGCTGCTATTAGACTATTAGGGAAGCTCTCACCCACTATTTGCTGAAAAATTATGAACATTCAACAACCCCACCAATTCACTGGGACGCTGCTAAGACAGTAATGAGGGGAAAACTTGGTGCTCATTCTGCAAGGTTCAAGTCATAGGGCAGAATGTTAAAGGTTAAACATGAAAACAGAGGATCATGTTATAGTTATCAATTTTTACAAAAGCCCGGGGTGAACAGGAGCAAATGTTTTTGGGCTAAACAGAGCTCAGAATGCTGTTCGCAAGACAAACCTATTATGATTAAGGGAACAGGGCAGGAACACCTTTGGCTTACAAGATTACATTTCTAGGAACAGAAATGCGATTCAACCTATCAGTTCCACGGGAGGCACTAACTCAATACACTCGCATGATATCCTACAAACATTTAAATACTATTATGACTCACTGTAGGAAGCAGAACACACTAATGATAGAAAACAAGATGAATACCTCACGGGGGTACATTTTTCGACTGTCCTTACTAGTCTCTTGAACCCCCTTGAGGAATGAATAACTCCAATGGAGGTGACTGAAGTGATAAAGTCACTTCCAGGTGACAAGGCCCTGGGACCTGATAGATTTGGAGCCTCTTTCTATAAAACAGTCAGTGACAGTCTGGAGGAACCAATCGCCCATACGTTTAACTAATTTTTATAGACCGGAGTAACACATGATACCATGTTGCAATCATAAATGGTTTTAATCCTTAAGCAAAAGAAAAATACAGAAAAGTGTGAATCAGATAGGTCAATAGCTCAATTAAACCCCTCTATATGAAGATCTACACAAAAATCCTTCGTAAACATTTGGAAAGAATTTGGCCAATCATTTTTCAGTCTACACGATCTGGTTTAATCTAAGGGCGACAAACCGGAGATAATATCAAATTGTAGTTGAACATCTGCCAGGTGTTGCAAGACATGAACATTTGAATGATACTTCTCTCATTAGATGCAGAGAAGGTGTACGACAAGCTAGACTGGTATTTCATGTTTAAAGTTTTTTACAAAACTGATCTGGGTCCCATGATTAAAAAAATCTTTCTGCTAACTTTGTCTCACCCTCAACAAGACTCAAGATGAATAACTGCATCAGTGAGAAGATCGCTCTGTAAAGAGGCACCCATCGGGCATGCCCATTTTCACCTTCCATTTCTGTGATGGGCCTGGAACCCTTGGTCCAAAATATCAACAATAACAACAATAACCCCGCCATCAACCATAGGGAAGCGAACATATAAATTGGTGCTCTTTGCAGACAATATTTTATGTTTTTTTCCCAACCTGGATGGTTTGGTCCCCACTCTAATTCAAGAACTGAAAGATTTAATTCAAGACTCTGGATGTAAAAACAACTACACTAAATCAGGGGAACTGGAACTCCCAAACTGTTCTGAGCTGGGAGCAAGACTCCTGGTAGACTTTAACATCCGCATGGCTACTGACTTCATTGACTGCTTGGGAAAAACCATTACAGTACACAGATGAGATGTATGCAATGTCAACTTGCCTCCTTTGCTTGACACTCTATTCAAAGACCTCTGCAGACTTGGAGGTTGAAAATGTCATGAAATGACAAGATATCCTGCATAAAGATTAATTTTCTTCCACAACTTCTCTACGTGGTCCAAACTGTGCCCCTTTTGATACCCAAGTGTGTTATTACCACAATACAAAACTAGCTTATTGCATTTACTTGGGAAGGGAAGGCTCCTAAAATGCCTAACAAAATCTTATTTATAAACAAATTTCAGGGTGCATGGGTTTTCCACAAATGGACCGCTATATCCGAGCAGCTAAGCTGCATCCTTTGATGGACCTTATAATTCCTAATAGTCAGAAAATTTGGGTCTGTTTAGAGGGTGCATATTCCTACAAACCGATTTATATTCTTCTATGGCTACCTCCGAAGCACAGAACTCAGAATTTTCTGCTCGAGTTCACTCATATCACTCTGACATATTGGAAGGCTAGCGTCAGACACTAGTAGGTTACTTCGTACCCGTCACCGATGTCCCCCATTTTGAGCAACCCGGGCTTTGCACTGGGTTTGGGAGACCCGGGATTCCGCAGATGGTTTCAGCGGGATACAGCTATCCTTGTATTTTCTAAGGGTCCAAGGGAGAAGCTCCCGTCTCCAGCAGAGATTGTGCAACACTAGTGGCTAGAAGGCTCCCCGATGTTTTATCTCTTGCAACTGATACACTGAGCCACATCAAAATGCAACAAAATGCAGGCAACAAGAGACTGCACGCATAAAGAAGGGCATTACACAAGTGAACACACCATTGAGAGATGCTCTGAAATGTGAAGGAGAATTAGGCCTACAGATGGATGATACTTCCTAGATCCACTTGTGGGAAAGAGCTGTCATTCTCTATATCTACGCCATATAAAGAAAATATCTATAAAATGCTACTGAGATGGTATTTGACCCCTGCCTGTCTTCATGCCATGTTTGTCTCATTGCTAGAGTGCTGGTGCTGTGGGAAAGAGAAAGATCTCATGGTCCATATGTGGTGGTTCTGCAAACTGGTCCAGAAATTTTGGAGGGACTTAATTGTTCACATTAAGGAGATAATTGGCTTGGAACTCAGACTCGATCCTTCTTCTCTGGTTTTGAGTGACACATAGGAAGATTCGGAATACGCAGTGACTACACTGGTCAGGAAACTCATCACACTCTTATTGGTGGCTGCTAGGCCAACCATGGACCAAAAGTTGCAATCAAACACTCCCCACTCAATACAATATGGCAGACAAAGGTTTGGTCAGTATATGCCATAGCAAAACCTACGGCCCTTGTTCGAGATAGAGTAGCGAGATTTGGAAGGAGCTGGTCCCTGTTTCACACGTACAACAATCAGCAAGACAGAATCGGCCTGGGCCCAGAAAAATCCCAAAATGATTACATGCATCCATTGGATCAGTGACCCAAGCTCCTCAGATGAAGGATGCTGAAGTTGAAGCTCTGTTATCAATCGCCATAGGGGCAAGTGGGGACATGACATCTATCTTACAAGGGGGTTTAGAACGGTTGAGCGAAGGATGGATGGGGGAATATGGCTGATCTGTTGTTCAGACTGACAAGTTTTATTGTACTTATTATTTTGAATTCAATTCTCTGTTGTAACAATGTTGGACTCTTCCTAGACGCAAGCTGAATGAATGTTGAAAGCAAAATATATAATATATACATGATCCACAAGCAACATGCAAAATTGCAGAGTTTCTGGTACTTTGCCCTTATGTGTGCATAGAAGTCCAATGTGAAAGAAATTCATACGTAGAACTTAAGTTATATGTGTTACTTATAAAATCAATAAAAACAATTTAAAAAAGAAAAAGCATTTTATTTGCCATGGCTAGATGCAAGTTCTTTTTTTCAGAATCCTCCTCAGAGAAAATTCCTTGGAGTGCATCAAGTGGTACCCAAAGCAGAGCCAGTTGAACATAGTTACAAAAACTGTATTGCAAAACACAGAAGACTCTCCAGCTACTCGATGAACTAGATTGTTGCCCAAGTATCATTAGAGGTAGAACTCTGGCAAAATAAAATTACAGGTGGAGGAGTAGGGGCAGAAGACACTACCGGAAGCATAGATTGTGCCCACTGGATCCAGACTTGTTGCTATGGCAATTGCGCAAATCAGAATGGTTCTACCAAGGATCCCTGCTGTCATACATTGGGGGTCCAGCAGCCTGCCCCAATCTAGGACTCTAGGAGAAAAGGAGAACTTATTCTCTCTCCTTTTGTGCCTGTTTAGGAGGTATTCATCCAGTTTGATCAGCAAGGGGCACAGCACAGCATGTCATGGATGGGGAATGTTTGAGTGGAGAGACTTGGTTGGTGACACACTATGCATGGTGAGCTGGAGCTTTCTAAGCTTTCCATCTCCTCCAATTACCCTAGCCGGACTTATTCACCCCAAGGACCCCAGAGCTCTCTTTCCACACAAAGGGTCAAAATATGAGTGGCTCGTTAAATTCAGTCCTGTGTGTAAACCCTGTGTGCGCATGGGATGGAATTACGAGGTTAGTTTAATTTAAAGTATCCAATACTTTTTGGATGCATTAAATAACCCAACATTCGTTAAATTCAGACAGGACAAACCTGCCGAAATTTAACAGGGGAAAAAATATGGTAATTACCGTATCATGTGGATTTTGGAGCATTAAATACTAAAATCCACATGTTATTCGCCAGAAAAACTCAAAATAGGTGCTATTTATAGCGTACACCATGGTATTGTTATTTATCAGGAGCCTTAAATAACGTTTTCACTCGTAATCGGGCCGAAAGTCTGCAGTTATGTTGATGGCACCCCCACAGTATCCTGAAGACAAACTACCTTATTCACAGTAGAAGCTCGACCACAATGAAACTGTCAAAAGGGCCAAACAACATTAATTTAGAGATATTTATCATGTGCAGTCTAGTAACTAGTGTACAACCAATGTGGTACCTCTCAAGTTCTTGGGCAAACGCCCGAAGCTCCTGTGTCCTTGCCCTGAACTTTCTGTTCCTAAGTCCCTGCATGCTCTTCTCACATTTGACTCCCCTGTTATCAGAGTGCTGGATTCCTTTAGTATCGCTAGATCCCTCTTGTGAATTAAGATCTTCCCCTGCTCAGCTTTAGCTGAAGAGTGGTATTAATGCAATTGTCTTCAAACGTTTTCATGTCAAATCTCTCCTCACATAAAATAATTACTTCCAGGCCCTCCAACATAACATATCTTCTCGGAATTTAAATGTTAATTATTTGAGGATCACGCAAAGCTTTTTAGATCTAGACAACATTCATATTCTATAATGATTTTCAGCTCATGAAGTTAAAAATGGTATCAGTGAACCAAACATTTTAAGTGAGTGCATTATAGGAGCATCTTAAAACTCCTAAAACTGTTTTTTTTCCTACGACAAACCCACTGAGAAATACAAAATACATTGCCAGGGAGACAGAGCATTTTAGAGACTTTGGGAGTTGTTGGTGTATACTGGTGAGCTCAACATCCAGGCCAAATGGAGTCTTCAGGATATGTTTATTACTCGTATAATTGCATCTCATAAGCACTCTTTGGGGTTTACCTTCATACTCCCAATTCTCCTTTAGGATGTTGCCTCTCAATCCAGTGGTTCTTTGAAGACAGTTCCCTTTCTGACCTTTTTATACCCGTTACTGATGCACTCCCACCTCTTGATAGCCATACTGACTGGTGATTGGCTTCTGAGACCCAATGACACCCACTGTCTCTCCCCCCAACTAATTGGTTCCCTGCTAAGATGTGCACAGGGGAACCCCGTCCCTTTCAAAAGGATTCTCTGCCCCTCTTCTTTTTTGGAAAGGCCCCTTTAATTGTGTTCTCAATGATCTGCGGCCTCTCTGCATCACCCTCCGCGACCAAAAGACACTGCCGTGCCTGCTGCAGGGGCAAACTTAGAAACATCCTTTCGACTCAGCTTCTTGCTCCTTTGCAGAAGCACTCCAATACAAGTTCTGCAGTGAAAGAGGTTTAGAACCTGGCCTCCTCTGAGACTTCTCCCCCTTGGTAAGTACTCTCCCAGAGTTTATGATAAGCGTTGTAGGAATTTGCCCAGGGCTGTCACCAAAGGAGTGAATATCATGGTAAAACGAGGAGGGTGGACACCTCGCTACTTTACAGTTGGCATGTATGTCCAACAATGCTCAATGGACATAAAATTTGGTTGTATGACGGAAAATATCAGGAACAAAAATATCATGATACACTAATATCCCATCAAAAATATTGGGAAAAACAATGTTGAATTTAGAAACGTTATATGTAAACTACAAAAACTTTAGAAAAAAATATTGTAGACCAGAATTTTGTCAAAAAACTTAATTATAATGAATATCTATCTATACATAGCATGGTATTTATTTACTTTAAGTTTTAAAGTTTGAAATAGTAATATAATTAAAAATTAATATACAAATATTTTAAAATATTAATGGCAAATAATATTATAATTGGCGGTCGCCACTGAGGGGCCGATTCTGATCTCGGTCGGAGGCGCACCCAATACCATTCGGTCGGGAAAAAAGCCATGCGAAAGCCTGTTTCCCGACCGATCCGTACAGCACACCGAGCGAGTAAGTACGATGCGCACAACAGCAAAGAATCCGGCCGAGCCGTACTCACCCAAACCAGGTCCTGTTCTCCGACCGAGGCGAATCCGGAAACGCCGAATCGAGTTGCACGGAAGGAAAAATGCAGCCCCGTCCGGCCGGACAAGTACGATGCGCTTTCCGTACGCGCCGAACCCGTCGCTACGCACGGCACGTCAAAGCATCCGGGAGAGGCGCACATAAGCTCCGATTCGCGCCACAACACGATCCACAGCTCCGAGACGAACACGGCAGCGACGAGGACGACGCGAAGCGACGAGGACGAGGCGAAGCGACGAGGACGACGCGAAGCAACGAGAAGGACGAACGACACGAACCAACCATGAATCCCTTCGTCCCGATCATACCAATATTCTACATATACTACCGTAACAGGCACGGACGCGTACAGCGCAGAAGGTAAGCCAGACACCAGCCACAAAACACATACAACACGTACACGACACATCACACACACACACAGGGATGCAGAATATACTTACACCAGCAACAGCAGCACCATAGGGGCGGGATGCCCATCACCAATGCCACATATGCACACAGGGGCCTGAATGCGCACCACCACCCCTACCCAGGGGGGGCAGGATGCCTACCACCACTACCACCCTTACCCAGGGGGGGCTGGATGCCTACCACTACTACCACCCTCACCCAGGATGGGCTGGATGCCTACCACTACTACCACCCTCACCCAGGGGGGCAGGATGCCTACCACTACCACCACCCTTAGCCAGGGGGGCTGGATGCCTACCACTACTACCACCCTTAGCCAGGGGGGCAGGATGCCTACCACTACTACCACCCTCACCCAAGGGGGCAGGATGCCTACCACTAGTACCACCCTCACCCAGGGGGCAGGATGCCTACCACTACTACCACCCTCACCCAGGGGGCAGGATGCCTACCACTACTACCACCCTCACCCAGGGGGGCAGGATGCCTACCACTACTACCACCCTCAGCCAGGGGGGCAGGATGCCTACCACTACTACCACCCTCACCCAGGGGGCATGATGCCTACCACTACTACCACCCTCACCCAGGGGGGCAGAATGCCTACCACTACCACCACCCTTAGCCAGGGGGCTGGATGCCTACCACTACTACCACCCTCACCCAGGGTGGGCTGGATGCCTACCACTAGTACCACCCTCACCCAGGGTGGGCAGGATGCCTACCACTACTACCACCCTTAGCCAGGGGGCAGGATGCCTACCACTACTACCACCCTCACCCAGGGGGGCAGGATGCCTACCACTACTACCACCCTCACCCAGGGGGCAGAATGCCTACCACTAGTACCACCCTCACCCAGGGTGGGCAGGATGCCTACCACTACTACCACCCTCACCCAGGGGGCAGGATGCCTACCACTACTACCACCCTCACTCAGGGGGCAGGATGCCTACCACTACTACCACCCTCACCCAGGGGGGCAGGATGCCTACCACTACTACCACCCTCACCCAGGGGGGCAGAATGCCTACCACTAGTACCACCCTCACCCAGGGTGGGCAGGATGCCTACCACTACTACCACCCTCACCCAGGGGGGGCAGGATGCCTACCACTACTACCACCCTCACCCAGGGGGGGCAGAATGCCTAACACTAGTACCACCCTCACCCAGGGTGGACAGGATGCCTACCACTACTACCACCCTTAGCCAGGGGGGGCAGGATGCCTACCACTACTACCACCCTCACCCAGGGGGGGCAGGATGCCTACCACTACTACCACCCTCACCCAGGGGGGGGCAGAATGCCTACCACTAGTACCACCCTCACCCAGGGTGGGCAGGATGCCTACCACTACTACCACCCTCACCCAGGGTGGGCAGGATGCCTACCACTACTACCACCCTCAGCCAGGGGGGCAGGATGCCTACCACTACTACCACCCTCACCCAGGGGGGCAGAATGCCTACCACTACTACCACCCTCACCCAGGGGGGCAGGATGCCTACCACTACTACCACCCTCAGCCAGGGGGGCAGGATGCCTACCACTACTACCACCCTCACCCAGGGGGGCAGGATGCCTACCACTACTACCACCCTCAGCCAGGGGGGCAGGATGCCTACCACTACTACCACCCTCACCCAGGGGGGCTGGATGCCTACCACTACTACCACCCTCACCCAGGGGGGGCATGATGCCTACCACTACTACCACCCTCACCCAGGGGGGACAGAATGCCTACCACTACCACCACCCTTAGCCAGGGGGGGCTGGATGCCTACCACTACTACCACCCTTAGCCAGGGGGGGCAGAATGCCTACCACTACCACCACCCTCAGCCAGGGGGGCTGGATGCCTACCACTACTACCACCCTCACCCAGGGGGGGCTGGATGCCTACCACTACTACCACCCTCACCCATGGTGGGCTGGATGCCTACCACTACTACCACCCTCACCCAGGGTGGGCTGGATGCCTACCACTAGTACCACCCTCACCCAGGGTGGGCAGGATGCCTACCACTACTACCACCCTCACCCAGGGGGGCAGGATGCCTACCACTACTACCACCCTCACCCAGGGGGCAGGATGCCTACCACTACTACCACCCTCACCCAGGGGGGCAGAATGCCTAACACTAGTACCACCCTCACCCAGGGTGGGCAGGATGCCTACCACTACTACCACCCTTAGCCAGGGGGGGCAGGATGCCTACCACTACTACCACCCTCACCCAGGGGGGGCAGAATGCCTACCACTACTACCACCCTCACCCAGGGTGGGCAGGATGCCTACCACTACTACCACCCTTAGCCAGGGGGGCAGGATGCCTACCACTACTACCACCCTCACCCAGGGTGGGCAGGATGCCTACCACTACTACCACCCTTAGCCAGGGGGCAGGATGACTACCACTACTACCACCCTCACCCAGGGGGGCAGAATGCCTACCACTACTACCACCCTCACCCAGGGGGGCAGGATGCCTACCACTACTACCACCCTTAGCCAGGGGGGCAGGATGCCTACCACTACTACCACCCTCACCCAGGGGGGCAGGATGCCTACCACTACTACCACCCTTAGCCAGGGGGCAGGATGCCTACCACTACTACCACCCTCACCCAGGGAGGGCTGGATGCCTACCACTACTACCACCCTCACCCAGGGGGGCATGATGCCTACCACTACTACCACCCTCACCCAGGGGGGCAGAATGCCTACCACTACCACCACCCTTAGCCAGGGGGGCTGGATGCCTACCACTACTACCACCCTCACCCAGGGTGGGCTGGATGCCTACCACTACTACCACCCTCACCCAGGGTGGGCTGGATGCCTACCACTAGTACCACCCTCACCCAGGGTGGGCAGGATGCCTACCACTACTACCACCCTTAGCCAGGGGGGGCAGGATGCCTACCACTACTACCACCCTCACCCAGGGGGGGCAGGATGCCTACCACTACTACCACCCTCACCCAGGGGGGGCAGAATGCCTAACACTAGAACCACCCTCACCCAGGGTGGGCAGGATGCCTACCACTACTACCACCCTTAGCCAGGGGGGGCAGGATGCCTACCACTACTACCACCCTCACCCAGGGGGGGCAGAATGCCTACCACTACTACCACCCTCACCCAGGGTGGGCAGGATGCCTACCACTACTACCACCCTTAGCCAGGGGGGCAGGATGCCTACCACTACTACCACCCTCACCCAGGGGGGCTGGATGCCTACCACTACTACCACCCTCACCCAGGGGGGCAGGATGCCTACCACTACTACCACCCTTAGCCAGGGGGCAGGATGCCTACCACTACTACCACCCTCACCCAGGGTGGGCTGGATGCCTACCACTAGTACCACCCTCACCCAGGGTGGGCAGGATGCCTACCACTAGTACCACCCTCACCCAGGGGGGCAGGATGCCTACCACTACTACCACCCTTAGCCAGGGGGGCAGGATGCCTACCACTACTACCACCCTCACCCAGGGGGCAGGATGCCTACCACTACTACCACCCTTAGCCAGGGGGGCAGGATGCCTACCACTACTACCACCCTCACCCAGGGGGGCAGGATGCCTACCACCACTACCACCTCCACCCATAGGATGGACAATGCATGACACAACCAGCACACCACAACCTAGGGCATGCAAGAAGAAGACATCCCCCAACACCATGACAAGCGTGTGTAGACTGTGTCAAATGCCTACAACACCGAACATGACTTCGAACATACAATGTGACCCCCTAGCACATGTGCCACACAAATATGTGTGTGGCACACACAACACAAGCAGGCCATGACCATTGTGGCAATGGGGTCCAAACCCCCATCATCACAGTGACCAAAAGGCAAGTGTGGGGTCCATAGCTGCAGCACATTTTGAACATTGTGGCAATGGGGTCCAAACCCCATCATCACAGTGACCAGAAGGTAAGTGTGGGGTCCATAGCTGCAGCACATTTTAAACATTGTGGCAATGGGGTCCAAACCCCCATCATCACAGTGACCAGAAGGTAAGTGTGGGGTCCATAGCTGCAGCACATTTTGAACATTGTGGCAATGGGGTCCAAACCCCCATCATCACAGTGACCAAAAGGTAAGTGTGGGGTCCATAGCTGCAGCACATTTTGAACATTGTGGCAATGGGGTCCAAACACCCATCATCACAGTGACCAAAAGGTAAGTGTGGGGTCCATAGCTGCAGCACATTTTGAACATTGTGGCAATGGGGTCCAAACACCCATCATCACAGTGACCAAAAGGCAAGTGTGGGGTCCATAGCTGCAGCACATTTTGAACATTGTGGCAATGGGGTCCAAACCCCCATCATCACAGTGACCAAAAGGTAAGTGTTGACAAAGTAAGAGGTGCAACTGCCAAACTGCATGGATGATTCCTGGTCACAGAACAACAAACACATCAGTTGCAAAGTAGTGTATGTGTCCCATTGCAACATAAATTGGGGGAGCCAAATCCTGCAGTGCAAATAAGACATAACTTTGGCCATGTGCAGACAAACAACACCCATGGGGGCTGACACAGTCAACAATCATCAATGACACAATGACAGAAGTGACCATCCGAATGCAGACCCACATATTTGCACCAATGGGCACACACATGCAGATACCCTGTGGAGACTGCAGATGTGAGGCGAACAGATACCAAACCATGGCAGCAATGGGACACACAATCAACAATTAGCACCAAATGAGGGCTCCCGTCCCATCAGCCTGGTCATGGAAGTGCCAACGGAATCATCAGCACAGATCCAACACACTTGTATAGCAATGTTGCACTGACAACACAGATGAGTCCTTCCCCATTGATGCCCAAACCTGCATGTTCACTGGAGATGGCCACACGGTCAGGGAAGTAGACGAATAGAACAATGGCAGGCACAACAGATGTGCAGGGGTGGAAGCCACAGATGTGAAATTGCCAATCTAAGTAGGAAATCCCATTGCCAAATACTGAACACATGACACCCTCAGATGCTGCTATGGATGACATGGATACACCACAGGATAGGACACATTCCCCCTGGACCACATGGGTTCCTGCACAGTAACACTTCATTATCATGAGACCAAATATCACCATCACTGCAGCAAGGGCATGGTTAGCATCATCAACATCATGTACATCAGAAGCAAAAGCACTAGAGAACAGAAAGTTGCTTTATTCAGCATATGTGGCATTAAAAGTAGAAGTCCGGTAGAACATAAACAAAGGCCAATGGCCAGTCCATCAACAAAGTCACAAGTGGGTGACAGTGGCAGATGCCACCCTACACATGCCTGCACAAAACCAGGGACAATCCACTAGGAGGGGCAACCGGGGGGGTAGGCCAGGCACCGCAGGGACAGGATCAGGGCTCACCAGGAGGAAGCAGGGAAGGGGTGGTGGGTGCTGAAGAGCCACTGACAACTGCAGTGGAGGTGTCTGACATGGTGTGTGCCGGCACAACTGGGGGGCATGGCTCAGATGTTGTGGGTGCCGGCACGACTGCAGTGGACCCTGCAGATGGAGTGGACAGGTCCGCCACTGCAGTGCCCAAGTCAGACAGGGTGGTAGTGGACTCCACTGCAGTGCCTACCACCAGGGGAGGAGAATGGGGAACAGGCAAGGTGGGCTGGACAGAGGGGAGGACACCCTCACCACATCAGTGGCACAGACAAGCGCAGCGGGGGTGTTGTTCCGGGAGAGCAAGTGGCAGGGGGAGAAGGCCGGAGCCTCTTGGGGATGGTATATCTGTGGGTGGGGGAACCTGGGGCAGGGTGTGGTGGGGGCACCTGTGGAGTGGGGGCCTGAGGGATGGAGGAAGGAGACCTGGTGCTTGAGCTGCAGGGCGGTGGCGGGGTCTTGCTCTTAGCACTCCGGGGGACTTGCGGGTGGGGGCCTCAGTCTGTCTGCGCCTGGGGGAGGGTGTCCGGGGGCGAGGGGCACTCTGCTCCGTGTGAGGGGCTTCCTCTTCCCCCTGGATGCTGGGGCAGCTGGATCGGAGGGGAAGAGGCCGAGGTCACTGAGGAAGAGGCGCTGGGTCTTTGGGGTTGCAGGTGAGGCAAGGGAGGGTGCTTTGGAGGGAGAGGCAACTGAGGACTGCGCAGTGCCCGTGGATGCGTGTGTGTGTACCAGGGCCCCATCCCCTGTGAGTCTGGTTTCAGTCCCCTGACTGTGCGTGCGTGTGCGTTTAGTTTGTGGTGTGTGTGTCTGTGTGCTGGACGTGTGTGTGCTGGTGTGTGCCTGTGCCGGTGTGTGTGTGCTTGGGACGGGTAAGGTGCTGGGGAGTGTGGATGGAGCAGAGGCAGGAGGGGTGAGGGACTGTCTGAGGAGGGCCACTGCTGCCGTCAGGGAGGAGTCCATGGACCTGTTGCCCCTCTGTAGGTCAGACATGCCCGATGAGATGCCCTCCATGAACGACACCAGCTGAGTCAACAGTGCGGTGTGCGCATGGAGGACACTCAGCATGGCTGTCTGCCCTACATGGAGCTGGCGAAGGAGGTACACAGACTCCTCACTCAGGGCAGCAGGGGACACAGGGGCAAGGGGTGCGGTGCCTGGGCCAAAGGAGACACGCTCCCGAACATGGGAGCCTCCACGGACCTGGGGAATGGGAGCCGATGGGAGGGCGGTGGTGGTGCTGGTGGTGGCGGGGACAGCAACACTAGCTGGCGTGTGGTGGCTGCTGACACCCGCCTCCACAAGGGAGTCATCCTCCGAGTTGCTCTGGTCCTCAGCTGAGGTGGATGGTGCTGAGGACTCCTCGGTGTGGCTCCCCTCGCCCTCCGTGCCACTGGGTCCCTCCGACCACTCCTCGGCTGCTGACCCAGTCTGGCTCTCTGGCTCCTCCTGGTCCGTGGAGCTGTCCCCTTCCGTGGCCGTGGATGTATCTGCAAACAATGGGGAAACAGACAGACATCAGTCACCTGCACCAAACGCACACACCACTGTGAGCACAGCACATTACAGAGCAAGCCCTGGCATCATTAGTTGTACATTGCTAAAAGTGCCCTAACTGAACAGGAGAAGCCAATTGTCAGTCTGATGCCAAGCATGGCACTCACATCCCACATGGCCTTGCACCCATCTGTCTGGTGTCTGTTGGATTGCAACACCCCAGTGTGGACACATGCACCAAGTACACAGTAGTTGGACAGTGCAGAGGACACGGTGTAGCATGTGGACATGCACACATCACAGCTCTTGCCACTGAGTCAGTACAGGTTTCCGGATGAAAGGGATGCCCAGAGTCAAATAGGAAATGCATGTGATGCATACCAGCGACAGACACCATGATGCACCCATGTCCTGATAGCCAGCGCCACTATGGTGTGCATGTAGCACATGTCACTCCCCTGCAGGACCACCAATACGTTGACACATGCCATGGCAGAGGCATGACTGCTAAGTCATACATCACTGTCTCAGTGATGTATGACTTGGCAGCCAGACAACAACACTATGCACTGTGTCACAACAGTAGGTCATGGGGAATGCAAGTCCTGGAGCTGCACAAGTGCACATGTACATCCCCCACACAACACATCATCTTAACCCTCATCTGTCCAGGTCACACCTATTGGACATATGGGAGACCTGTGACACTACCCTTGGAACCTGAGCCCCTCACAATTTGCTGTGAATGGGGAACAGCTGCCTGAACTTCACATTCGCATACCCCAGTCTGCACGGGCAGCTGATCAAACACCTATGTGACACACAAGTATCGTCTGCTATGGTCACATCTCCAGGGGCATGCTGAGCGCCTACCAAGAAACACCCCAGCAGTCCTGGCAACTAATCCACAGCACACTGACACAGAGGCAGACACCTGAGGGGTCAAATCACTGTGCACAATGTGTCAGCTGATACACGGGAGTGGGAGTACAGAGTGCATTGCATGGCCTGGAGTAGGCATGACTGTCCTGCTCCACATGAATGAGGGATGTGCCCTGGACAGTGGATAGCTGGCTATGTATGTGTGACACACGTAATCTGCACACTCCTGGGGCCCAAACATTGTTCCCACCCGCTGCATGGGCATGTGTACACAGGCAGTGCAACGATGGCTATGAACAGTTTGCCAGCAGTTACTACATGGTATCATTGCCTGGGAAGTAAAACCTTGTTCAAATGCACTGTCACTGCACCATACCTGTCCAGTGCAAGTCACTACACACTATGGGGGGTGACAACTACTCAGTGAGCCTGCTAGCCAGTGGCGTGCAGACTCTCAGCCTTGCTAGTCACACAAAATGCACATTCAGAAAGGCAGTGCACAGAACACTCACCTGCTCCCCTAGTGTCCCATACAGCTTGCTGTACTGTGGAAGTAGGCTGTCCAGCAGGGCCTGGTTCTCTTCAAGGCTGAAGGCTGGGGCTCTCTCCACAGTACGTGCCATTGCAGGGTCCAGAGGGGCAGAGACAGCAGCAGTGCAGTGGCAGATGTCATCCTGGAGCATGTAGTGCAGGCAAGTGAGCTCTCAGGGGAACAGCCAGCAATATATATGTGCTGGAGAGGCAGATACTGTCCCTTGTGTCCAAAGTGATAGGTCCAAGTCGTTTGCATCTTCTGAATCTGGCCAATCCATGGAATAGCAGCACCAAAACACGCCCACAGCATCCTTCAAATCCTCAACTTCATGACATACATGATTTTGCAACATTGTTGTGGGTGACCAACTGAATTTCCAGCAACCGACTCGTTCGAAATTCGAAAACGCGTCCGTTGCCAGGCAAGCCCATTGTCAATGGGTGCGCACCGATCGGTCCATTGCGGTACAGCGCGCACAGGGGTACAACGCGTACCCGCACACATTGAATGCAATGGGCCGGCCGGAGGCACCGATCCGTCCATTGCGGTACAACGCGCACAGGGGTACAACGCGTACCCGCACACATTGAATGCAATGGGCCGGCCGGAGGCACCGATCGGTCCATTGCGGTACAACGCGCACAGGGGTACAACGCGTACCCGCACACATTGAATGCAATGGGCCGGCCGGAGGCACCGATCGGTCCATTGCGGTACAACGCATCACTGTACATGTGACTGGCATATGTCAGCATGCCTGTCTCAGATGGACATATGCCAGCCACAGATAGCTCCCAGGGAGTGAGGGGCACACCTACATCACGACAGCCTGTCCAAACGTTATCATAAGGCATGTAAGGATACATTTCCTATTGTGTGTATGTTGGTGTACATGTTGTCCTGTGGGTGTCACCTGTGGGCAGCCACCCCCAGGCTGTGCACGTGTTCATGGGGACAGGATCCTGGGTGTTACGTGTACATGACCACTGTGATGTGCAACTGTTCATATCTGTGCATGTGCCATGGTCACATTTCACAGTGGTGTATGTGTATGTCATGTCACATACCCCGTGAGTCCCATGTGGGACGGTATGTTTGAGCCAGGGTGTCCCAGTGGCACAATAGTGATGGTCCTCCACAGTCTTTGTGCATGTAGTGTTTACAATGTCTCTGATTTCATGTGCACAATGGGAGACAGTCTCCACATCCACATTGTGTGTGCATGGACTCTGATGTTGTGCGTGTGTGTCACAGACGTCCATGTCTGTCCTGCCGTGGCAAGTGGGGCCACTACCTGTGGGGGTCATGGTTGTTTTGCTGTGGTGTATACATGATACTCCATGTAATGCCAGTGTCCATGTGGCATTACAGGGTCCCTGGGAATGTACCTGTCATTGAGCTGTGGTGCCTGGGGCACATCTGTCCTCACATGTCACTGTGGGGGTTATTGTGACACGGCAGCAGGAGATGGGAACTGTGACACGGCCTCATGATATCCAATGGGCCAACCTGGGACTAATTGATGCCACCTGTTGGACCGTGTTGACAGATGTTGGCCATGTATGTACCATACATGTCCTTCCGGTACTGCACACTTCATGTAGTTGTGCCTCATAATGATGTATGTTGGGATCTTGAGTGTGTTCAATGCCGCATATGTGGGGTGACTGACAATCTTGCTTACTTCTCCTCTGCACTGCAGGGCTCCTGCTGTCCATCGGCCATTCCCAGACCTGGCAACGATGGTGGAACGGGACAGCATCCGACGGTACCGCTTCACCAGGCAGCTGATTGAGGATTTGGCAGTGCAGTTGTCCCCACATTTGCAGCCTGGCCGGCCGTATCCTACAGCGCTGACCCCCAAGGTGAAGGTGATGGCAGCCCTACACTTCTTTGCCACCGGTACCTTCCAACATACTGTGGCGACTGCTGGTGGGATGTCACAGACCATGTTCAGCCGTGTGCTCCGCGATATTTTGGCGGCAATGTTGCTCTTCCTGAACCGGTACATCTATTTCCCTAGACTGCGACGACTCACTGACGTGAAGAGTGACTTTTATGCCCTGGGGAGGATGCCGCATGTCATTGGCTCCATTGATGGGACACATGTGGCTTTGGTACCACCACAGGCCCAGGAGCAGGCCTACCGTAACCGCAAGCACTACCACTCGGTCAATGCACTGGTGGTGTGTCTTGCAGACATGACCATCACACACGTGTGTGCCCGTTTCCCTGGTTCAGCACACGATGCCTTTGTGATGAGGAGTAGTCGCATCCCCAGGATGATGGCACAGATGCAGAACCAGCGTGCCTGGCTTGTCGGTGTGTACTGACTTTGTGCCATTGTGTGTGATCTGATCTGTAGTATTCCGCCCACTTTTCCAAGTCAGCTAATGTGCACTTGTCTGTCCGTAGGTGACTCGGGATACCCCAACATGCCGTGGTTGCTGACACCCCTCAGGAACCCTGTGACACCAGCCCAGATGCGCTACAATGAGGCACATGGTCGGACCAGGAGAGTGATTGAGCGGACCTTTGGTCTCCTGAAGAGCCGCTTCCGCTGCCTGGACAAGACCGGAGGGTCCCTCCCATATGCCCCTGCGAAAGTGTGCAAGATTATCATCGTCTGCTGCATGCTCCACAACCTGGCAGTGCGGAAGGAGTTGCCTCTCATCCAGGATGACAATGACCAACATCCGCCACCTGTGGAGGATCCTGGCCTGGACCACGATGCCAGTGACGATGATGATGATGATGGTGATGGTGATGTCCGCACACAGCTCATCACCAACTTCTTTAGCTGAATGTGAGTATCCTGAGGTGTCATGTCAATGATGTGAGTTGGCATGATGTGTGGGTGGTGCTCTGGTGCTGTTGGAGTGTGTCCATGGGCTACTTGACTGGATGTGTGTTGCGATGTGTGGTGACAGGTGGGCTGTACTCCCCAACAGTGTTGACATGCTAACTTGGTTCTGGGTGGGTATCTTGTAACATGTATTGTGCATGAGTTTTGCTGTTCTGTCCTGTACTCCATTGCTTTTGACTGTGTGTCATTTCTGTCCTTCACAGGGTACTTTCAGATTCGTTTGGTCAACTGTGTCCACCGACGACGTGATTGCACATCCAAGCTGGTAGCTGTTGTGTCCCTACCGGTGATGTGCGCCACACCCATGGACTTCCTTCCGTCTACAGTTGTTGACTGTGTGCCCGCTGCCAGGTGGGGTTACCTTGCATCTGTAGTGGTTACGGCATGTTGCAACTGTGTAATAAACCTGTTCTCCACTTTGTGATGTGCGTTGTCTGTGGTCACACATTTGACTGCCATTTGCTTACTGCACCTGTGGGCTACTTGACTACAACTGGGAATGGGTGTGGTGTCTGTGCATTGCACCGTCTTCCCTGGCAACATCAGTGTAGGCAATGAGTCAGATGGCCTAGGTGTGTATGTGTTGTGTAGCCCTGGTGGTGTGTCTCCCTCATGTGTGTCACGTTGCCTGTACTCACATGCCTGTGTTGTCCTTGCTGTTGCAGTTCGCATACACAGTGTAATTTTGCAGTTCATCATCCCCATAACAGCACCCACGTTGGAATCACGACAGAAGCAAGTATGGTGTATTAGTGTGTTTATTGTGATACATTTGTGTTAATAGTGCATAGGATGGGTTGTGCTGTACATAAATCTTGCAATCCCAAGTTCCTAGGTGAATTGAAAGTCCTGGTAGACAGGATCCCCAGTATCGGGGCCACAGTTGTCTGACACATTGGTCCAACTTGTACTCCCCATGCAATGTGTGGGAGTAGTGTTGCCGTCAACAGGGTGAACAGTCTGTGCACAAAGGCGAACATCCAGAACAGGTTCAGGCTTCCTGGGAGTTGCGCTTGGCCATCGGCCTCTCACTTTCCCTCCTCGGACGACCCCTCTTCTTGGGGGGGCCCTCAAGTACAGGCTGCTGCGGTGCAGGGGACTCTCCGCCAGAGTCCTCCTCCCTCCCTGTGGCAGTTGCAGTTTGTTCGGCACCAGATGTTGTTGGCACACAGGGAGGTGTGGACTGGTTGTTGTTCATCTGGCGGAGGCATTGTAAAATGTCCCTGTGCACCGCCGTCATCTCATGCAGTGCATCCAACTTGGACTCCACGCGGGACATGTGTGAGTCCACACGGGACATGTGTGACTCCACGTGGGACATGTGGGAGTCCAAGCGGGCATGATGGGCAGCCTGCTGCTGTTTAATGTCTCTGAGGAGCCCCACTACCTGGCTGAGCTCTCCGGTGCTGGACTGGTACGCATCAGCTATGCGTACCAGTTGTGGGTCATCATGCACACCAGCAACGTCTGCAAGCAGCGACCTCTGTCTCCCACCCCTCCCACCACCCCTGCTGACATGTGCAGTGTGTGCAGTGGCACGCACAGATAACCCTGGTCCACCTTGGGGGTTGGTGGTGGTGGTGGTGGTGGTGTCCATGGCCCCAGGTTGGTCCAGGGTCACTGTGCTGGTGTTGCTCCTTGTTCTGTCCATGTCGGCAGGGATGGTATTCGTGGTGACAGTCGTTGGAGGGGTGGGTGCAGGGGGTGCAGCTGGTGGTCCTGCTGGTGCTGCAGCTGGTGGTCCTGCTGGTGCTGCATGTTGACTTGCACCGGATGTGCCAGGTTGTTCTTCATCGTCCGAGGAGGACAGAGGCTGTACGACGCCAGTGAGCTCGGCATCCTCTTGAGCCTGGGACTGGGACTCCTCAGCGTCTGCTGCTGTGTCCCCATCATCACCTGTTTTTGGGAGACACAAACAATGTATGTTATGTTTCTGCAGGCATCAATGGTTGACACACATGACAGTTGTGACTGTGCCTCTGGGTGCGGGCCTGTACATTGCATTGTCCTAAGTCGTCACAGTCAGGGGTTGATATTGGTGTGGCACATTGTCCTGCATTATTTGGGCATTTCTATGTATTTTCTGGGGTGTGAACATGGTCTGTATTGGTTGTGTTTGGTTGACAGCCGGCCCTCCTTCCCACCCACCCAGCCAGTCAGTTATCCCACCATGGAACGTGCTTGCGTTGCAGGGAGTGTAAGTTGTCTCTCAGGATGTCAGTCAGTGGTGTCCTGCTGTTTGTTGGTGCACATTTGCCAGCAGGGCCTTGTGCTCCCCACAGCAGTAGCCAGTGTCAGCCATCTTGTGAGTCCTTCTCCACTCCCTGTGATGTGAGCATGGTTCAGGGTGGTGTTGATGGGACAGTTGTGGGGGTGAGCTATGTCTGTGACTACGACTCCCATCATGCCATTGCCTCCACCCCACTTCCCAGCATTCCCATACTTACTTGCATTTGTGTGGAGTTCAGTGTGTGTGGGTGTGAGAGCAATGGCAAGATGGCTGACAGTGGTGTCCTGCTGTTGGTTGGTGTGCAGTACCCAGCATGCCCTTGTGCTCCCCACGACACAGCAACAGTGTCAGACATCTTTGATGGGCCTTTCCACTCTCTGTGGGATGTGCATGCGTGAGTGTGAGCTTGCTGGGCCATGTGGTGGGGGATGTAGAGCTGTGACTACGACTCCCATCATGCTATTGCCTCCTCCCCCTTCCCAGCATGCCCATGCTTCCTTCCTTTTGACTCTGCTTCCCTGTGGGGTGGGCTGGCTGTGCTGGCAGGATGGCTGGGAGTGTTGTCCTGGCAGTTGTTTGGCTAAGAGTCCCAAGAGTGTCCCTGTGCTTCACACAACATAACCCAGGGTGGTGGTTCTTTGTGGGATCTTGTGTTAGGATGGGGGCATTGCATTCTACCAGGTGGGTTCTGTGGAGTTTGTGTTGGGGGGTGTGTGAGGGGAGGTGCTTGTGACTATGGTCAGTGCTGCAAGTCCCCCTTCCCACCCAGCTAGCCAGATATCCCACCATGGAACGTGCTTGCATTGCAGGGAGTGTAAGTTGTCTCTCAGGATGTCAGTCAGTGGTGTCCTGCTGTTTGTTGGTGCACAGTTGCCAGCAGGGCCTTGTGCTCCCCACAGCAGTAGCCAGTGTCAGCCATCTTGTGAGTCCTTCTCCACTTCCTGTGATGTGAGCATGGTTCAGGGTGGTGTTGATGGGCCAGTTGTGGGGGTGACCAATATCAGTGACTACGACTCCCATCATGCTATTGCCTCCACCCCCTTCCCAGCATGCCCATGCTTCCTTCCTTTTGATTCTGCTTCCCTGTGGGGTGGGCTGGCTGTGCTGACAGGATGGCTGGGAGTGTTGTCCTGGCAGTTGTTTGGCTAAGAGTCCCAAGAGTGTCCCTGTGCTTCACACAACATAACCCAGGGTGGTGGTTCTTTGTGGGATCTTGTGTTAGGATGGGGGGCATTGCATTCTACCAGGTGGGTTCTGTGGAGTTTGTGTTGGGGTGTGTGTGAGGGGAGGTGCTTGTGACTATGGTTAGTGCTGCAAGTCCTCCTTCCCACCCAGCCAGCCAGTTATCCCACCATGGAACGTGCTTGCATTGCAGGGAGTGTGAGTTGTCTCTCAGGATGTCAGTCAGTGGTGTCCTGCTGTTTGTTGGTGCACAGTTGCCAGCAGGGCCTTGTGCTCCCCACAGCAGTAGCCAGTGTCAGCCATCTTGTGAGTCCTTCTCCACTTCCTGTGATGTGAGCATGGTTCAGGGTGGTGTTGATGGGCCAGTTGTGGGGGTGACCAATATCAGTGACTACGACTCCCATCATGCTATTGCCTCCACCCCCTTCCCAGCATGCCCATGCTTCCTTCCTTTTGATTCTGCTTCCCTGTGGGGTGGGCTGGCTGTGCTGACAGGATGGCTGGGAGTGTTGTCCTGGCAGTTGTTTGGCTAAGAGTCCCAAGAGTGTCCCTGTGCTTCACACAACATAACCCAGGGTGGTGGTTCTTTGTGGGATCTTGTGTTAGGATGGGGGGCATTGCATTCTACCAGGTGGGTTCTGTGGAGTTTGTGTTGGGGGGTGTGTGAGGGGAGGTGCTTGTGACTATGGTTAGTGCTGCAAGTCCTCCTTCCCACCCAGCCAGCCATCCAGTTATCCCACCATGGAACGTGCTTGCATTGCAGGGAGTGTGAGTTGTCTCTCAGGATGTCAGTCAGTGGTGTCCTGCTGTTTGTTGGTGCACAGTTGCCAGCAGGGCCTTGTGCTCCCCACAGCAGTAGCCAGTGTCAGCCATCTTGTGAGTCCTTCTCCACTTCCTGTGATGTGAGCATGGTTCAGGGTGGTGTTGATGGGCCAGTTGTGGGGGTGACCAATATCAGTGACTACGACTCCCATCATGCTATTGCCTCCACCCCCTTCCCAGCATGCCCATGCTTCCTTCCTTTTGATTCTGCTTCCCTGTGGGGTGGGCTGGCTGTGCTGACAGGATGGCTGGGAGTGTTGTCCTGGCAGTTGTTTGGCTAAGAGTCCCAAGAGTGTCCCTGTGCTTCACACAACATAACCCAGGTTGGTGGTTCTTTGTGGGATCTTGTGTTAGGATGGGGGCATTGCATTCTACCAGGTGTGTTCTGTGGAGTTTGTGTTGGGGGGTGTGAGGGGAGGTGCTTGTGACTATGGTCAGTGCTGCAAGTCCCCCTTCCCAGCCAGCTAGCCAGATATCCCACCATGGAACGTGCTTGCATTGCAGGGAGTGTAAGTTGTCTCTCAGGATGTCAGTCAGTGGTGTCCTGCTGTTTGTTGGTGCACAGTTGCCAGCAGGGCCTTGTGCTCCCCACAGCAGTAGCCAGTGTCAGCCATCTTGTGAGTCCTTCTCCACTCCCTGTGATGTGCGCATGGTTCATGGTGGTGTTGATGGGACAGTTGTGGGGGAGCAATATGTGTGACTGCGACTCCCATGATGCTATTGGCTACACTGACTTGGCCAGCATACACAGACTTCCTTCCTTTGAGTGGTCTTCACTGTGTGTTGGTGTTGTTGTGGTGGCTACATGTGTGGATGTGTTTGTTAGTTCTATTTGTGCCACTGCCTAGCTGTAGTTGTAGATGTGTTTGTACATGTGTTGGCACAGTTGGATGTGACTTTCTTGATGGCATGTGTTGTGTTTATCTGACTGACATACACATTTTGGGATGATTCTGTTCTGGTTGCTGTGTAATTGCTATGAGTGCATGGTTTGACTCTCCCCTTGACAGTGATGTGTGTGTTTTGTGGCAGTATATTGTGTACATTTGTTGTGTACTCACCAGGCTCTGGGATGTCCTCTAGTCCATATACGCTCACTGGCGGAAGGATGGCCCGCACCTTCTCCTCCCAGTGCCTGAGGTATATTGGCTTGGCAGGAGGGCCACTGCCGGTGTGTTGGCTGTTGATGTAGTCTTGCTTCAGCATTTTCCGTACCCTCCTGCGCACGTCATACCACCTGTTCTGGATGTCGGTCTTTGTGCGCCGACATGGTGATTGGGCGTTCACCCTGTTGATGATCCTCTCCCACATCTTGGTTTTCTGCGACATGGGGGTCTGTTGGACCAGTGTGCCAAACAGCTGTGGCTCCACCCTGAGGATCTCGTCTACCATGACTTCCAATTCACTATCTAGGAACTTGGGATTCTTCTTGGGGGGCATGGTGATGGGTGGTGATGGTGAGTGATGTGTGTGTTGGTGTGCAGGTGAGGGTGTGTGAGTGTGTTTTGCTGGGTGTATGTGAGGTAGGTATTTGTTGGTGTGCTGATGGTGTGTGGCTTGTGTGAGGGATGAGCTGTGGGTGTGTGGTTGCTTTCTCTTGGGTGCTGGCAGTGGAATGGCATTTGCAAAGGCTCATGGTAGTGATTTGTGTCCTTTATATAGGTGGAGTTGTGGGTGTGTCTTTGTTCTCTGTCCCCCCCAGTATTTATTGGCTTGGTAATTGCTTGTTTGGCCTTTTTTTGGGTGATTTTTCCTTTGTGCTGTTTGTGTATGTTGGAAACGTTTTTGTGACCGAGTCGGACCCTGCATTGGTCTCGTACGGTGTTCTCCGTTTCGTTCACGCTGTGTTTGTGCAGTTTTCTATGCTGCGTACGCGTCGGTCACGGTGTATTGTGTTGCTTCGGCTCGGTTTTGTATGCGTGTCGGTCGTACGGCTTGTCCTCCGTCCGACTCGGTCGTGGTTTTCGTGCCTTGCATCGTACTTTGCGTTTTGGAGTTCGCGTGTACGGTTCGGTCGGATTTGTTCCGGGTGCGTGTCGGTCGGTTGGATTCGCGTGTTTTTCCGGCCGGATTGCTGTTTTCCGTGCGGCTCGGTCGGTCGACTTGGTTTCGGTACGTGTCGGTCGGATTTTCGCGCCTTGCATCGTACTTGACGTGTCGTGCGCCACGGGTACGTGTCGGTCGGTATTTTTTCCGGATCCGAGTCGGTCGGTGCTTTTTCCGGCCCGAATCGGAATCGACCCCTAAGTAGATATAGTTAGGACCTCGTTTCCATAGGAAATGGACTTAATGGTTTGCTAATAACTTTGGTGCCATTTGACGAATCTTCATGAAACTTTCCAAAAAAAGTCTCTTCTATCTTGGCTTCTACCTAGAGTTCCTTGCTTCCTGTTTTGTATAACTTATTCAGCACTCTAGGCCTGAAAGCGTATTGTCTTGACTTATACTGGGTGTTCCCTTGGATCTGGACAAAGCTGTACCTCTATGATGAGCTCTAACTAGAGCGAAACATATGTCCCAAGGTTTAGGTGGAGAGCAGCTCCTTTATATGGATCACTTTACACCCCAAGAGATACTCTGAAACTGCTCACCTCAAATGTTTTACGCATGCGATTAGAATTGTGCCACTCATGCCGAGCTAGAAAACTAACAGAGTTCTTTGCCATTTTAGCACCAAAGTCCTTAAGCATAGGATTAGCTAGTAACATCCATGCCGAGCTGAAAAATCACAAAAATCTTTTACCACTCCAGGCACAGTATTATAGTTTTGGATTGGTAAAATGCCATCCAAGCCAACCTGGAATGAAGTAAAGGAGTCCCTGACACTTGTTTTGCACTGATTAGAGCTCATAAGAGACGCATAGCTTTGTCTAGACACAAGAGAGCACCCACTATGAGTCATACACATACACACACACACACACATATATACATATGCATATGTGTGTGTATAAATACTTAAAAAACCTAAAAATATTTAAACAATTTTAAAAAAATTACAATTTTGAATACTAAAAATGAAAAACAAACATATACAACAAAACATATAAATAGTGAAAACAAAATGAAAATAAAAACATCCATCTAAAATATATACCAAAATTGCAAAATATTTATTTTTATAAATAATTTAAACTAAAAAAAACAAAAAAATAAATATTAACAATCCTAACTAAACAACAGTAGAGAAAATGCTGGACTTTGAAATATACTATCCTAACTCCAAAATAAGCAACAGTAAGAAAAATGTTGGATTTGAAGGGGTCACATTTACTATTCCCACTCCAAGGCAAGAAAAAGCAGGGAAAGTGTTGACTATGGAGGGGTCAGATTTATTATTCAAACCCCATCCTGAGCACCAGTAGGGAAAATGTTGGACTTTGGAGTAGTCTAATTTGCTGTTCCCACTCAAACATAGGCACAAGCAGGGTATGTCTTGAACTTTGAAGGGGTTAAATTTACTATTCCAACTCTTAATCTTTGTTTTTATAAAAATATACACATAAAACAGAATACAATTATTTAAACTTATTTAAAATAAAAAGTATATTAACTAAAGATAAATAAAATTAAATAGAAAAATACAAATTTTATATTACAAATAAAATAAAAAAACTATATAAAAAACTACAAATAAATTAAATTTATCAAAAAATATAAAAATTAAACATTATTAATATTACATGAATTATTAACCAAACAAGTATATGAACAATTAATAAATATGAAAATCATTTATAGCATTTCACAACTAAATAACTGATTGACCAATTAACAATTAATTACAAAAGAACAAATAATTATAACAATTAATCGGTTATTTACATAGTTAATCATCAATCAATTATTTAATTTACATAATGAAATGTTTAAAATTAAAAACAGAAATTTGCCTTGTAAATAACTTTTCATCCCAACCCCATACAAATTAAATAAACAACTACTAAATTAAACATTTCTAAATTACATGCAAGGAAATTGAAATTTCACATTAAAAATTGCAAACCACACTAAAAAATATTTATATGAATATTATTAGAATACTGATACCTTGTAATGATACATTAACTAACGTATATTAAGTTGATTAAAAACGATATTTTAAATAAATTACATTAAATAAAATAGCATTATATACAATATTTAAAACACAATATTATAACCCTACAAAAAAGGTATTCTTGTCTTCTACATTCTGTCTGGCGATATTTTTGTGTTAATGATATTTCTGACACAATGTTTTTGTATCACTATATTTTTCAACCAACAGTTGAATGAATACCACGAATTTACATCTGTTGTTAACTTTTATTTTATTTGAGGTTAGGCATCTTCTTTAAAAGTATGTTTTCGCAAGTACATTAGGAAACTCTCTCCACATATTCCCCAAATATTTCCTATATCTTTCCCACCCCGTTTTCATGATTTGGTCCGGTTGCCTGATTTTCATGACCTCTTACTTCTACATCTGTGTGTACTGAGAATACATAAAATACTTGACTTAAGAGAAAAAAGGATGTATTTTCATGCAGAGGCGAAAAGAATTGAAGTTGTAGACTCTTTTCCCTATTTGGGGATTCTTTTCGATAAAGACTTATCGTGGGTCAAATTGGTGGAAGGTAGAAAGATGGTGATGGAGAGGGGCATCATAGCTTTGAAATCTTTTACAAAAAAACTGGGGCGAAACCTTTAATGCCGATTAAAAACATTTACCAAGCTAGAGTAAAAGCTGCAGTGAACTATGGGGCCGGCGTCTGGGGGTGGCTGAATCCTCATCTTTACAGACTGTTGAGAATAAATTTTTTAAATCAGTAGTAGGCCTCCCACCCTCATTCACAAATTATATTTTACATACGGAATTGGGTGTCCCTTTTATATTAGATCAGATCCAAATAGCCCCAATATTATTATGGCATTCAATTTGGAGAAGAGTATCTGTCCCACTTACGCAATCAATAATAAAGAGCTGCTTAGCCATGGATAAGTGGAGGAGGTCTAGGTGGCTGAGCTATGTAGAGTCTGTATTAAGAGAAATTGGTCTCCCAGAACTTTTTAATGATCCTTTGGCATGCAAGAACATCTCTAAGCAGAAGGTTACTAACATGTTTTTGCTGATGACCGAGTACAAACGTAATGAATACTATAAGGAGAAATATGCTGTCCGGTCATATCGCAGTAACCCCCCACCGATAGAAGGGGAGTTTTCTTACCTTGCATCTGTAAATAGATCACAACATAGATTCATCTTGCTAAGGTTTCGAACAAATTTAATTCCCTGCATGTTAGGATACCCGGAAAATTCTTTTAATTATGCCGATCTAAGCCCATGCCCCTGTGATAATTCATCAGTGCAAACCGAACTGCATATAGTCCTATTCTGCAGCCTATATGAGAAGGAAAGGAAGGATTATCTGAAATCAATTTTAAAGAAAGGAAATTTTAAGCAGTGTCGGGTGGCACTATATTTTTTAAAATCATTACCAGATCCTCTGGTATGTTTTTCTGTGGCGTCCTTCCTATGGGCCTGCATGAGGAAGAGAAAGGGGAGGGCACACAGAGTACTGAGATGATTTTTATAGATGAACTGTTTTTCTTATAACTGATTGTGTAAATAATAATATAACTGTTAAAAATAGTATGTGAAGGGATTTTAATGATTTTAAAATTAAGAATTATTTCAGAAAGGTATGTAATTTGAGTGAAAATTTTATAAATGTTTATTAATTATGATGAATGTATTTGTTCTTTTATGATCATTTTTATTGTGGTCGAATAAAGAATATGACTATGACTATGACTTAAGATGTTTGGGAGGAAATTATGAAAAGTGTCTGCATCTTAAAAATGTTCTGGTCATTTAAGCACCTCTTTGTGGTAGGTACATCAGTGCTGCAATTTAACACAACTTGAATATGGAGCCCGGATGTGAAAAAGTAGTTAGTTATATAAGTAGATCAACTTGTATGGCTGCGTTTTGTACTGTGTGCATGACGAGTGCCGAGACTGACTGCTGCTTTGGCACTGGTTTTGCAAGTCACTGTTTGAGAGCCGAGGAGGAAGCAGGACGGAAGAACAAGTCGGTTAGTTGTGCAAGAGTCTGAAGTCTATGACAGTGCCTGGTGTTTTTCTGCAGTGGATTGGCTGCCCAGTAAGAGTTATTTATGATCTGGAAGTTCAATTCTGCTGCTGATAGGAAGCAAGGAGCAAGCAGGACACTTGCTCATAGGGGGCCCTTCAAGGGCCTTGGCCCTCCACAACCCATCATGGGGAATAGAAGGACCCAAAGCACTCCTGTGAGGGGAAGCCACTAGCAACAGAGGATCCCACTACTGAAGGATGGACCAGTCCCTCGGGCTGTAATGTGCCAGTTACCTGGCAGTAGGCAGGTCTACACCACCAATGGGCATATTTTCTAGTGCCATCCATACTGCAGCTTGTGTTGACAAGTCAGAGAAGACAGAGAGGAGTTTCCATCATGCAGACCTGAACCTGCTAATTCCTGTGTAGACAGTAAATGAATGACCACCTGCTCCAGATATTAGTCCACAGTCATGACAGACTGATGCATGCTTTCTATCAAGGGACTCCAGGTAAAGCCTACATTTTGGGAGGACTCAAGAAGCATGGGCCTTACGCCATCTTACACATTCCTGAGTCACCTTACCACTCTTGCTCTACTTCTTAAGAGGGTATAGGGCACTTCTAGGTCACTGCTGCCAGGGAGAAAAGAGGTGGCCCTGCACTTGGCAAAACAAGGTAAATTGAAACACTATCTCATGTATGTGTGTAGGCTTCAGGGACGGGAATACTGATGAATTATCAGGTTTCCCCAATGAGTGAGTTTTGTGGTTATTCCAGATATCTTTGTATCATAAAAAAAATTTAATTGCCTGTGCTCAGCCATGACAGGTGAAGTAACATGTAAAATTACTTCAGGGTATGGCATCCAGCCCAAGCAGTATGCTTTATTTTTTTTCATTGGAGTGTTTTATGTTGTAGGGCGGTCAAGTGACCCAAAAAGGTAATTAGAAAATTAAATGGTGAAATTGCACCTTACCAAGACAGTGTAGAACTAGATTGTGAAGAGGATGCACAGTCAGGACCAACTCTATAGGTAAGTGTGCACACACCACTCTATAAACGCAAATATTCCTTCATCTTTGAAGCAGCCACCTTCTCATGGAAATAGCACCCTAAAACCCCTCACATAGTTACAGGCACTGTTCAGATGTCCAGCTACCAATGTCTTGATGGGGATCATCTGCGTGGACACCTAAAGGAATTACACGGCATCCTGAAATGTCCTCTTGCATGACTTTTCCTCTCAGGTCCACTCTAGGGATGCTCACTAGGTGAGCCTCAAATGAGTTTGTGGCGCTTCCTACAACAGAATTTACGAGTGTAAAGTTATTACTAGGGACCTTTGGTGTTGGTTGAGATCTCCGAAACTGAGGTGGATATCTCCCTATGGGAAGGACTAGGGATGATCATTAAAAGTGAAACACGCGGGCTCAGCCACGCCTGTTCCGACAACACAAGCGCTACCACGCTTGCCATAACCACGCATATGCCTTAACCACGCATATGCTTTAACCACTCATATGTGTGGTTAAGGGAGTGCGCGGTCTATTTGCTGCTGGGTGAAAGCTGGAACGATCGGGAGAACCAGAGTACGTGGTGAGGTCAGTGGGGCTAGGGCTGGGTTTTAGGGGGGTTAGTTTGTATGGGTTGGGGATAGCTTTCAGGGCTGAGGGGTCGGGTGAATTTTCAGGGCTGGGGGGGTCGGGGTAGTGTTCAGGGCTGGTTGGGTCAGGTAGTTTTCAAGGCTGGGGGGTCGGGTAGTTTTCAGGGCTGGGGGAGTCCGAGTCGGGGTTATTTTCAGGGCTGGGGTGGGGTCAGGGACATTTTTAGCACTCCGGGGTGGGGGGGTCAGGTAGTTTTTAGGGCTTAAGGGAGGGCGGGTATTATTTTTTAGGGCTTGGGAGGGCAGGGAAGTTTTTAGGGCTGGGGAGGGGGTTGGTTTTTAGGAGGGAGGGGGTAGTTTTAGAACTCAGGGCAGGGGCAGGGGTCGGGGTTAAGACTTACCTGTCAAGCCTTAACCATGGATATGTCTATGCCATACATGCCTTAACAACACATATCTCGTTGAAAAGGCATGCGTGGTAAAGGCATATGCGTGGTTAAGACTTACGTGGTTGAGACCACATGGAACCGGCATGCGTGGTTTAATCACGCAACCTAATTTTAAAGTTTTATTAAAATTAATAAAAAAATTTAATTGATAATATAAATGTAAATGAATCTAAAATGTACACTTCTAAACTGGAAATAATACATTAACATTTTACAACACGTTAAACTGGAAATAATACAAGAACATTTTACAGCACGTTAACTCATCAAATAAACGTGTATTAAATAATAAAATCATTTAAATACTGACTTTTAAACAATCATTAAAAAATACTCACACTTAGTAACATTTTTATTTTTATTTATTATTTAGTAAACCTCGAAAAAAGTTATATATTTAATTAAGTTAAAAACTTTTTGGCAGCTTTTAAAAGCTTATTTTATTAAGTTTAATGTGAATTCTAAAAAAATCAATAATTACATATTTTTAGCACTTAATAATATATACATAATTTTTAAAGTCCAACTAATTTAATTTACTTAACATTAGTTTCTACATAGTGTTATTTTAACTCCCTCCCTCCACTGTTTTCTAAGGGAGTATTGTGCAGTACAAGTGGTTGACCATGCGTGGTGCTTGACTTATTCCAAGGCGGGACTGGAGTAAATTTTCAGTCCCAATTGTCTTACTATTTTGTGGGTGTGTGTTTTGTATGCCCCGCCCAAACCCCTCCTTAAATGTATCTCAACACCTCCCATTTAGTAATAATTATTCCACATTTTCCCACCACTCCCACTGGTCCCACCCACATTTACTTAAACAAATGTATACCTATGTGTGCGTAGAGCTTCACCACGGTGGTGGAGATCTCTGCACAGAAGTGATGGGAGAGGTGGAGCCGGAAGTCCCAGACATACATTTGTGAATTGCATTTTGTTGTACGTGAATGGCACTATTGTAGTATGCTAATTACGTAGTACAAAACGCAGTTTATGAATCGGGCCCCCATTGTGCACTGGGCCACACAGCATAAATGGAAGAGAATCATAAGTAGGAAGAAGAATCAGAAACCAAGTAAATAGAAACCTGAATAGAAAACACTGAGGAACAGGACTAAATCCACTCAGCAAGATCCACTGCCTGTTGGCACCCTAAAATACATAAGCTATGAGCAGTGGCGTAGCTAGACCTATGGCCGCCCGTGGCGGTCCCTGCATTTGCCGCCTGCGGCGGTGTGTATGAGTGGGGGGATGCTGCCCAGTGCTTAATTTATAAAAGGATAAGTGCCAGGGCTTTCGTCGGGAGGCCACTGCAGCTTGCACCTAACATAACCCATGCCAGCCCTGCCAATGACAGTACATACACAGCTACTAACCTTCACACTCCTACAAGTGTGACAAGTCAGACTATTCCAGGCCCCCAAAGCCAGAAGAATGGCTTGGGAGGCAGGTATTAGTCATTATTAATGTAAATTGAACAAATAAACCACTGTTGTTGTGTTCATACCGAAATTAGCAGGACAGCACCACCATGTGGCAGACTGTCATAGCCCCGGTGCTGACAATAAGGTGCCGGTGCGGAGCACCGGAAAACACCGGCTCAAATTAAGCACTGGTGCTTTCAATTTCTGCTGCGGCCAGCCCTCAACGGCCACCCCCAGAACTCGCCCCCCCTCCTTGCTACGCCACTGGCTATGAGAGTGCTACTTTCACATTTCATACAACCTTTTTAGGAGTAGCTTTTCAAGTGTGTCAGGGGTGAGTTTGCCATTCAAAATCTTTGTGAAAGCCAATAAACATTCAGGTTAGAGGACGTTCCAAGTATTTTGCATGGGAAAACCCCTTTTCCTACCCTTAAATCAGACTCCAAAAAATGCATCATGCTTGTGCATTGTCCTCAGTGTGAAGTTTCACCTTCAAGAGTAAACCGTTGCAGATCCTGCATCTATAAATAAAATCTTAGTAAAAAAGCCTACAGATGCATTTATCCACCTAAATTTAACTTACTGGAGGTGAGTATTATTTTTGATTTTATGCTGAATTAGAGTGTGGTGGATCCTCCTCCTTAACGGAACACCCCGACCACTCCAACATGGCGGACGAGGAGATCCCGACCAGAAGCGGACCACGCGTTCCAGAGGGTCAAGCCGGAACTCCCTCGCCGGTAGCAGCAAGCCAAGGAGGTGGGGCCGAGAGTGCCGTTTTACGGCTGTGGACTGGGAACGACGGGAGAGCAGCGCGAGGGAAGACAGAAGACGTGGAGCAAGAGGAAGGCGAGGACAAACCCTGCATCCAGTTCGGAGAAGCCGTGGAGCCACCGCAGGCCGGAAACTCGTCCCGATGCGAGGAGGATCGCAGCGAAGTTGACCGCTCTGGGAGCAGCGCCCACGAGTCCGGTACTCCAGCGAGGGAAGCGGAGGCTGCGACTTCCCTCCCCACGGCCCAGGAGGGTCGTGGGTTCAGGCAAGTGCCTGGGTTATTTTCATTTAGGGGCTGGTGGGCAGGGATACGGGGCACCGCACTTTAAATCACCTCATCCCTTTCCACACTTAGGCACCTCACGGGAGTAGGTAACAGGTGACGGGAGCACCATTCCCTTATGTGTAGCGCTAGGACAGCGGCCTGACCTATTTATTTTCTTTATCCTTTCCGGTTCCCTCCTGAGGAGACAGACGGAGCCCTCCCGTAAGAAGATCCCAACCTGGAACAGGCACCAGCAAGGACAGCCATAACATACTGACTGCCTCACGATCAGATGCCCTTTTTCTTTCGTTATGCTCCATAAAACAGACCTCAATAAATACTAAAAAAGACACACCCAGGAAGTACTGGGATATACCCAAAGCAAGGACAGAAAAATAAAAGAAACTCTTCTCCATAACCACAAACCGTTTCTTGTATTACTGGATTGGGAGGGACGGTGGACACCCGGCGTGGTCTAACGCTGACAGTGGTGTCAGAAGTGGGATTGTGTCTAGCCCACCATGACACAACCCCTCACCATGGAGCCCGTGATATCCCAATTGGCGGAAGGCCAACGCCACCTGCAGCTCGTCTTTGAAGAACAAACTAAACTGGCCCAACGTGAACGGGAAGCCCTGCACTTGGCTTTGAAGGACCAAGCATCCCTCATGGCATCAAACCAACAAGTCCAGGATACAGCCATTCTGCGTTTAACAGATGCAATATCCAGTGCGCGAGTACATCCCAATGTGCCAAGCACCGTACTACAAAAATTCCAGGAGGGGGACGACCCCAATTTCTTTTTCGTAAATTTCGAGGGGGTTGCCTCCACCGCTGCTTGGCCCCAAGAGAGGTGGGGAAAGTACATATCCCCCTTGTTATCCGGAGAACTGCAAGCCGCTTTTCAAGCCGCCAACCCAGCCGGAACCACCCCCTACAGCGACATCAAAAAAGCTATCCTGGAGAGGCTGGGCTGTGACCAGGAGTATTACCGCAGCCGATTCCGCAAGGAAAAGTGGTCAGCAGGGGACAACCCTAGAGCCCTGTACTACCGGATACGTGACCTTGGGAACCGATGGCTACAACCTGCCTCCTCAACCATGGATGATGTCACAGAAAAAATGTACCTAGAACAATACCTCGAAGCCCTCTCCCTCAGCACCCGGACATGGGTTAAACAGCATCCCCACCTAACAGTCACTCAAGCAGTAGACCTGGCATGCGCCTACCATAGGTCCCCCGAGTTCAAGGCCCATCCCCAACATTACCCCTTAAACATGCCCAGGCCCCTAGTCAGGATCCCGGAAAGCAGGGTTCCAAACCCAGTGAGACCTACACCCCGGCCCACCCAGGGAATACCAGCACTGCAAGGCCCACAGTGTTTCCACTGTGCAGAATGGGGGCACATAGCCTGACAGTGCCCTGCACGCAACTCCCCCCAAGAGCCCATGGAGGTAGGATATACATGTGGCCGTGTCCTAATAGCAGGGGAAACAGCCCAGCTCTATAAAATGAACATACACGTAAACGGGAAGCCGGTGGTGGCCCTCCTAGACACCGGATATCACCATAGCGTCGTCAGCAAAGAACTTATCCCCGATTCTCAGATCCTTGGGAGGGACTACATAGAGGTCACTTGTGTACATGGGGAAAAGAAGATATACCCCCTTGCTGAAGTCCTGTTAGAGATAGATGAGGAACCCCAGTTAAGGAAAGTGGGGGTAATGCCCTTTCTCCCTGAATCCGTCCTTCTAGGGACTGATCTCTCCAGGAGTACCTATCATCCCTCACCTCTCCGTCCGCCGTGTTGGGGTGGTTGGGTCACGCCCTGTTTTCCCAAGAAGGCATAGAAGGCCCCAAGCCCAAAAGAACGAAGTCCCGTAGGGAAAGAAGAGAAGAACGTGCTTTGTACCTTAAAAACCATTGTACCCTACCGTCTCCTATCCTTCTTTCCTCAGATACATACCAAACACCAGGTCAGAATTTCCGTGCCGCTCAGAGAGATGATGGTCATTGAAACACGCCTCGGACCAAACCCAAGAGGACCATCCTGAGAAGGTAGGCCCGCTGTTCTGTATAAGACGGGGTTTGTTGTATAGGGTAACCCGGGAGGCGGGACGCAATAAGGAACAGCTATTGGTCCCAAAACCGTTCCGAGAACAGGTGTTGGATCTAGCCCATAGCCAAACAGGAGGAGGCCACTATGGGAAGGAGCATACGCTAAAATATCTCTTAGAGAGGTTCTACTGGCCTGGGGTTTATCACGAAGTAGCCAGATATTGTGCCACATGCATTAGGTGTCAGTTGGTCAATAACCCCTCACTTCCTAAAGCCCCGCTACACCCGCTCCCGATTACATACGTTCCCTTTCAGAGGGTGGGGATGGATCTCGTGGGACCCCTTATCCCCTCCTCTCGTGGACACCAATATCTACTTGTATTAGTGGATTACGCCACCCGTTACCCGGAGGCGATACCCCTGACCAGCATGACTACCACAGCTGTAGCCCAGGCTATGATCTCCTTCTTTTCTCGTGTGGGATTCCCCCGTGAGCTGCTAACCGACCAGGGCACCCTGTTTTTATCTTGCCTTATGAAACAGACATGCAACCTTTTGGGAATCAAGCAAATACGCACAGCTGTGTACCACCCCCAAACAGATGGCCTAGTCGAGAGGTACAATAGAACAATTAAGACTATGCTAAAGAAAGTTATTGACAAAGCAGGAAGGAACTGGGACCGACAAATACCCCTGGTGTTGTTAATATACGGACCCATGCACAAAAATTCACAGGATTCTCCTCATTCGAACTACTGTTCGGGAGGAAACCTCGTATACTCCTTGACATGGCACTTGAACAATGGGTTGAGGAAGAGGACAAAAGCAAGCCCCTTTTACAATATAGCAGGACTTTAAGAGACACTCTGGCGTCTCTTTGGGAGGAGGTCCATGCAAACATGGAAAAAGCACAGACTGTACAGAAAAACCACTATGACAAGCACACTAAACTCAGGGAATTCAAAGCGGGAGACCATGTCCTGATCCTTCTTCCCAGCACAGACAAAAAGTTGTTAGCCACATGGCAGGGCCCTTATAAGGTGCTGAATAGAGTCACCCCAGTCTCTTACCGTATAGCTGTGCCCCACAAAACACAGACAGGCCAGACCTACCACGTGAACCTCTTAAAAGCTTGGGAAGGCCCCTTGCCAGCGTCTCCACGTAAAGACAAACCGGTATTACATGTGTCCCTTGACAAACCCCTTGACATCCCTCTAGTTGCTCCCTCTTCTACAGGGGACGGGTCTGTGCCCTTGGGGGAACAGCTGTCGAAGACGCAAACACATCAATTACTTTCCTTAAGCAATGCCTATTCGGATGTACTGTCAGGAGCACCGGGACGGCCGTCCTTGGTAGAACACACGATAGACACAGCAGGGGCCAGACCCATAAAACTGAAGCCATATCGTATACCCGCTGCACGAAGGCTAGCAGTGGACCAGGAGATAAAAGCTATGTTGGAGACGGATATTATCGAACCCTCCCACAGTGCCTGGTCCTCCCCGGTGGTCCTTGTTCCCAAACCAGATGGGAGCATAAGTTCTGCATCGACTTCCGTCAGCTTAATGCTATATCCAGGTTCGATGCGTACCCCATGCCCCGCGTC